>WNWU01013410.1:781427-808878 GCA_012654045.1 Ptyas mucosa | reverse complement strand
CACATTTTAAATTGATTTTCCTTATAGGTTACTGATTTCATTATTTTAATGTTATTTTCCCAGATCTTTTCCCACGTTTCTAGTTGGATATTTTTACCTATATTTCTAGTCCAGGCAATAATTTGTCCTTTAATTATGTTCTCCCCTAGATCAATTTCTAATAGATATTTATATATTTTACATAATAGTTTCTCCTCCTTCCCTTCCAAGAGTTTATCCAGCCTATTAGGTCTTACATCAATTCCTCCTCCTTCCCTATCTTTCCTATACCTATTTTGTGCTTGCAGGTAGGGCCACCAATCTAATTCTATTCCGGTATCTCTGAGTTCCTGGCGTGTTTTTAGTAATCCGTTTGAGTCTAAAATGTCTCTATATCTTATACTTCTGTGGGGGAATATAGTGTTAGGGTGCATAGTTGCCTCCACTGTGGACAACCACCCGGGAACCCAGGAGCCTGAGTGGCGTAGCAGGCTAATGCCTCCTATTAAGGCAGCATTTAACATCCAGCTGCCTGCAATTACTGCGAGTTCTAATCTCACCAGGCTCAAGGTCGACTCAGCCTTCCATCCTTTCTAAGGTGGGTAAAATGAGGACCCGGTTTGTGGGGGCAATAAGCTGACTTTGTATAAATGTACAAAAAGTATGAAGGCTATTGCTTAACGCATTGTAAGCCGCCCTGAGTCTCCGGAGAAGGGCGGCATATAAATATAAATAAAAAAAAAATAAATAAAAAATATAACATTTTTTCTTTATTTTCAACCAGGTGTCAATTAAAGCTCTCCTAATTATATGGTTATTGAAGTGTTGGTATGTTTTGTTTCCAGTGTTCCACAGGAAGGCATGCCACCCCATCATTAAATCATGCCTTCCAGTTTTAATAGCCGTTGGTTGTCCAAGTTAACCCACTCTTTTATCCATGTCAGGGAGGCTGCTCTATAATATTTCTCCCAGGCCGGGGAGCCAAAGCCTCCTCTGAGTTTATCGCCCTGTAACGTATTCAGGCTTATCCTAGGTTTTTTACCCTCCCATAAAAATTTCGAGGTTATTTTATTCAAATTAGTAAAGAATTTTCTCTCCAACTTCACTGGTATATTTTGAAATAGGTAGAGGAGCCTCGGCAAAATATTCATCTTCAGAACCGCTATTCTTCCTAAAAATGAAATATTTAAATTTCCCCATTTTTCTAGGTCCTTTTCCATTTGATGTATCAGTCCATCGTAGTTGTTTTTCTTTATGTCAATGTTCTTATTTGTCAAATTTATTCCTAAGTATTTTATTTTCTTAACTACTTTTAATCCGGATTGTTTCTCTAATTCCGTGATGGCGAACCTATGGCACGCGTGCCACAGGTGGCACGCGGAGCCATATCTGTAGGCACGCGAGTGTTCCCTTAGCTCAGCTGCAATGTGCATGCGCACACCAGCCATCTGATTTTCGGGCCTTCTGGGCCCACCGGAAGTCAGGAAACAGGCTATTTCCGGCCTTCGGAGGGCCTCCGAGAGGGTCAAGAAGGCTGTTTTCACCCCTCCCCAGGCTCCTAGAAAGCCTCTGGAGCCTGGGGAGAGTGAAAAACGGGCCTACCATGCCCACCGTGCCATCGCATGCCAAAAGTGGGGGGGGGGGGTGCACATGCATGAGGGGGCATTGAATTATGGGTGTGGGCACACATGTCTGCAACCCCCCCCCGCGCTCCCCTGTTTTTGGCACACGACAGCAAAAAGGTTAGCCATCACTGCTCTAATTCGTTTATCTGTTTTATTGTTAGATTTTTGGTTAATATTTTAGTCTTGTCCTTATTTATTTTCAGCCCTGCAACTTTTCCAAATTTTTCAATTTCCTTCATCAATTTGGGTTCTGTTATTAGTGGATCTTCTAAGAAGAAAGAGGGTCATCCACGAAGGCTTGGACCTTGTATTCCTCTCCTTTTATTTTAAGCCCTCTTACGTCTCCATTTGCTCTAATTCTTCGGAGCAGATTTTCTAAAGTTAATATAAATAGTAGTGGCGAGAGAGGGCACCCTTGCCTTACTCCTCTGCCTATTTCAAAAAAATTTGTTGCTTCTCCGTTGATTAATATTTTTGTTTTTAGTTTAGTGTAAATAGACGAGATTAGTTCTCCAAATTTCTCACCAAATTTCATGTTTTTAATTTGTTGGGTCATAAAGTTCCAATTAACTCGGTCGAATGCCTTCTGTGGGTCTAGAAAAATTAGGGCTACCTGTTTTTCAGGGTGTCTCTCGTGATATTCAACAACATTTATAACTGTCCTTAGATTATATTTTGTTTGCCGGCCTGGTAAGAATCCATTTTGATCTGCATGTATTTTCCGATTTAATATTGTTTTAATTCTGTTAGCCAATAGGTTCATAAAAATTTTGTAATCCGAATTTAGTAACGAGATTGGTCTATAATTTTTGATCTGGGTGTTGTCTGCCTCTTCTTTTGGGATTAATGAGATGTAAGCTTATCTCCATGTATCTGGTATTTTTGCATCATTTAGGGCCTCATTGTATACTTCCAGGAGGGTTGGGTTCAAAATTTCACCTAAACTTTTATATAGTTCTAATGGGATCCCGTCCATTCCTGGTGTCTTATTGTTTTTCTGTCCTTTAATTACCTCCTGTAATTCCTCCTTGGTAATCTCTCTATTTAACATCTCTCTGTCCTCTTCCGTAATTACTGGAAGTCCTTCTTCCAAGTATTGCTTTATTTCCCCATTTAGTACCTCCTCTTGGCTATATAATTCCTGAAAGTAGTGGGTTGCTATTTCTTTTTTCTTTTCAGTACCTTTTTGTAAATTGCCCTGTTTGTCTTGTAATTGGTGTATAGTCCTTTTCTCTCTTTCTTTCCTTAACTTATAGGCCATCCACCTTCCTGGCTTATTTGCTTGTTCAAAATAATTTTGCCTTATATATTTAAAGGAATTAATGGTCTTTTCCTGATCGAGCAGGTTCAGTTTATGTTCGGCTGTCATCCAATTAGTTTTTATTTTATCATCTCCTGGGTGGGTATTTAATTTTTCTTCCCAATTTTTAATTTTGTCTTGTATGTTCTTATACTCCCTTTCCTTTCCTTTTTTCCTTTTGCTATTATAGGCAATGGTTAACCCCCTAATATAGGCCTTTGTGGTGTCCCATAGATTTTGTAGGGATGTTTGGTCCTTATTGTTATCTTTGAAGAACCCTTCAAGTTCCTTTTCTAATCTTCCAATATATTCCTTCTCTTTTATTGTCTGTAGATTCATCATCCATCTACCCCTTTTTAGTATTTGCCCTTTCCATTCTATTGTTGTCAGGTTATGGTCCGCCCACTCATTTATTCCGATATCTACCTCTTCAACTTCCTGGAATAGAATCTTTGAGATCCATATCATATCAATCCTTGACCAGGATTTGTGCGGGCTAGAATAATAGGTAAATTTCTGCTCTTTTGGATTCTGAAACCTCCAGATATCTATCAGATTTAGTTCTTCTGTTAGAGTGAAAAATGTCTTAGGTAATAAATTTCTCTTCCTTTTATTATTATGGTTACTTTTATAGTCTTTTTTCAAATCCGCTATTGCATTTAAATCCCCCAGTAAACAGATAAGATCAATATTTTGTTCAATTATTTTCTCATGAACGTTTTGGAAAAATTCTGTTTGTCTATTACTTGGTGCATATAAGACTACCAACAATACTTTTTTATTCTTAATATTTGTTTCTATTAACAAATTCTTCCATCCGAATCGGCATATATGAATTTACTTTCGGCGAGACGTCGGAGGTGGCTCGGGAGTTCATGGCTTCCATGACAGCTATGGACCTGACCCAGTTAATTCATGGCCCTACCCACATGGGGGGAAACACACTGGATCTGATTTTTGTCTCTGGACTGTGGTTGAGAGATCTTGAGATAGGGGACTTAGTCATCAAGCCCTTGTCATGGTCAGATCACTCTCTCCTTCGTCTTGACTTTCAAACCGCTGCACCCCGCCGCAGGGAGGCGGAGCCTGTTAGTTGGTTCCGCCCCAGGCGCCTGATGGAACCTGATAGGTTCCAGATGGAGCTTGGGCCATTTCCTGAGGCTCTGGCACACGCCTCGACCGGAGACCTAGTGGCCGCCTGGGATAGGGCGGCTACGGGTGCTCTGGATCGGGTTGTGCCTTTGTGGCCTCTGACCCGGCGCCGATCTCAACTGGCTCCTTGGTTTTCCGAGGAGTTGAGGGAGTTGAAGCGCCGGAAAAGATGCCTAGAGAGTAGTTGGAGAACCAGTCGTTCTGAATCTGACCGGACACTAGTGAGATCCCATATTAGGAATTACTTAGTGGCGATAAAAGCAGCTAAATGTAACTATTTTGCTGCTCTTATTGCGTCATCAGATAATCGCCCAGCCGCCCTCTTCAGGGTGACCCGCTCCCTACTTCATCAGGAAGCGCGGGAGGACCCCTTGGAGGGTAGAGCTGAGGATTTTGTTCAGTATCTGCATGACAAAATCACTCAGATTCGGGAAGACTTGGACTCCGACTGGGTAGTCCCGGGGAGAGAGACAGGGGCAGGTCTTGTGAGTGTTATCTGGACTGAGTTTGATCCTGTGACCCCTGAGGACGTGGACAGGATTCTGGGCAGGCTGAATGCGACCACTTGTTTATTGGACCCGTGCCCCTCCTGGTTAGTACTGGCTTCCCGGGAGGTGACACGCGGCTGGCTCCAGGGGATTATAAATGCTTCGTTGGGCGAGGGTGACTTTCCCGTCGCCTTGAAAGAGGCGGTGGTGAGGCCTCTCCTCAAGAAGCCTTCCCTGGACCCAGCAATGTTGGTAAATTATCGTCCGGTCTCCAACCTTCGCTTTTTGGCGAAGGTTGTTGAGAGTGTGGTTGCGCAACAGCTTCCCCGGTACCTGGATGAAACGACGTATCTGGATCCGTTCCAGTCGGGTTTCAGACCCGGGTACAGCACGGAAACGGCATTGGTCGCGTTGGTTGATGATCTCTGGAGGGCCCGGGACAGGGGTTGTTCCTCTGTCCTGGTCCTGTTAGATCTCTCAGCGGCTTTTGATACCATCGACCATGGTATCATGCTGCACCGGTTGGAAGAGCTAGGGGTGGGAGGCACTGTGCTACGGTGGTTCTCCTCCTTTCTCTCCGACCGGTCGCAGTCGGTGTTGACAGGGGGGCAGAGGTCGACTCCGAGACCCCTTATATGTGGGGTGCCTCAGGGGTCGGTCCTCTCGCCCCTCCTGTTCAACATTTATGTGAAGCCGCTGGGCGAGATCATCCGTGGTTTTGGGGTGAGATATCACCAGTACGCTGATGACACCCAGCTGTACATCTCCACCCCAGACCACCCCAACGATGCCCTTGAAGTGATGTCCCGGTGTCTGGAGGCCGTGCGGATCTGGATGGGGAGGAACAGGCTCAGACTCAACCCATCCAAGACCGAGTGGCTGTGGTTTCCGACGTCCCGATATAGTCAGCTGGTACCATCGCTGACTATCGGGGGTGAATCATTGGCCCCGGCAGAGAGGGTGCGCAACTTGGGCATCCTCCTGGATTCGCGGCTGTCTTTTGAGGAGCATTTGACGGCTGTGACCGGGAGGATTTTTCATCAGGTTCGCCTGATCCGCCAGTTGCGTCCCTTTCTGGATCGGGACTCGTTACACACGGTCACTCACGCCCTTGTCACCTCTCCCCTGGACTATTGTAATGCTCTCTACATGGGGCTCCCCTTGAGGAGCACCCGGAGGCTCCAACTGGCGCAGAGTGCGGCCGCGCGGGTGGTGATGGGAGCGACATGGCGCTCCCATGTTACTCCTCTCCTGCGCGAGCTGCACTGGCTCCCGGTGGTCTTCCGGGTGCGCTTCAAGGTGTTGGTTACCACCTTTAAAGCGCTCCATGGCTTAGGACCCGGGTACTTATGGGACCGCCTACTACCACCAATAGCCTCCCACTGACCGGTACGTTCCCATAGAGAGGGGCTCCTCCGGGTGCCGTTGGCCAAACAATGTCGGCTGACGGCCCCCAGGGGGAGAGCCTTCTCTGTGGGGGCACCCACTATCTGGAACGAGCTCCCCCCAGAGTTACGGAGGATCCCGGATCTTCGTGCCTTCCGCCGTGAGTTAAAAACTTTCCTGTTCCACCAGGTGGGCCTGGCCTAATTCTTCCCTTTTCCCCTTCTGTTGTAAAATAATTTAGAAATTTTAAATTGTAATATTTTAATTTGGGGGTTTTAATATTGTAAATTGGGATTTTAAATATTGGGGCCAACGTTTAATTCGGTTTTATTTGGTTTTTAAATTTTGTATATATGTTTTTTATTTATGGCTGTTCACCACCCTGAGTCCCCTCGGGGAGAAGGGCGGTATATAAATTTAATAAAATAAAATAAATAAATAAATACTTTCTACTTTCTCCTTAACATACACTACTACCCCTCTTTTCTTTTCCTCAGCCAATGCTGTATATTCCTTTCCTAGTTTTTTGCATATCAAATACCTTTCATCCTGCTTTCTAATGTGTGTTTCTTGTATGCATACTATATCTAATTTTAGTCTGATTAGTTTCTTAAATATCTAGTGTCTTTTAATTGTTGAATTAAGTCCATTAACATTTAGTGAAATGATTTTTACGTTTGACTCCATACTTTGTCAGTATGTATTTCCTATTACTTCTTGTCTTTCTTCTTCGCCTCATTCATTGCTCTTGTTGTTACTCCTTCTTCTTCCAGTTTTTCACTTTCTTCCTGTGTCTCTTTTCTACTATTTCTCCCCTCAAAATATCGATCTTGCTGTTCTGTGGCTTGTCTGGGTCTATTTCTCTCTTCTATTTCTTCTCTTCTGCCATTAGTTCTTTCCGTCTCCATTACTTGGTCATGCAAGTTTCGCGCCTTCTCTATGATATCCACCTTTATCTTTTCCCCCTGCCACGTTACTATCATCCCTTCTGGTATAATCCATCTAAACAAGATTTGCTTTTTATTTAAAATTGATGTGAGGAATCCATACTCTCTTCTCCATTCTCTAATGTGTCTCGGTATCTGTTTCAACGTAATTATTTCTTTTTGTTTATAATATATCTGTTCATCTTTTGTTATTTTATATATTGTGTCCCTCACTCTTTTTCTTGCAAATCTTACATGGACCTCTCGGGGGAGTTTGTGTTGTCTGGCATAGTTGGTGTGCACACGGTACACCTCTTCGAGTTCCTTAATTATTTCGTCTTTATCTCCTTGTAGAGCATTTGCAAATATTTCTGCCATTACTTCAAATAGATCTTCATCTCTCTCCTCTTTAATATTCTGGAACCCCAAATAAAGATCTGCTCTTTCCATTTCAAGCCGTGCCACCGTGCTTTCCAATTCTTTATTGAGACAATTCATTTTTCCATCTAGCAATTCTATTTTCTCCTCTACCTGTTCTGTTTTCCCTTCTATCACTGTTATCCATTGTTCATTCTTTAGGATCAGTTCTTGAAATAAATCTACTTTTCCGTCCAATTTTTGGATGTCGTCCTTGATGGCATTTTTAACATCATCTAAATCCCTTCTAGTGTGTTCATAGTTCTTTGCCATGCATTCCTGCATTTTTAACATTGTTTCCTGTATGGATGATTGGGTTGTCTGCACGGTCTGCATTGTCAACATGGGGGTTTGTTTTTCTGTTGAGAACATAGTGTCTAAAGTTTTTTGTGCTATTGGGGAGGCCGTCATTCCACCTGATAATGAGATTATTTTTTTTCCAGTTTTCCCTATTGTTGTTATGGTTGATGTCATCTCTTTCAGTAGTTTCTGTTGTTTTTCTAATATTTTGTCTATTCTTCCCCAAATCAGCATCCATTATTATTGTGTGTTGTTTAGTGTGTGTATCTATCGATTTCACTCCAATTCCATGTAGTGTAAGCAAATTTGTTTGTTGTTGATTATAATCTTTGTGATCTTTGTTTTAATCTAAGCTTTATAGTTTCCCCTTTTTTTATCGAAAATGTAAGTATAAATCAAAAATATAAGTATAAATATAAATATATAATATATATAAATATATAAATATAAATATAGGTTGTAGATTCTAAGTATTGATTCACCATCTAGTCCAAACCTAACAAATAATCTTAATAATAATCTTAATAATTAATTAATCAACAACTATTAAGGTTTAAGGGTTCAAATAAGATTTAAAAAATACACTTATTCACTTAAACAGTAACTAGAGGGAAAGTTAAGAGGGAAGGAGAACAAGAGAGCAATGAAATCTAATCAATACTTAACTCATTATTAGAAAATTCATACTTTTAATCTTTTATAATTATTCTATAAGGCTATATATGAACTTATAGGTAAGAAAGTAAAGGTTTGTGAGGTTATATAATTATTAAATATCGCACTATTATTATTATCTATATTTCAGACAATCAGTTATAGTTATCACCAAATCCAGTCAGTTATAGTTATTAGCAAATCCAGTCACTAAGTCTGGTCTTGACTTACTGAAATTTGCTCCTTATATTCTTAATGCTTTTAAACAGTTTTAAAGGGAAGGAGCTTTTATATTTCCAGTGGTCCAAGATGGCTGCCACAGTCTCAGTGTCTGTTTCTTCTTGTCTGTCTCTCTTTACTTCACTTTGCTGTGCCCCAATAATCTTTTCCTTCAACACAGTTTTTGTTTTGCTTAACTTTATCTAATTAGCTCTCGGTCCTATGCTCTTTTCTCTTCCAACAAATAGTTTCAAGTTTGCTATTTCAAATCTTGTGCTGAGTCACTCTGGCAAGTCCGATTTTCTTTGCTGCTTCTCCCCTTGTTACGCCACCTCTTCTTTACGCTGCGCTTCAGGATTCTTTAAACCTGTATCCTTTCGTCAGTTTCTTAATGTAAAAAGAGTAATTTCCAATGCTCAATCTCTGCTCTCACCACCGCTTTTCACCGCTCTCACTTCCTCATCTTCCTGCTCTTATATGCTCGGGACGTCAGGTCTCTGAATCCGCCAATTCGGCCTCTTTCTTCTGTGTCTGAAATAAGGGGTCTCCTTGGCTCGCACTTCCCCATAACGTGCCTCCGAAGTTGCCCTCTTTCTCCTGGTCCTCACCCGGACCGATCGCCACTTTTGCGGGCTCCAGTGCACAGAAAATCACCACAGGAAAGTGGAGCTCGTATTTCTCGTGCCGCTGCGACCCACGCCTCTGCCGGAAGTCCCCGGAGTACCAGACTATCTTATTTGTCTCTTGAGAAACATATATGCGGGTCAAGAAGCAACAGTGAGAACTGGACACAGAACCACTGATTGGGAAAGGAGTCCGGCAAGGCTGTATACTGTTGCCCTGCCTATTTAACTTATATACAGAGCACATCATGAGAAAGGCTGGGCTAGTTGAATCAAAAGTTGGAATTAAGATTGCCAGGAGAAATATCAACAACCTCAGATATGCAGATGATACCACTCTAATGGCAGAAAGTGAAGAGGAACTAAAGAGCCTCTTGATGTGGGTAAGACGGAGAGTGCAAAAGTTGGCTTGAAACTCAACATTAAGAAAACTAAGATCATGATATCCGGCCCTCTCAATTCCTAGCAAATAGATGTGGAAGAAATGGAGGTAGTGACAGATTTTATTTTCCTGGGCTCTAAGATCACCACAGATGGGGACTGCAGCCAAGAAATTAAAAGACGCTTGATCCTGGTGAGGAAAGTTATGGCAAATCTAGACAGCATACTAAAAAGCAGATACATCACCCTGCAAACAAAGTGTGTAGTCAAGGCTATGGTTTTCCCAATTGCAATGTATGGCTGTGAAAGTTGGACCATAAGAAAGGCTGAGCGCCAAAGAATTGAGGCCTTTGAACTATGCTGCTGGAGAAGATGCATGCGAGTCCCTTGGACTATAAGGCGATCAAACCGGTCAGTCTTAGAGGAGATCAACCCTGACTGCTCTTTAGAAGGCCAAATCCTGAAGATGAAACTGAAATACTTTGGACACCTAATGAGAAGGAAGGCCTCACTGGAGAAGAGCCTAATGCTGGGAAAGATTGACGGCAAAAGAAGAAAAGGACAACAGAGAATGAGGTGGATGGACAGAGACATTGAAGCAGTAGGCGTGAGCTTAAATGGACTCTGAGGGATGGTAGAGGACAGAAAGGCCTGGAGGAACATTGTCCATGGGGTCGCGATGGGTCAGACATGACTTTGCAACTAACAACAACAACAAAGATTTATATAATCACCATTATCTTTTCAAACTACTTTTCATCTCAGAAAATATTAAAAAAAAAATCTTAAATGAAACAATTCTTGGCACAATCATTCTAGAAACCAATTTCATAATTAAATCTTCCCTTATATTAATTAGAGCCATATATCTAAAAGTCAAGCAAGTATCAAGTATGAAATTCTGAAATTAACTTTTTTGAAACTCATAAGGGTTATTGGCTCTATGAAACAAGGCAGAAAATTACTTGATATCTCTTGATGAACAGTAGGCATTCATTGCCTTCATGATATTTTTACTTTTTATCAGAAAAAAATATCACAGAACAATAATATACAAGCTAATCCAGTTTGATGTAGTGTTTAAGGTACCAGGCTAGAAACTGAGATAGTGAGTCCTTTGTGCCTTAGGCACAAAGCCAACAGGTTTCTTTGGGCCAGTCCTCCTCTCTCAGCCCTAGAAAGCAGGCAATGACAAACCATTTCCAAAAATATTGCCAAAAAAACTGCACTTGTCAGAAGAGAAGGGAAAAAAGTAATGTGATCTAGTTCTATGAATCTACCTGTACAATTTTTTCTATATTCAGGGTTGCTTGATTTGATTTTGTAGCCTCCTAAACGGGTAGTTTTATGCCATGCTTGAAAAGTAATCATTTAAATGGAATTGTGGAAGCTCTTGTAATAAATAAAGGATAGTCTGAGAAAATAAATGTCACCACTTGCTGGAGTATGATTTTAATTCTTACCCTCTGATTCTAACATTCCTGATTTAAACATTGTACTGTATAGAATAAAGATTGCAATCCACTTCTCAAAAATCAGTTGTTCCCAACCCTCTTAATTCAATGGTAACACAACCCAGATTCAAAGGAGCGTCTATATACTGGTATGGTCTGGTGCAGTTGGGAGTCTCAATTATTCTCCTTCACCTCCCGCTTCAGCCCATTCACAGCCAGCTTTCCTTCTCCACTGGCCCTCCCCCAACAATTTGCCCTGGCTAAGGGGCCTCTGGTTGTCCTCTCTATGCCCTTCGGCCCAGCCCATGTGCCGAGATACCATTTGTCCTGAGTCTTTGGCCTCACAGTACAGTTAGCCATCAGCCAATCAGCCATGGTGCTTCTGCCTGCCAGCAGGCAATGGATGATAGGCAATTGCAGGGGCTGTGGGACTATGGCGGAGGTGCGACAGCTGAATGGCAGAGGTTCACGGTGTCAGGAATGAGGGGGGGAAGCTGCTTCTGGCATGTGGGGGGGGGGGGGCAGAAGCTCAGGGCTTTAAGCATGGGGGAAAGCAGCTTCTGGCATGCGGGAGGCGGCAGAGGCTTAGGCCCTCAGGCACTGGTTAGGGTAAAGAAGGGAGGAAGGGGAAAGAGGAAGCTTGCATTGCATCCTGTCCCCAGCCTGTAGAAGGCTGCAAGAAGCTCCTATTTCAGCTTCTCTCATCAGTCTCATTCTTTTCCTCCCCAATGTTACAATCTGCCTGTATGTCTTCTCCCTCACTGCCCCTCCTGCAGCTTTTTGTGATGATTTATTTTTCTTTTTTCCAGTCTATTTTATTTTCTTTTGGAATAAACTCTACATGTCAAGATCCAGCTGCTGCCAAGGTCCCCTGTGGCTGATCCTGCCTGCCTGACACCGAACGGGCAGTTGGTAGCAGGCAGGTGGCAGGGAAACAGAGAAAAATGCACCAAATGCTATCTTAGCAATGGCAAATGTCAGGCTCAATTGCAGTCATAAAGTCAAGGACTGCAAGTATCTCATTTCCCAACGTCAGGGGTCAGTTGGTCTTCCAGAAATCCCAGGTTCAAGTCACCCTTGTTCCCAGCAGCCTTAAGGCAGCTTAAGTAATTTTTTACATTCACCCCAAACATCTCAGCCTCACACAAGTTGTGCAGTTGCATTTGTTGCTGCGACTTCTTTTCTGGCTGGCACGTATGTGGCAGCATGTGCTACTGCGGTGAGGTTTGGTTGGAAGGGAAGAGCCAGGGGTATGGTGTGTTTGTGTGTTGTTGGGTTGAATAACAGAGTTGGAAAGGACCTCAAGTGTCATCTATCCCAACCCCCTGCTTGAGAGGAGACCCTTATAGAATCATCAAATTACAGAGTTTGAAGATACCTTGAAGATCATGTAATATGTAACAGTAAGAAAGTTGGAAGGGACCTTGGAGGTAATCTAGTCCAATCCCCTGCTCGAGCAGGAGACCTTAAATCATCTAGGTTATTTTAGTGCCTCTAACAGAAAGGAAAATTCCCAGAAAAGGGAAGGAATTTACTAGGACAAGGCTGCCATACAGAGGAAGGCAGAGATAGTCCTCGACTCATGATCACAAATTTTGATTGCTAACCTAGAGTGTTCTTAAGTGAGTTTTGCCACATTTTACTCAATCCATCGTCCAACAGTGGATGTCAATCACTATGGATCAGATTGAGAATTTAAGAGCAAAGATCTGCCAGATACCCGATGATTAACACACTTGTAAGGGAAGAGTACGGGTACCCCTTGACTTATATCCATCATTGAGCCTCGAATCTCCGTTGCTAAGTGAGACAGATGTTCAGTGAGCTTTCACCCATTTTATGACTTTTCTTTAGAGAGTATATCAGGTACAATGCTAGAACACACTTCCATTCCCTCCTCAAAGTCTTCCCCATCATCTTGTTGTAAAATAAAGTCCTTAATGCCCACTCATCTGTCTCTGGGTTTTTCAGTTAGGCAGAATAATATGCTACTGGCTGTAGTGTAGGGCTGAATTTTTAGTACTCCTTAGCCAACCCCCTGATTTTTATGTATGAAAAGTATGAAGGATTTCTGGTAGTCTGGCAAGCCCAAGTCCAAGGCTGGGGCTGAGGTTAGGGTTTGTTTTATTTTTTTCAAAAACTTGGGCTTGTGATTTAGTCCATACAATGGAATCGGTCATATCTGTTGGGGTTAACTGTGCAAAGGGTCTAGCTAGCTCTCCAAATGAGGGAATCCAGGGCCTGAAGAAGCCCAGGGCTCCCAGAAAGGCTCTAATCTGGTGCTTGGTTCTAGGCTAGGGGGTTTCATGCCCAATATAGTCTTGATCTGCTGTAGGGCTAATTTGTGTGTCCCGGGGAGACAATGTAACCCAGGTAGATTGCGTCCTTTTGTAAATACTGGAGCTTTGTGGGTGATGCCTTGTGCCCCCTTTCTGCCAGACAATGGAGTAAGTGACAGGTATCAGTTTTGCAGTCATCCTCCATCTCTGAAGCTAATAAACAGGCCAAGGTTGATTTTCATGGCAAAAGGATGGATGACAAGTATGCCTTTAGGATGTGGGATAACAGGGTAGTGATTCTGTATCCCAGGGAAAGGGTCCAGATGAATTGCTGGTCTTCCCATGTGAAAGCAAACAGGTATTGGGAAGCCAGGTCTACTGGAATGCTAAAGAATGCTGCACAGAGGTCTATTACTGTGAAAACTTGCTGAACCTGGTATTCTGGTGATGATGGTGGCTGGGTTTGGTACCACTGTTACATAAGCATTCACAAGCCTCAAATCATGCACGAAATGAAAAATAGGGTTGCTCCCTGAGTCAGTCTGGGGATTTCAGACTGGGAAGATTGGAGTATTACAAGGGAAAGTGTACTTTCAGAGGACCCCTTGCACCATTTATGCCTTGATTAATTTTCTAATTGGTTCAAATGCCTGATCTGTGATTCTGTACTGAGGAATCAAGGTACTACAAGGTACTGCTTTCACCTGTATTTTGACCAGGGTGGCTCCCTTAAGAAAGCCAACCTCAGTACAGTCCCAGCCCCAGAGTGAAGGGGGAAGGTCCTGTAGGTCAGGGTGTAGTTGATTTGAGGAGACTGGAACAGTTATGCAATGTATGTGTTTGGCTGGGGTATCTAAGGTGAGCCTGTTAGGGGAGCACTTTATAGTGGCTCCAAACTTGCATAAGAGATACCTGCCTTGCAGTGACAGGGGAGATCAGGGACATATAGTGAAAGAGTAATCTAAGGAGAAAGATCCAATTTCAATTTGCATGTTGTTAGTAAATTCTACGGGTATTATTTTCCCTCCCATTCCAATAATATTGTTCTTGGCTCCTGGCACTACTGAACTTATGAATAGAGGTTTTGTGATTAAGGATAGGTTGTTCGTGTATCCACTAGGCATGCATACATTCTTCCTCCTATAGTGGGGGTCAGAAGGGGTTCACCTTCAGGATTGCTCCTTAGGAGAATGAAAAGGCCAGTGAAGGTGACACTAAACTGCTGGTTCTGAGTTTAGTTATAATATGCTAAATCACCTTCAAATGGCATATGGTGGGGATACCTGGGTCTTCTTCACCCTCATGTGGGTCAGAGGATCCCCTGGGATGGGGCTGTTGAAGGGGGAAGGTGATTCTGGGCTTTGGGAAGCTTTCTTTACAGTCATTCCACATGTGCCCCTTTTTCCCACACTTAAAACAATGTGGACACTTTACCCCTACTTCCTCTGTTTCCTCACACTGCAAGTACCTTAGCCATCTGCCTAGTGGAGGGAGATTTGGGTGCCTTCTGTCATTCTGCATGGCTGTAAACATTTTAAAACTTTCTTCCATTCCACCCTCCTTCTCCTTCTCCTGTTCCTTTCTCTTTCTTTTTTCTCTTCCCTTTTTTCTCTTCCCTCCTCCTTCAACCTTTCTCTCTAGTCAAACACAAAATTTGCTCTCCAGTGAAACTTCAATATTTCCATAGTTGGCCAGTTAGACACAATCCAATGAAAACGATTTTGGCCAAGTGGTCAACAAATGCTGAAGCTAAAATCCTTTGGTCATTGGGGTTGTCCATGTCTAAATGAGCATAGGCAACTCCAACCTCCAGGAGATGGACCCAAAATTATTGGTGTCTTTCCCTCTCTCTACGCTGTGTGCTGAAACTCAGACCAGTTCAGCAGCTTCTGTTCTATTTTATGCAGTACTTCTAGTAAAATTTCCTTGGCTCTGCTGTACTCATCCCAATCACTAACTGTATTATAGTCCCAATCAGGGCAGTTTAAATGCCAGGAAACTCTTACTGGGATTACCTGCCCAGGTATAATAATAATTTGTCATTTTGCAGGAGGTGGGGCTGATGTTGCAGCAATATGATGCATCTCCACAGGGCTCCGAATTCGATCCACCAGGAGGTTCTGAGGGACCCAAATCGCCCTGGACAGGTGATGAAGTCAGAGAGGACACACTGTGGATCACAAGGAGACTGCATACTCCTTGTTTGATTCAGAGAAGCTCTCAATGCAGTGGGAAGAAAAAAACAGTCATTACATGCCTAACCAGAGCTGTGACAGCCAATCAATGCACCAAGAATAGAAGTTGAGGAACAGTGTAATCTGGGTGAAATTCTTCCAACCCCTGTCATGGAGTTTACCCCCTAAAAAAAGCCTGGGAGAAAGTGGGACTCAAAGAAGAGGAGGTGGAATTGTTTGTTTTTCACACCCAAGAATAGTGGCGAGCAAACTTGCAGGCTATTTATAAATCTGAAAGTAGAAAAAAAACCTTTTTTAAAAAAAAAAGGGAGAAAAAATTAAAAAGCTAGAAAGTCAGACTGGGGATTTAAAAAGAAAATAGATTAAGTAGAAACTTTGTGGAAATTGAAATTTGGACCCCTGGGACTTTTAAAAAGCTTTGAAGCAGATGATACAATTTAAGATAATAAAGAGAAAGGAGAGAAATCAGTAACACCTACTGGAGAAAATTGCAGAGAAGTGAAAGTAATGAAACTACTTAGAAAATATGACCTTGGCTATTGAAGATAAGCCTTTTAGCCACAACAACACCAGCTTTAGCAAATTGTTTACATCAGACAGCAGAGATAGAGAGTGAAACACTAACATTTTAAACAGTGTAGCTCTTTGAACTTAGATGAAAATTAAACAAATAAAATAAATAGAAGCTGGGAAACAGCAAAGAACTTTTTTTCCCCTTCTTGCTTGAATTTTTTTTCTTCCTTTGGAGTGATATACGAATTGAACTCTGAGATTTGGTAGGCCTAAATGGATTACAAATTTATTAAACTTATTAAATCAATCAAGAAGAAAGGATTAGGGTTTGAAGAACCTGAAGATAAGCATTTTTATTTTTTATTTGACTTTCTTCTTGTCTGGGCTATAATAACAGCCAAATTGAAACTGTTTGGAGACTTAGGTGGTGATTTGATTTTTGAAAATACTGGTTAAGCATAAGTTTGTGGGGGATTAAGAAAATATTAGAAGACTATTGTGTTTTAATTTTATTTTTTTTATTTTATCTTATACATCCAACAAACATTAAATCTATAACAGTCTATATCACAACGCGAAAAGGAAATAAACTTGTCCCATTACATATATAGGATAACCTACAAAAGTCTATTACATATACCAATTGACATGCTTATCCCATACCTCTATTTGTAGTTCGATTTGACATCCAATTATACCATTGACTCCAAGATATATAGTAATTTGTATCCCCCCATCCTTTCAATATCATAGTAAGCCAATCTGATTCTGAGCAATTCATTATTTTCTAAATTACTACTTGTTCGGGTGGGCTAACATCCATCTTCCAGTATTGGGCCCATGCCTATCTTGCAGCTGTTGTTATATGTAGCAACAGGTACCATGCCATTCTATTAACATTTTCAGATCTTATCCCTAATAAAAATACCTCAGGACGCAATTGTATACACTGCCCCAACATCTCATTAAGCCACTTCAGAATATTCTTCCAAAATTTCATTGTTTCTCAGCAGGTCCACCATTGGTGGAAATATGTGCCTTCTTTAACGCCACATTTCCAACAGACTGAGAGTGTTCCAGGGAACATTTTTGCAAGTCTGGCTGGCGGTAAATGCCATCAATATGCCATTTTATATATATTTTCTTTATATCCTATTGGCCAGGTTAGTTTCATATTCTTAGTCCAGATTTTGTTCCATCTCTCAGGCTCTATTGAATAACCCAGATTTTTCTCCCAGGCATGAACCAAAGTCTTTGCACCTTCCTCACCTACCTCCATAGCCATAAAGAATTTATAGCATCTAGATAACACCTTTTCATCCACCCCCAATAATATTCTATCTAGAATCTGCACCTCTCGGCTAATCCCAAGTCTGTCTATCTCTCATATACTTACTGCTAATTTGCATGTACATCCACCAGTCTAGGTTCACTCCTTGTTCCTGAAGTAACAATTTTGTTTTTTAACTTCCCATTCGTATCTAATATTTCTTTGTAAGTCAATTTTTTATCTGGATTTTACAGACTCAGATAGATCACAGCTTCCACAGGTGAAACCCAGAGTGGTACTTTATTGTAATATGTTTTCTAATTTCCATCCAACTCTCAATCAGGACTCCTCGCACATGATGTTTCGTAAAATATGCTGGGAGTTTGTCTCTCTCCCACCATAGGTGGGCATGCCACCCCTGTTGGAGATCATGACCTTCGATTGCTAACAGATGTCTCCTTTGTAGTGTAATCCACTCACAGATCCAGACCAAAACCACTGAATTATAGTAATACTTCCAATTTGGGACCCCCAACCCGCCTTGTTCTTTCGGTTTCTGCATCGTTTTCAATTTAATTCGAGGCTTCTTACCCTGCCAAATAAATCTATTTGTAGCCCTGTTCAAGTTCCTAAAAAAGGTTTTATCTAGTCTAACTGGGGCCGTTAGAAAGAGAAATACCATTCTAGGCACTACCTGGGTCTTAATTAAGGCTATCCTTCCCATTAATGACAATTATATCTTGCCCCATTTCTCCAAATCTTTGTCTAGTTGCTCAGTTAATTTTAGGTAATTATCCGCCTTTATTGAGGAGCATCTATCAGACAGCCAAATCCCTAAATATTTAACTTTATGAACTACCTGGAGGCCCAAAGTGTTTTGTAATTCTAATTTTTGTATTTCCATCATGTTTTTAACTATGATATTTGTTTTTTTCCTATTTATTTGTAATCCAGCTACTTCACCAAATTTCTGTATTATGTCAATAAGTCGCCCTCCGGAGGTTAGTGGCTCTTCCAAAACAAAGACCAGGTCATTTGCAAATGCCTGGACCTTGTATTCTTGTTCTCTGATCTCCAGTCCTCTTATGCTCATCTCGCAATGTTCTAGCTTGAATATAAACAACAATGGGGAGAGTGGGCAGCCTTGTCTCGTTCCCTTTGCTATCGTCACTTCCTCTGACTCTTCTCCATTGACCAAAATCTTAGCCCAAAGTTTGGAGATTTTGGTGGTGATTTGAAAATACTGGTTAAGCATAAATTGGTGGGGGATTGAGAAAATATTAGAAGATTGTTGTCTTATTGCTGATTAGTCTTTTTAAAGGTTTTGAAGAACATAAGTTAATTCAAAATGACTAGCACTGGGGAGAAAAAATATCTGTGCCCTCAGCAGCAGCAACTGCATCCAGCACAGCAAGTCAAAGATCTTTAAATAGCATGTTGCTGCAGGAAAATATGAATATAATGAAGATGATGCAAGCAGAATTGAAATTAATGCTAATTTCAAGAAGCCACAACAAAACATTTTGAAGACATAAAAAAGAATGGAAAAGATGGATGATAAAATGAGAACATTCAACAGACAATAACTATAAATGAACAAAGGATGCAGAATATACAAGAAATCAGAACAAACAGAGAAGGAAATGGAAGAGATGGATAATAGATTTACCCAGGCAGATAAAAATCTTGAGAATAATCATGTTGGAGATGGATAAAGCTGAGTATTTTCTGAGATTCTAGAATAGTGATGGCTAACCTTTTTGCCGTCGCGTGCCAAAAGTGTGTGGGGGTTTCTGCGTGCGTGTGCCTACACCCATAATTCAATGCCCCTTGCCCCCTGCATGTGTGAGCCCTCTGCATTCCCCCTGCTTTTGGCAGGCAATGGCACGTTGGGCCCAGTAGGCCTGCTTTTTGCCCTCCCCAGGCTCCAGAGGCTTTCAAGGAGCCTGGGGGGGGTGAAAATGGCCTTCCCCGCCTCCCTGGAGGCCCTCCGGAGGCCGGAAACAGCCCACTTCCTGACTTCCGGTGGGCCCAGAAGGCCTGAAAATCAGCTGGCCAGCACGCACATGCACGCTGGAGCTGAGCTAGGGCAATGCTCATGTGCCCACAGATATGGCTCCACATGCCACTTGTGGCATGCATGCCATAGGTTCGCCAACATGGTTCTAGAACATTGAGGAAGAAAAAGGGAAAAATGTTGCAGAGATAATGCAGAATTGTTGGCGGATGCCGGGGTGGGGGACAACCAAGAGATGTCTGCTGGGATGGATGAAATATTTAGAGTATACACAAGATACGCTTCAAGAAATAAACTACCTCAAGAGGTACATGTGAGATTTACCAAGAAGGCACTAAGAACAGAGATACTTCAAAGAGCAAGAGATAACCCATTGAAATATAAAGGAAGAGAAATAATAGTTCTGAAACAAGTTCCTAAAAGAGTAAGAGACATGAGAAAACAGTATCAATATCTGACAAGACAACTAATTAAGCATGAAGTAAACGTTAGATGGTTGATACCCAAGGGAATCCTGGTGACCTGGAGGGATCAAAGAAAAAAGCAAGGATAAATTTGAAAATGTTGCAAGATTCTAAAAATAGAGGTGGTATTGGACTGCCAGATTGGGAATTGTATTATCAGGCTTCGATACTTACCTGGGCAAAATAATGAATTGGCTTGAGGAATAAAAGACTATTGACATTGGAGGGACATGATCTTTTTTTTTTATTGAAAAGTTTTACATAAAAAACATTTTCCCCCCAATACTCCCCCACCCTTTTTCCCTCCCCCCACCTCTCCAACACCCCTTCCCTCCCTCCCCCCCAGATTTCCCAGAGCAAAATACAGGGTATTTCAATTAACAATCATAAGCTAAATTAAACTAACTATCCTTAAACTAACAAATCCCCCCTTAAAACCTTAACTCCGCTATGGATAACATAATACATCTAAAGTTTAACATTCATTCATAGGCTATTTGATATTTTCTTGTCTGATACTTATTTTGATTATAATCAATCCATCTTCTCCATTCCGATATATATCTTTCTTGTGAATAGTCCTTCAAATACGCTGAAATTTTTGCCATTTCCGCTAAGTTCGCTACTTTCAGTATCCACTCTTCAATAGTAGGCAAAGAGTCCTTCGTCCAATATTGCACAACCAGCAGCCTAGCTGCCGATATTAGATTTAAAATCAATTTAGTCTCTGATGATGTACAATCCAATGTTATACCCAATAAAAACAATTGCGGAGTAAATTTCAACCTTTTTTTCAAAATATTCTGCATCACCCACCAAATTTTTATCCAAAATGCTTTGATTTTCTTACAAGTCCATCATATATGATAATAAGTTGCATCCTCACAATCACATCTCCAACATTTAGCTTGCAAATTTGGGTACATACATGATAATTTTTTAGGATCTAAATGCCATCTATAAAACATTGTATAAAAATTTTCTCTTAAATTTTGTGCTTGGGTAAATTTAACATTTTTAACCCAGATCTTTTCCCATGTTTCTATCATCACTGGTTCCTGAAAGTTTTGTGCCCATTTTATCATACAATCCTTAACCAATTCTGTTTCCGAATCTATTTCCAATAATGCGTTATATAACCTTTTAATATGCATTTGGCTTTGATAAATTATCCCTTCTTCTTTCAATACATTTAAAGATTTCAATTGCAATTTGCCCCTTTCCATAAAAAGGAGCTCTTTATAGGTAATCACCTCCTGTTTTTGTTCTATACTTATATTTTCTATTGCATCTCTGGGATTTGCCCATATAGGTATTTTGTAATTTAACTTATATTGATACTTTTTCCAAACCCTCAACAAACATTTCTAAATATATGACCTTTAAACACCTTATCCACTTTTTTTTTCATATAACAAGTAAGCATGCCATCCATATAACAAATCATAACCTTCTATATTTAACATTCTCTCTTCAGTTAAATTAAACCAGTCACTAATTTGTGATAAGACAGCTGCTTCATAGTACAATCTTAAATTAGGCATTTTAAGACCTCCTCTCTCATGTATATCCTGTATAATTTTCAATTTTATTCTTGGTTTTTTCCCATCCCAAATAAAAGTACTAACCCCTTTCTGCCACTCCCTCAAATTTCCATCTTTCTTAAGCACTGATATCATTTGGAACAAAAATAAAAACCTAGGTAGCACATTCATTTTTATTACTGCTATCCTTCCCAATGAAGATAATTGTAACTTTTTCCAGTTTTCCATGTCTTTCTGCACTTTTTGCCAAAGAACTTCATAATTATTTTAAAATAATTTTGTATTTGAGGCTACAATATATACCCCTAGATATTTAACCTTATTAACTATTTCGAACCCCATTATTCTTCCTAAATCTTCTCTTTGGGATTCAGACATATTTTTAATTATCACCTTTGTCTTATGTTGGTTTACTTTAAATCCAGATACCTTACCATATTGATCTAATAAATCTAATATATGTGAAGCCGATTCTATGGGTTGAGATAAAGTAACAACCAAATCATCTGCAAATGCTCTTACTCTGTCATCTTGTTTTCTAATTACAATTCCCTTTATTTTGTCCGAATCACGTATAAGCTCATTCACACTTTCTTCATATCTAAATAAATTTTCATTTAGCCTCCAAGACCTCCTTTCTCCCCTTTCCTGTTCCAATTCCACTCAAACCGGACTATGATCAGTTAAAGTTCTCGGATATATCTTCGCCTTCTTCACCCTAGAAAGAAAATTATTTGTAATTAATATAAAATCAATCCTAGAAAAGGATTGATGTCTATCAGAAAGAAAAGTAAAATCTCTTTCCTCAGCATTCTGTACTCTCCAAATGTCTCTTAGTTCCATATCTTCCACCATATCAAAAAAAGATTTAGGTAGTTTCGCACTTGTTGAAATCTTTGACAAACTTTTTTTGTCCTTCTGTGTATCTATTACTCCAGTCCAATCACCCATTAATATAAAAGATTTATAATTCCATTGTATTATTTTGGTATGTAAGAATTTATAAAATTTATCATGTTGTTGATTAGGCGCATATATTCCAATTAAAAGCATTTTTCCATTCTGTGTTAATAATTCAATTGCAATATATCTACCTTGAGTGTCTGCCTCAATTAAATTAGCTGGTAAGCCCTTCTTTATGTATATAACCAAACCGTTTTTCTTCTCTGATGTTGATGCCACAAAATGTGTGCCTAATCTTGAGTTTATCAAATATTTTTGATCTGATAGTCTAATATGTGTTTCTTGCAGACAAATAACATCATTCTTAAATTGTTTCAAATAATGAAATATTTTCTTTCTTTTTTGTGGTGAATTTAAGCCATTGACATTCCAAGATAGAAATTTAGTTGCCATCTTTGGCTCCTTGAAGCTTCAAGAGCATCCTCTGAATATCCTCCTCCATCTTACTCTTCAACCAAGCCCCTCCCACTGCTTCTGTTTTTTGGACTTCTTGAGATAAAGCTTGAGATTGTTGCACTTTTAGTTGTTCTTGGCGTTTGTAGGTTGCTCGTGTCAATCGTTGTTCTCTTGGTTCCTCTGTCTTCTTGAGTGGTTCAACAGTTGGGGTGGGCCCCCAAATTGCACTAAATCTTCTTCCATAATGATTCCTCCAGCTGCAGCTTCAGCATAGGTTTGTATCTGCTTTCCATCTTTCTCCTGTTGTAACATCTCCTTCTTCTTTCTATCCCCCCCTGGTGGGGATGGGTATCCAGCCTTTAAGACATTAACATAAAAGTCTTTCACCTTCCAAACTGTATTTAAACAATATCTTTCTCCACCATAATTCAGTATTAGACCAGTTGGAACATCCCATCTGTACTGAACTTGCCGATTTCTCAATTCATTTGCCAAAAATCCAAAGTCCTTTCTGTCTCTTAACATTTTAGAAGGAATCTCTTTCAGAACCACTAATTCTTGTCCAGCCACTTGAACTTTATTCTTGTAGGAAGCTTGTAAAATATCATTTCTGATCCCCCTGGTTGTAAAATAGATCACCACATCTCTTGGCAGCTGCCTTTGTTTTGCCACCCAAGAATTAACTCTGTAGATTTTGTCAATTTGAATTGCTACATCTTCTGGTCTTTCCTTAATGATCTCTGCCATAGCTGCAGCACAAATATCCTTTAAATTTTCACGGCTATTTTTTTTTAGCCATCTCAATCTCAAAGCAAATTCCATAGACCTGTATTGTAACCTAACCAGTTCATCATCTACCTTCTCTGTTTTAGTCATAATTTCTCCTACTTTGTTTTCCAAATTCAAATTGGCTTCATTAATTTCTTCCACTCTCTCCTCCAACTGAACAAGGTGTTTTGCCAATCCTGAAAATGCTAATATAATATCTTCTCTTATTTCGTTATGCTTTTCTTCAACAACATCTTTAATTGTTTTTATATCTGCTGCAAATTCTTTAAGTTTCCCATCCATAATTACTGTTTGGTCATTCATAGCTGCAATTTGATTATTCATGGCTTCTTTTATAAATTCCTTAAGTTCTTTTAAAGAAGCCTCCTGGCTTTGTGAATCCACCGGAAGTTGTGTTTTCTATGTCACTACTGACACTATTGGAGAGCCTCCTCCACTTTTAGGAACTCCTGGCTTAACTTGCTTAGAAGCCATCTTATTCTAAAAAATCTTTTTTTCCTTTAACAGCCACAAAATCTCTTGGACAGTTTTCAAAAGTAATTTATAATTTGTCAAGCAAAATTATAAATAGTCTTTCCTCCACCTCCACCAAACACTCAGTCCAGCAGCCTTAATCCACTCTCAGAGCGCTGATCTCTCAACAAGCACTTTCGTTTCTAACTTTCAGTTTCACACCCACAACAAAGGTGCCATCTTCCAGCCTCCAAGTCAAAGAAGCTCAATTAGAAACAATGTAAACCCAGAGCTAAGCATTGATACTTGCAGATTGCTTGTTCTCCTGCTTCCGCTCTGTCTGCTCTTGGATTCAATTAATCTCACTTTTGCCTGCAGAGTTGGTCACGACGTCTGGCTCTGTTAACACAGAGTCGTCCTGGATCCGGAGCTTCAGTGGGCTAAACGGGGAGCTCTCACCCTCCAAACCCCTGGAGTTGTTCCAGGGGCTTACGGGGAGCTCTACCCACACCCACCGGCTCTCCTCTCCATCTTCTCCTGATGGAGAGGTTTCTAAGCTTCCAGACAGCTGTTTAGCGCTGTCAAAGTGGCTTTTACGAATCACAGGGCTGGCGGTCCACGAAGACCATCTGCAACGCTGGCGGTGCCAACCGGAAGTCCGAAGGGACATGATCTTGAATTAGGTTGGCATGCCTTTTTATGGTATGGGAAAAACAAAATACAGAGCTATTTCCAAAGACACTATGTTAGGAATACGCTATTATTAGTTTGGGAGAAAATTAAAGAATAACTTTATTTGAAAATACCGGTCTGGCTTTCAACAATGGAGGCACTGATTTATCAAATGTTATTGATATAGAGAATGTTACCAGATATAAAGATATTATAAATGAAAAAGGGATCTCAAAACTAAACAGGAATTGAGTGATCAAGGGATTGAGATAACATGGTGGTCTATGTGCAGATACAATCTAGATATGAGAAGGATGTTAAAATATATGGTTTAAGTAAAGAATTAACAGAATTTGATCAGATATTAACAGGAACAGACAAAAAATTAATAAAGAAAATATATAGCTATTAAGTATTAAGATGGAAGTTGAACAAGTAAAAGAGACAATGATGGTATCGGCTAAAAATTTTGGCCACTCGATAGAGTTAGATCAAAATTATGGGATAGAAATTATGGGATAGAAACTATAAATTAACAATGTCTATTGCATACAAAGAAAATCTTTATAAAATGTTTTATAGATGGCATTTTCTGCCCTCAAGATTAGCAAAGATGTTTAAGAATAAATTGGAAAATGTGGGAAATGTCACCTGGTTCATACTATTATGTAGATGATGGACATATCAAAAAGCAAAAAAGTGTTGGACAAAAATACATACATGGTTGGAAAAAAATAATAAAACAACATATAGACTTGAAACCAGAGACATTTTTGCTGGGCATTTTACCAGTCAAGGATAATAAAGGGAATGTATATCTGATTTTACATGTATTAACAGCAGCGAGGATAGTATTTGCACAATAGTGGAAAAGTGAAGAGATCCCAACAGATGAAGACATGATTAGAAAAATATTAGAATGTGCAGAAATGGACAAACTAACACCTACAATTAAGGAAAAGAAAGAAACTCTTATAACTCTGCCCAATAGTACTAGTGTGGTATGTGGGAGGGCTTTAACTTAAGCCTTGGTTGTTTTAAAATCCCATAATCAAAGGTACCATTTTCTGTCCAAATCAAGCCTACTGAGCAGGGTCTACTCCTTGCAAAGTTTGCATGCACATCTTAATTCCATGCCTGGCTGGATGGGCAATTCTTTCAACCCCCAAGTCTCCATCAGTTTCCCTAGGGGAGATCTCAGTGGGATCTTTGATTCTGAGTTCCCCATTTTCTGGGCCATATTCCTCACCTATCATCCACAGTGAGACTCTAAGACTCCTTTCCTGGGTCTCCCGCAATCCATGGATTTACTCCACACCACCACAAGATGAAGGTACCTTCCAACCTTTATTCTGCCGCCTCAGGGTTTTCAAGCAAATGGCCTGGGAGGACTCTGTCCTTCAAACTTTCCCAGAGTATGGACCCCTCCTTTTGTGATAGGACTCTGCTCAGTGATTTCCCAGCTGGTTGCCTAAGTGCAACTCCTTCACTCTCTTTTTTGATTTCTCTTTCACATAGCCTCTTTCTTCCCTAGCAGAAGTTCCTGCACTCCAGCCAAACCCCCTTGCTTTCCATGGTCATTGGTCATAATCCTGTGGTTCGAGCAAACAGCCTGGGTGCAACGAGGAAAGGCATGGAGGGAGCAGGATCCAGTTGCAATTGGGAGAAAGTCCTTTGTTTTACATACATTCTCTATCCCGGGCTGCAAAATCTAATAAAATTTTGATGATACTCATCACCTTTTGAGCAGCTGTTGAGCGCAAGTCTCACAACTCTTATCCGATTGGGCAGGGTCCGGAGAGTCCACCCATAAACAAAGAAGCCTGTTGCTGGCTATGTGAAAGCTTACCTGGGCCCAGTCCATCAACTAGGTTAGATGGAGTCCCTTCGTGGTCGCCAAAATTATTGGAAGTTGAATCTGGGGCTCATCCTTCCAGCCAGGAAGCGAGCAGCAGAAATGTCACTTTAGCAGAAATAAAGAGATCTAAACCAGCTGCTTGAAATGAGGTTCAGTTTATTCAGAAGTGAAGTGACAGACAGTGTTCAGTTCTGGGACAGCTAACAAAAGTATTTGGTAAGCGGATGGATTTTTATGTGGTTATTGGGCTTTGAGGTTGAGATACCGTATTTTTTGGAGTATAAGACACACCGGAATATAAGACGCACCTACCTATTTTGGGTTTTTTTTTTAAAGTTTTTTTTTAAATTTTTTAGACAAACACACATACAAACATACAATGTATTTTCTTTGAACTGGTTTTGGCTGGTTCACAAATTTAAACAGTGTTTAGTCATTTCAATTAAATTGACATTTTCTATATTTCCTTTTTGCCATATTTATTCGTCATCTATTTTTTAAAAAAAAACAATATTACCCTTCATCCTCATCTCTAATCATAATCAAATTCAATTTTCCCTTCTATTCTATATTATACCCCTTCCCATTGTCATCTATTTTTATATCCATCCTCACATTGGTTAATTATGTAATATTACAATTGTTTAATATAAATTCAACATTTTAATATAAATCAATTAGTTATATAACTATCTTTTTTGTATATTAATCAATATGAACATGAATATTCCAATTATTTCCATGCAATCCAATTTTTTACAAATCAATTAATTATATTTACCAATAATAATAAACCAAATAATTTCCCCCTCTTATGTTACTCATTTTCACTTCTTAAACTCTCCCAATAACCCACATAGTTTTGCCCATATAATCCTCCAAATCACAACTTAATCATTTCTACTTTTATCACAATATATAATTAAAAATATTTCAATCATTACAATTTTCCTAATTAAATTTAAAAATGTTCTAGCTGTTATCCAAGCTATAATTTAATCCTTTTTACTTTCACCACCATATACCATTAAAGGTATTTCAATTGTTACAGTTTATACTTATTGATATTTCTTTTTTTAAAAAAAATCTTTATTTACATTTTTCATTAAAAAAGAAAACAACACACCATATAAA
>WNWU01013410.1:759546-781027 GCA_012654045.1 Ptyas mucosa | reverse complement strand
AGTATAAGTGTCTCAATAGATACAATTCCTAATCTAGTTTGGGTTATAATTTTCTCTTTTCTAGCCAGATATATAATTTTTCCCAGGATAAACATGTTTGTGTTTGGTCTCTATCTTTTAGTTTTTTAGTCAATTTATCTGCTTCCGCACATTCTAAAATCTTCTTTATAATACCCCCTCCTCTGATGGGGTATTTTTGTTTTTCCAAAATTGAGCATACATTAATCTCGCCACTGTGATAATGTGTAATGCAAGATACCATAAGTCTTTTTAAATATTTTCTGGTTTAGAGCTGAGCAAGCATGTCTCTGGTCGCCATTCAGTCTTTTGATTTAAAATCTTGTTAAGCCATTTTTTTATTTTTCCCCAGAATTTTACTGCTTCCGGGCACATCCACCACTGATGTAGTAGGTGCCACGCTCAAACCCACACTTCCAGCATTCAGCAGACTGTCCAGTGAACATTTTAGCTAGTTTATCGGGGAGGAGATGCCACCTATATATCATCTTGTAGATGTTTTCTTTTTATGCCGTAGAAACTACTAATTTCATATTCCCCCACCAGATCTCTTGCCATTTTTCTAAATGAATTGAATAACCAAAATTTCCCCCCCCAGGCAATCATTGTATCTTTAATTATCTCGTCACCTATCTCTAATCTCAACAATTTATAGGTTTTCGAAATCATGCCTTTTTCTTGGTCCATCAGGATACTTATTCATATTTCTAAAAAAAATAAAAAAATAAAAACTTATCATTGCTAGATTTCAAAAATACAAAGACAAATATTCCAATTATTATTAATTTCATTTTCACAATCATGATTTCCCATTTATTTCTTACTACTATTCATATTTCAATTCTAAATATGTATAACATTTTTCTCTTTCATTTCTTTTTCTTTTTCTCCCTTCCCATTTTTATTTTTGCCTTTTTCTTTCTCCTTTTTTTCGTGTTTAAAATCTTGAACTCTCCTCTTTTGCCCTAAATTTCCCAGTTTGCACCTACCTTTTTTGGTGAGGAAAAAGAAGAAAAAGTAATCTCCTTCTGCCTCTGCCTAATTTTGCCTCGTTGCACCAAACAGCAAACAGCCTGCTTTACTTTCAGTTTTGTTTTCAGCATAGCTTGATTAGCACAAGGAAAAAAAAAATTGCTCCAGCAATTTACATCTATGCAGCAAGCAGCAGAGCCCTGTGCAATACAGCTGAGAGCAAATCAGCTGAGAGTCGAGAGGCTGATCTAATCCACTTGTGCTAATTAGTCTATGCTGAAGCTGAAAGGAGCTGTTTTTTCTTGTTGTTTGCTTGCAAGGAGGTAACTGCTGCGAGGCACAGGCCAAAGGGTGGGGGCCAGTGGGTGGGCAGGGCTACATTCGGTGTATAAGACACACCTAAATTTTCACCCCCTTTTAGGGGGGGAAAAGGTGCATCTTGTACTCCGAAAAATATGGTATGTGGACCTGCTGTGCAATAGCCTTAAATGTGTGTCTTTTACTATTCTAATTGTAGTGAGCCAGCTCCTATTGTGGTTGAGGGGCCATATCCTGTCCTTCAGATTGGGTGGGGTTATGTAGATTTAAGTTATGTTTTAATCCATTTAGTTTTGTTTTCTTGGGAAAACTACAAGAATATAGGTGTAAAACAGATGTTTCTGTTGCAGAGTCTGTTTTAAGACAAAAATAGGAATAAAAACAGTTACATGAAGGAAGAAACATGTGAATGCTTTGTGTGCAAGAAAAACAATATTTTAAAGGCAATTTGCAGAATCTGGAAAGCTAAAATGCACAAACTACAAAAAGCCAAAAGTGTGAAGAAAAAACTGATTTTGGTTCAGATAATGAAAATGTTTTTCAATCCAAAAGTTGTACCTCATCTTTGAAAGCATGGTGTGTTGAATCAAATGAGAAATGATGGGAATTTCTTTGCTCACCTTGACCAGAGGAAAACAGAGAAAATCACCCCAGCTAATGGGCAAATAATAGAATCAGAAGGAATAGGAGAGGGTTTTTCTTTACTGTCCTATTTTTTAGAGTGTCACCAGAAATATGCTTGTGAAACATGTACCTTGCTCTTGAAACTAATATTTTGTCAGTGAAGAAGCTCACAAAACAGAGCAATATAGTGACCTTCAAAGAGGACAGTTGTATTATCACAAAAGGAGATATCTTACTTGCAAGAGCTAAAATTATAGATGAACTATATGAGATGAACTGCAATCAGATAGTTAATACTAAGGAGGAAAAATATTCAAACTTCATTCTCACACGGCACAGACAACGTGGACACAGAAGTCATGATATAATAAAGAAATTAACCAAGAAAGACTATCCAAGTGGAATAAAAGAAGAAACTAGACCACAAGAGATTTCAATCAGAAAGCAATAAAGGCATCCCAGGCAATTGTCTGTCCTGTGTTGCTCACATAGCATTAAAACCCAGAAAACAGGAAGGGGAATCCAAAAGAGATTGCAGCCACAGCCCTGATCCCCCAGCCAGAGCCAGAGCCAGAGCCAGAGCCAGAGCCAGAGCCAGAGCCAGAACCCCGACAGTTCCAGTGCCAGTTCTTTGGAGAATCAAGTCTGAAGTCCCAGCAGCAGTGCCAACTCTGTGAACAGCCAGGACAACAAGAAGAAAGAGGACAGGAAGAAGCATAAGAAATAGGAAACAGAACTAAGATCAGAAATGGGACTATTATAAGGAATAGTTGTTGAGTGGGGGTGTTGGAATACATGTTAGAATGTATTTTGTATTGCTAGAACTACAGAATTATTCAGCCAGTAGATGGCAGTGTTTAGTTTACATCTATGATTATAATCTATGGTTCCTTTTATTCTGAGATTTCCTGTGACAGTTGAAACCATTAAGCAGCAAGATTCATGGTGACTGTACACTGTACATTTTATTTGATTTGTATGGCTATGCAACCATCCTCTGCTACCATTTTTATAGAAAAAAACAGAATTTTCTAACAAAGTATATTCTGAACAGCCATAAAGTCTTAATCATGTCTTGAGGCAAGTCAGTGCATTATATACAATGATTAAGCTGTAGCTGCAAATAGACAACTTTGTCCTGCTAAAACTGAGTATAAATGCAAATTGGACATTGGTTTGCATGTGAACTTTTGGTCCCAGTTTTCATAGTTTATAAATTAGTTGGGTGAATCACTTAAAAAAAGATACAACTAATACAATAAATTAAATTAAGGGTATTGTTAAAACAATTCATGTGACATATTCTCTTATACCTTAGGTCCGTGATGGCGAACCTATGGCATGGGTGCCACAGATGGCACGCGGAGCCATATTGGTGGGCATGCGAGTGTTGCCCTAGCTCAGCTCCAGCGTGCATGCACGCACCAGCCAACTGATTTTCAGGCCTTCCGGTCCCACCGGAAGTCGGGAAACTGGCTGTTTCTGACCTCCGAAAGGCCTCCGGGGGGATGGGGAAGGCTGTTTTTGCCCTCCCCAGGCTCCTAGAAAGCCTCTGGAGCCTAGGGAGGAGGAAAAATGGACATACTGAGCCCACCGTGCCATCGCGTGCCAAAAGCAAGGGGAAGTGGGGGGGGGGTCATGTGTGCATGCACGGGAGAGCGGGGCACATTGAATTATGGGTGTGGGCACCCGCACCCACAGCCCCCCACGCTCTCCCCACTTTTGGCACGCAACGGCAAAAAGGTTAGCCATCATTGCCTTAGGTTATATACCTTATAACCTATTTATTAGATAAGCAGGAACCTCTTTTATAAGAGAAAGATATGTGTTCTTCCTATGTAAATGTAGATGATGAATGAATGGAGCAAAACAGTTGGAAGCCTGTATAACATCATCCAAATCCTAAACAAATCAACTTCAAAGGAACAACAGGAACACTTTGAAGTAGCTTTTCCTCAGCATGGCTCTGCTTACAAATATCCAAGAAGCAGAATCAACTAATGCAGTTCTTTCTTAATTTGCAAGCTAATAATAATCCTTTCACATGGAAGATGATATTAAGGTATCAGAGTCAGGTTCTCCAATTAGGACATTTGCAAATGCAGCTCTCATTAATTTTGAGTAACCTAGGGAAATTCCCAGGAAGTCTTCATCTTCAATGATAGATGATAGTAGAAGGGGCATGGAAGAAGACTTGCTCATGAATTTAACATGCTGGATGAATCAGCCTATAGTTTGGCTTAAATCTGTAGTTCAGAAATAGCCCATTTCTATTCATGACTATAATGGGAGAAGATTTTCTATAATTTGAAGAAGTGTACTTTTAGGGGGTCCAACTCCTTCAAACCATCAGATAATACTTCAGAATTTGGTCAAATGATTGCCTAACTTTGCCAATATATTTCTTTATGTTCTCTATAAGATCATGTAGCTGTATTCTCTGCAATCAGATCTATATGACCTGTTTTGTTTTTTTAATTTGCCATTCTGGTTGGTGTGCATTTAATATCTCAAAAATAGACTCCTACAATATGTTAAATGTGCTCTGTCTTTGAAGATAGATCAGAAGTTTCAACTAGTGCTGTATATCATATGTCCACCTGGACATTGTGGGTCAGAACATCTGAACATGTTCATCCAATCTTTCAGTTGGCAGTCAATTGAACTGACTAACAACATATTTTCAATGTGCAACTGAAAGGACAGATTTCATTTTATATATAGGTAGGACAACTTTGTCCTCATTTGTTAATTGTTTATTTATATGATCACTTGTAATTGCACATTTTTCTTTTTTTGGGGGGAAGGCACAACTATAAAACTTCTTTTTACACAATAAGAAATAATAACTGAATAATAACTTATTCAAGTTTACTTTATAATGGATTTAAAATATGCTGAATTTCATATATAGTTATTCATATATGATCTATAGTTTTATTTACTTTTTCTTTTTAATGTACAATTTATACATATAAAGTATATAATACATAATTATATGTGTAAACAGAGCTGTGGTGGTGCAGTGGTTAGAATGCAGTACTACAGACTATGTCAGCCTCCGCTCTTTCATTGCTTACTTGCTCGGCTGCCATGAAATGGGGGGAGGGGGAGTTATTGGAATTGGGAGAGGGGAAGTGAGCGGGAGGAGAAGAAAAAGCTTTGCTGCAACGTTTTCTTTGAAGCTGATAACGTCTCAAGATCAACGGTTGTGGCATAGCAAGAAGATGACACTGCCAGACGTTTGCACCCACATGACCCCTGGAGAATCTGTGGATTGGATGATTTACGCTAGACAATGGGGGGGATGCTTTCTATATGTGATTTTTGCGCCTTTGCTTCAAATCTTACTTTTCTTTGGTTGCATTCAGTTCTCACTCAGTAAAAGTACCTTTCTCTATGAAAATGGAGTCGGGGTTTTTCTTTCTTGAGTGTTGAAAGGAGGCATGCCTGACAGACTAATTCTGCTGACTGCCAGCAGTTTGGCAGTTTGAATTTCACTGGCTCAGGGTTGACTCAGCCTTCCATTCTTCTGAGGTTGGTAAAACAAGGAACTAGATCAGTGATGGCTAACCTTTTTGCCATCGCATGCCAAAAGCGGGGGGAGCGCGGTGGGGTCACACACATGCGTGCCCACATCCATAATTCTATGCACCCTGTGCTCCCCCCACTTTTGGCGTGTGATGGCACTGTGGGCCCTGTATGCCCGTTTTTTGCTCTCCCCAGGCTCCAGAGCCTTTCTAGGAGCCTGGAGACGGCAAAAACGGCCTTCCCCACCCACCCCAGAGGCCCTCCGGAGGCCGGAAACAGTATGTTTCCTGACATCTGGTGGACCGAGAAGGCCCAAAAATCAGCTGGCTGGTGCATGCATGTGTGCCGGAGCTGAGCTCACGTGCCCACCGATATGGCTCCTCGTGCCACCTGTGGCACCCATGCCATAGGTTGGCCATCACGGAACTAGATTGTCAGGGGCAATATACTGACTCTGTAAATTGCTTGGAGAATGCTGCAAAGCACCATGAAGTAGTATATAAGTCTAAGTGCTATTGATAATGCTATTATACATAATTCTCTTTAGAGAATTTGTATGTAAAATATAAAAATTAAAATATTTTAATATAGTAATAGATATATTTTAAAATACTATATCCATATAGTATCCATAGCCAATACTATATGTAAAACTCTTAATCCACCATTAGATTTGTTGTTGTAGCAATGATATAACAAACATATATAATTGTGCCTCAGTCTCCTTATTAGAATGCAATCAGAAAATACTGGAAATTTGAACTGCAGTATTCCAAAACAGGAAAAAGCAGAATTCCATAGGCTAAAGTGGCAAGTACCTCTCCTTAAACTGGCTCCCGTAAACCAAAATGGAATGGAACCCTAAGTACTAATACCTTGCTAATATCTGTATTATTCTCTGATGGATATCTCCTGCTTTAGAACCAGACTTCCTCCAATATCCTCATTATTATATAGTATAGAAATATAATTAATAATAAATAAATAAATAAATAATTTAGAAAACTGCTGAAAATTTGTTATCTCAGAGTACATACCCATACACCCACATATATATACTGTGCATATATACAAAGATGCACACACACACATATTTGTCTTTCTCACATGCTCATGCACACGTATTCATCCATACTCCTGCCATTTCATTTCATTTCTTCCATGCATTCACAGAATGTAGAAGACGTTTTAGAATGTATAAGCTATTTGCATAGAATTAGAAATTCTACCCATACAAATTTTCTCATTACTGTAACTTTGCAACTTTATGCAAAGAGAGTGGCTAAGACGCTGAGCTTGTCGATCAGAAAGGTTGGCAGTTCGGCGGTTCAAATCCCTAGTGTGTGAGCAGGAGTATAGGTCTCCTGCGTTGGACTAGATGACCTCCAAGGTCCCATCCAACTCTGTTACTGTTATGTATTCCATTTAGTTGAATATCCTCGAAGGTGTGATTTCATCCACCTTCATTAATTGTTCTCTTTTTCAAAAGTTCTTTTATGCCAATCAAATACTCTAGGAATCCCATTTTATAAATCTGCAGGCCTTCTGACTACTTCAAAAACATTGCATATAGAAATGAATAATTAAGGAGATTATACTGATACAAAGGCATTCTTTTTTGTGCATTTAACATTCACAAGTGAAACTGGTTGAAACTGAATCTTGTATTTGAAGATTGACAAAGCTTTAATATTCCAAAGATAGCGTCTTCAGATAGTGCCATCTGTCTCATTCTATTGGTGTCCATATTATAGACATCTAAAATGTCTGCAGTTCTGGCTTATAACTGGTTTCTCATGCCAGATGCTAAAGTGATTGTACTTGGATTGACTGAGCAAATCAAGGAACTACAGAATTGACCTTCATAAATCCCCAGAGAATTTGAGCTGCAGTTTATGAAATGGGTGTGTGCCAATTTTGCCATATGAAATGCTGACATATCTGACAAGTTGACTGATTATTCCAACTTCACAGAAGGAAAAAAAGACTGCTATTTAAATTATTTATTTGTCGTCTAATTAAATAGTTGAGTATAAATTTTGCTTAATTTTTACATTTACTAAATTACATGGTTAAAGTACAAAAATTGCATAATTCACTAGCTGGTTTTGATTTTTCTCATTTAAAGAAAAGCAGGTTTGTATTGAAAAGTAATTTATTGCCAATCTCAAGGGAAAAAGCCATTTTAAAATTCATGTTAGCCAGCACTACAAGAATCTGCTTCCTTACACATTTTGCTTGTGGATCTACACTCCTTTTGTAATTCATTGGAGCAAAGGAAGCTGCATTTTATTGTTAGATAAGTTAATGATTCATCCAGTACAGCAATCTCCACTGATAGCAGTTTTTCATGGTATCAAACATAGGTTTTCCCAACTCTGACTAAGACATCAGTAATTAAATTTGGAACATTCTGAATGTAAATATTATAAATTGTATTCTGAATATATTAATCTATCATTTAGTTTAATATCGGAATATATCAGTTCATTGCATATTAGCTACATATAAGATCTTTCTATAAGCTGTTAAAGTTTATCCCTCTGTACACTGTAAATGGTTCAAATAACATTTGATTGATATTTCAGTCAAGCCTTTTCATATATGCTTGTATTAATGATACTAATACAAAATTTATAGAACACAGAGAAAATCTGTTAACATTATTTTAGCTAACATACAAATAAATCAAACTGTGAATAAACTAAATATTAATAAACTGTCTCACTCTTAATATATAATGTTTGAAAGATAACTTAGATGCTCGTAGAACTGATTTTTCCCCATGAAGTTGGCATTATATGACAGATTGGATTTCTCAAGATGTTGATGGGCTGGCAAATGAAACAGTTTAGTTCCCACTTTGGTATTATGGAGAATCAATTTAAATTGAATTATGTGACTTGATAACAGATCATATTTTTAAAGATACTTTTCTATTTCTTTATTATATATCCATTTGTCTAATTTATAAGAATTGTATACCAGGGACCATTATAAGGGAGACCTATAACTGGGCTTCAGTCACTGATTAATCAAAAACAGGATATTCAAGATTTACATTATTGTATGGTTTTTACAGTTTGTACCTGCAAGTAAGGACAGGACAACTATCCAAACTTCTATCTCAAACGACCATGTTGCTAATAAGGAATGTGCCTCTTATGCTCCTATCTTATATGTAATAATACCTATATTTCCCTTCTGTAGCTTTTCATTCTTATCAGTTTTAGCTATAAGTAATTTCTTTCTCAGTTGAGTCTTTTTATTAAAGTGCAAGTGTGTTCAAGCTCACACTTTGATTAATGGCATTGTGGTTTTTGCTCTTGGCATGCATGAATGTGAAAGACTCATTGTAATCTGCTAATTTTGGATGGATAAACTAATATTTGGACCCTCTATTTTTTTAAAAAAAGCAGTCATTTTTGCCACAGTTATTTCTTGTATATCTGTAGGACTGCCTATCCTTATATGATTTCGCTTGGTCCAGGGGTGGGCTCTAAATTTTTTTACTACCGGTTCTGTGGGTGTGGCTTATGTGGGCGTGGTTTGATGGTTATGTGACAAACAATTCTTTAGGATTTAGCAGAAGTACTGGTCTACCAGGCTTTTAACTGCTTGCAGAGCTGTACCGGTCTACCCATTTGTTTTTGGAGCGTTCCGGTCTACCCATTTGTTTTTGTAGCGCACTGATTTACCAACAGACTGCCTTTTACCGCTGATCAGCTATAGTGCAGCCCTTTTAAGCACTGAGGCAAGAGTTTAAACATTTTTTTGCCGCTCTGCCACCACTGAGAGCATCGGAAACAGCTTTCAGGCTGCTTGACCTCAATTGCCAATCTACCACCACTGAGTGGTTTACAAGGAGTGGATTGGTTTTAGCTGATCAGTTGGGAGGCTTCTTGGCTTCTCAATTTAAAGCTAAGGTGTCCTGATTTTTTTTTTCTCTTGTCAAGTGAGCCCTGATTTTTTCCTTCTAGCCGATCAGCTGGAACTTGGGAGGCAGCGAATAGATTGGGGGCAGGGCCAGGCAGAGGTGGTATTTACCAGTTCTCTGAACTACTCAAAATTTCCACTACCGGTTCGCAAGAACCGGGGAGAATTGGTAGCAACCCACCACTGGCTTGGTCACAGATCAGCAGGAGAACCCCATTTGAAGATCTCCACTATAATTTCTTTCCTGCATACCAGATTGGAATGTGTTTCCTAAGAAGCTAGATCTGCCCCACATTATCTCAGGATTTAGGACATTATAGAATATTTCTTCTACAGGTTTTAATTAAATTTAATTGTTTATATTCATTTAATTTATGTCTTAAGCTATATTTTGGTTACATGGTTGTTTGATTTACAACAAAAGATGGATGGGACATAGAGAGAGTTTTTTATCATGGTACATCATATTGCAAAAGATTCATCTGGTATCTAGTTGGATATCATTTAGAAGGCTGTTAAAACAGAACATCTAAGGCCTTTGAAATGTAGTGTTACACTTACTACACTGGAATTTGCATAAATATTTATTGATTTCATTGTTAAAATGATTGTACTTTATTATGATGTTGTAGTGCTGATTTTCTCACTGTAATTTCATCTGACTGTAAACATCTAGGAATTGCTCTTCATTGCAAAATACATTTTCATTGATTATTGTAAATTAACTTGACAATCAAACAGATGAAAAGGGAAGGTATGAATTCAGAAAACAAATAAACAATATTGACTAATTTGTAAAATATATAATATGATTACACTGTGATCTCTATTGCTTCTATATTGTAAGATGGGATTGTGTGAATGAAATAGAAAAAAAATAGCAATTTATAGTAGTTTACAAAATAACATTTCTGAGTTCATGGGAAAGATAAGAATTAACTCCAAGTATTGACCTGTTAGGTTTTCTCAACTGAGTACCCTGCAATGTGCTGGACAAAAAGTCCTATAACCCACGCCCAATATGTTTAGTCACTTTAACAGAGATTTCAAGTTTGGAATATTTCAAAGATATTGGTTTGGAATAACATGAACTACATTTTTTCTATTAATTCTTCTTTCTATTCTTCTTTCTATTAATTTCTCATTGGAGTGGATATTACTTTAAAGAATCTGTTACAGCAATAAAAAAGGTCTGGATCCTTAAATTGGATTCCTCCCCATACCTCATATGAAATGTTTTGAATTTTGTTGAAAAAAGCCTGAATATAAATATAAATAATACCTTTTTTCATTCTCAAGAGCTAATATTGTAAAAGTTTTGAACTAGAATCAGAGACTGCCAATGTTGAAAACAATGAAGAATTATTTACAAGAAGATGTAACAGTTGTTTACCTTAAAATGGATTTTGTGCTAATTGATTCTTCTGCTGCCAGACAAGGAATCCACAGCTGTAATAATTAAAGTTACTATGTGAGAACAAAGGCATTCAATAGACTATGGTACTTTTTCTTTATGATATATTCTATATCTGACTTTTACAAAAATTTTGAATGCATTACATTTTTGCAGACTTCCGGCTGACATCATGGCAAGATTGGATGTGAGGAGCAGGTCTCCGCACTCCAACGCCGAGTTCTCCCTGTTGGAGGGCTCCGAAAGGAGCTAAAGGGATGGTGGAGTAAAGAGGGGTGCCCTGAAGGTCACGGAGAGCAGCAACTCCAGCAAAAATCCAAGACTTCTTCCCTCTCATCCACGACAAGAAGAGGTAGCCATCATGGCTGCCATGAAGCTGGGACAGTCAAGGCAACAAAGGAATGTGCAGGAGTAGTGTAGATGAACACTGACTGGAGCTGGGTGAGAAGATTCCTTTTTTTATTTAGACCCTAACATTAAAAGGGGGGAAAAAGAAGAAAATCCAGAAAGAGACTCTTAGAACTATTTCCTAAGGTGGTGAATAACCATAGAGAGAAAAATCCTAGACTCGATAGACAGGAACTAAAGAGAAAAAAGCTAAAGACCTTTTAAAAATAGAAAATTGGACTTTTAACTGGGTAGACATTGTTCTGGAAAGGCATCATAAAATGCTGGAACTATCTACTTGAATAGCTGACTTTGCTCCCATAAACTGAATTAAATGTGGATTAATCAATTTGTCAGACTAAAAACAATGCTGAAACCTAAGCTGAAGGTGTCATCTACTGGTGAATGGAAAATATACCATACCTCTACAAGCCTACAAAATTTCAGATAAGAGAAATAAACAACATTTGAAGGACACTGATTCTCTAACTATCTACTTTATGATTATTGGACTCTATTGTGAGAATAAGGAAGACCTTTAAGTAAAGTAAAGTGACTTCTGATTTTTGGAAAGCTTCCTGGACTATCTAAATGGAACTGACTAAATAATCCTGGAATATAAAGAACTATGATTATTGAACTTTCTGAGGAGCAACACTGGACCTGAATATATTGTTTTTGGACTATTGAGTAAGAACAGGACTTACCAAAATAAGACAAGATGCTCCTTCAGGGGGAAATGGGTGAGATTTCAAAAGAAATGCTGTTGATGTTTCAAAGCATTTGTTGTGGCCCATAAGTGGCCTGTGCAGTTAGTAGCTGATTCCAACAGCGAGGAGGCTGATGTGGTGGTACACCAGCAGCCTGTGTAGCTGGCGCTCGAGTCAGACAATGAGGAGGCTGGAGAAGAGGCAGGAATTCAGCCAGGGCCTTCAGAAACTCGAGAAGCTCCCATAAGTGAAGAGGAAGAAGGGGAGGAGCCTCTTCTCGATGCACTAGCGCACAGAGCTGTTAAAAGGCAGGAATGGCTCCTCAGGAGGAGGTCTCCTTGAGAGTAAGGCTTGGGACTAATTGTCCACTTCCCTAGCCTATTTAAGGAAGGACGATGACTGATGCAATTTGCAGGAAGCAACTTTGTTCATATTCCTTCGCGTCTTGATTCCAGAAATGTTTGATTTGGCTCTTGTTTCTCTCATCAGTTTCCCTGCAAATTGCTTCTGGGCATTCTGCCAACCACAGTAAGATTACGGTTATCTGAAATACTGTGCCTCAGAATTGAGTTATTATTCTTTGGATTCTTGTCAGCTGTTAATGAAGTTAAATTAACAGCCCTTGTTCAGAAAAGACTGATTTAAACTGTACTTGTGTCCGAACTACTAAGAAAGCTCATTAGTAGTCCTTAATTAGTAAACTAAGGTTTGTATGGACTTTGTGTGTGCTGCGTTCTTTGGGGTTTGTAGCTGGGGCAGAACAGCATTAGGGATACTATGAGAAAGAATCAGAGAGATGAAGAACCTAGTGCAGGGCATAAATGGGAAAATAGAAAATATCCTACAACTGATAATGAATGAAGATCAAAGAGTCCAAGAAAGAGAGGAGACAACAGAAACAATGGAGGAAAAGACAGAACAGACAAATCAGCAAATAAAGGAAGGAGATGAGAAGATGATAAAGATAACAACTGATGAAATAAACCAGGGGAAAAGTATTTTAAAAGACTTAAACATGGAATTGGATAAGCTGGAAGATACTTTTGAAAGGGAAATAGGGACTTGGATGGACACTCTGGAGACCTGGCAGCTTAGGGAGATAGAGATGGGAGAAAGATTCAGACTGAATGGTGAAGACGCAGTTGTTGATAGATTCAAACATCTAAGACAGGAGTATGGGAGGCAAGCTAAAAAACGAATAAGAATTGAAGTATTAAAACGGGTAAGAGATGATGGATAGAAAGGACTTTCCCCCCCTAATATAATGATGGCCTGATTAAAAACTAGAATAGATGTAGAAATAAGAATGCACACTTTTATATAAAGCAATAGTTAGATGAAAGATTGGGGGTTGAAAGATGGTATTATTATGTATGTTTAAATAGTATGATTGGTACTAGAATGGTATATTGAAACATTGAACAACCAAATAATGAAGGACTATGTCTTAATATAAAAGTGTATTAACACTAGGATTAGAAATAGTGGCCTAACTAGAAGCTAGAATAGAGGTAGAACTAAGAAACGGGGAGTATTAGCATATATAATTTTTATATAATAGAATATAAGCAATAACTAGATGGAAAGACTAGAGGCTGAAAGATGGCATTACTATGTAAATACTGTATTTTTCAGAGTATAAGACATACCAGAATATAAGACGCAGCTTAGTTTTTGGGGAGGAAAATAGGAAAAAAATATCTGCCTACCAGGCATTCATCTGGCTAGCGTCCTTAGTCTGGTCAGCTTTAGCATATTAGTTTGTTGGTTTAGAGCGCATGCTTGTGCTTTTTATTCTCTCTTGGGGATAAAAAACAGCTTCTAAAGCACAGCCGATCTTTGGAGAGAGAAGCAATGAGAAAAGCAGGCGAAGCTCAGAAGATCACTTCACTTGCTAGCACCTCATTAGGGCTGAAAAAAGTTTCTAAAGCACAGCTGAGAGTTGGAGGGAACAGGCAAAGCACGGAAATCGCTTCACTTGCTAGCACGTTAGGGCTGAAAAAAAGCTTCCAAAAACATTCGGCGTATAAGACGCACCCACATTTTCAGCCTCTTTTAGGGGGGAAAAAGTGTGTTTTATCCTCTGAAAAATATGGTAATATCATTGGCATTAAAATGGAACATTGAAATATTGAATGACTACTTTAAAACAAACTTGTATATTAATACTAGAATTACATAAATTTGATTAATGTAACAAATATTAATATTATTGCTGCTTGTATCAAAATGAATTATACCCAGAGGCCACACTGTTCATGTACTGATATTGATGTATATTTAAAAATAAAAATCCACTAAAACTTTAAAAAAGATAGTTTGTCTCTGCAAATATAGATTGTTCCCAACATTCCAGTTTGTAATGCTTTACACTGCTACAGCTCCATGTAATTACAGCAACAAATGTGAATATTTTTATTATTATTATATATACAACAGTGTGAAATCACTGACAATTCTTTACTGTCAATTCTTTAGCTGGAATAGTCCTTTTTTTGCTTCAAGTTCCTAAGGGTAGCAAAATGTTGTAAATTTATAAGTGTAGTATATAGGTGGATCCAAGCAATATAGATGTAGTTGACAGATGAAAATGTTTTCAATGTGCAGAGTTTCATCATTATACCAATAACCATTAGGACCATAATATTTCAGTTTCAATTATCAGATCTTTAAATTTTCTAAATACGGTGCATTATGAGCCAAATCTTTATCAGTGTTTGGAAATCCAACAATATTTTAACCTGCTCATTTTCAACTCTTTTTTTAACTATATGTTCCTATCTTTCATTACTCACACATGAAAATTTACAGATGATTCAGTGAATTGTTTTAGATACGTTATGTTAAAATACAAACTGAGCAATGTGGTATATGCAATGCAATGCAGTAAGCCATATGCAGATCTGTACATTGGGGATACAAAACCACTTCATAAACACTTCATAAAAGAATGCAAATGACCAGCTGTTTGCAAGGAATATAAATCTTTCCATTCCTCACCATCCAGTCAGAGCTGAAGAAGCTTCTTGGATGAGAAACGAAATATCTTCGAAGAAAATATTTTTTAGAGAGTTATTGAGGCTACTTGGAAGTTTATCTGTGTCCTCGGAGTCACCTGAGTAGTGCAAATGGCTGTAGAACCTTCTTGGAAATGCTGAAAGGACTGTGTTGTAGACTGGAGATAGATGATGTCATATCCGTCCCCCTCTGTTGAGAAAGTTCAGTTGCCTCTGGAAAAAAAAGCATCTTTGGGACAAATATGACCTGGATGACTGAGAATCTCCATATACATCTTTATTGGATCTACAGAAAAATCATTCCTTATTCAAATTAGGCTTATGTATGAATTGATATAAGAAATAATTTTCATTAATACAAAGCAAGAGCACAGAAAAGGAAATGATAGGCATATTAAATACTGATATTTCACCCTCTCCAAAATGCACAGATGAGGCCATCAGCTGCAGCAGGTGCTGGAGATATATGACAGCTCAAACACAGAATTGTTCCAAATTATCTGTGAGGGTCTATTATCTGGCGGCATCTAACTCAATCACATGCTGCATAAGGCAGTGATGGAGCCAATAGGAACTAATTGAAATAATACTTTTCATTAGGAAATGAAAAGTACCAATTATTCATGCCTCACATGATGATGGTAGTGATTCACACGACAATTTGCACTATTTGATTATATCTAAATTAAACTATAGTTGTGTACAGTCATTAACAAACTACTACTATGAAGAGTTCAATTGTTCTCCACTCTATTATCTTTGCTATCCTTCTAAGTAGATCACTCCTTGTTTGTATTCAAACTAAGCCAGTTTGTGAAAGTAGTACTGTTATTGAACTAGATGCAATGTGAATAGTTTGGTGTGCATTATCTGTGTTTGTTAAATTTATTTGTTGCCTATCTCGCTATGGGGACACCCAGTATACAACAATTAAAAGAAAGCAAAGTATGTAAATAAAACAGAAATAAAATAATACAACAAAAAAGAAACAATGAAAAATAAAACAATATAACAAAAAGGACTGGTGGAGAGCAGAGGCCCTCTCTGCTAGCATGAGTAGGACAGAATTGTCCTAGCAGGAGATGGTTTATCAGGTAGCCTGGACCTTTGGCATTAAGGGCTTTAAAGGTCATAACCAACACCATGAACTGCACTCAGAAACAGACTGATAGCCAGTGAAGTTGGCAGAGCTGAAGTATATAGTGCTATTTAAGACACCCCAAAGTCTGCTCTTAGTGGAGTACTTTGCACCAACTGATGCTTCCGAATGGAAAGGATAGCTCTATGTAGAATGCATTGCAATAGTCTAGATGAGAGAGGATTAGGGCTTTAGTAGTTGAGTCTAGGAAGTTGTGATCCAGGAAAGGTCGCAGCTGATGCACAAACTGGGACTGTGGAATAGCTCCTGTAGTCACACCCATCACTTGCTCTTTGAGGAAACTTTAGTCCAGGAGAATTCCTAAATTGCAAACTGGGTCTAATGGTGTAGTGAAATCCCATCTGGAACTAAGGATGATAAAAACTCAAGAGATTGAGGCTCCATATAACCAAAGCCACTCAGCCTCATTAAGATTCAGTCATAGCCCATTGTTCTTCACCCAGGGTCTATGACAGGGGTGTCAAACTTGCATCATGTTGTCATGTGATGTATTGAGACTTTTTCCCCTTTGCTAAAATGGGACTGGGCGTGGCCAGCGTGTGATGCACAGGTCTGCGGGCTGCAAGTGATACCCATGCTCTATGGCCTTGAGACATTGTGACAGGACAGAGACAGCATCACCTGGGTCACCAGATGTAGAGATGTAGAGCTATCCCAGCATATTCATATCTTAACCCATGGTAAGATTGTCTCATCCAACCACTTCATGTAGATGTTAAACAACACAGAATACCAAATCCTGTGAGACATTGCAACTGAGTGGTTGGGAGTTGGATCTCTCATTTACTATCAACACTGACTGGGACTGACCTTGGAGAAAGAAGCCCAGCCCCAGTTCATATAGCCAGCTCAAAAGGATGACATGGTTGATGATACTAAAGGCTCCCGAGAGGTCAAATGTGAGAATGGTTGCGCTACTCCTACCCTGTCTAGGACTAGAGATCGTCCTGAGTGTGATCAAGACTGTCTCTGTCCCATAGCCAGATCTGAATCCTGAATGAAAGTCCAGGAAATGTTTCATCCAGGACCCTGGAGCTGATAAGCAACCATCTTTTCAAACCTTCCTCAAGAAGGGAAGGTTGGATGGTTTTTTTAAGGAGAGGACAAATTTGGGGCTCCTTGCAGTGAGGAATTTCACTGCATGAACCCACCTATTAGTCACCACCCTAGTGGCTTTCACCAGCCTGGAGGAATAAGGGTCCAACAGGGTCAAACTGTTCCCAAATTACTGGGCAAGATGCCCTAGGCATCTCCCCAGGATGTACCCCACACAAGGCTTATAACTGGGAATGAGTCCAAGCAAATTTTATCCAACAGGTAATCAACAATTTCTTCTGCAGAGCCCTGAATATAATCATCCAAGTCCCTTGGCCAGAACAGAATCAGTGGGTGACACTATGCACATGCAATAAGAGCAAAAAACACACATTCTTTTACCATTTTAGTCATGAGATAGGTCTTAATAGCAGTTCTAAGATGTGTCCAGTCAGAGTAATCCTTTGTTTTTATCAAACAGCATCCTGGACATCTCTTAATCCATTTCAGAATCCATTTTTCTTTGTAAAATGACTGGGAATGATGAGAGTGAAGGGTTGCGAGAGGTTACATAGGCACAATCCTGTCCAGAGATTCTGCAGTCCTTTTGTTCCAGACTATCACAAAGATTTTGGCAGGACTATGTAATAAATCCTTCAGGATATCTCTGAGATTCTCCTGGAATCCATCTGGCTCTATGAGGCACCAGGGATGACCACTCTAATGGCTCCCCTCTCCCTGGAAGGAGATGGTATAAAAGTCTCAGAGCTATCAGGGTGTGATTTGACCATAAGGGGGTAATGTAGGATTCCCTACATTATATTGACATTGCTTCAATAAGAATATTAGATCTAGTATGCACATGTCTTTTTGGTTCCATTTTGTAGGGTACTCTGATCTGTTGTTAGGTGCCCAGAGTATTGGGCAACCACTTTAATCCAATTAAACAATCTGTTTATACAACTAAAGGAAGACTTTGGTTAATAGCTAGAAATTTAAGTTGAGTGTGAGGTCATCCATATAGCTGTATTCCTCAGCCATTTAACTTTCTAAAAAGCAAGTTAGAAAATTTATAATATTTAGCGTCCTTCAACATGTGATGCCGGAGCTTAGGGTTTGGCATCGCGGGGATGCAGTCGGGGAAATGGTGGGGCTCTAATCAGCCCCGCCAAAACCCCGACTGGCTAACCGCTGTTGACAGGTCTGCAGACCTACCCTGTCCTGAAGGGACAGGGGAGAGGGACCCATTGGGCGGCCGAGAGGAATAGGCAAGTTCCTCGGAGGCCAGAGGCAATCCTCTAAGTCAGTGGTGGGGGACGGCAGTCATGGCGGCTGCCTCGAGACTGCGACAAATCAGGACAAGCAAAGTGCAGGAGGAAGGAAGAAAAGATGATGTGCTTCGGAGCCGGGTGAGTGACACCAGCCCAGGCGAGAAACAACGCGTTAATGAGGATATTTATAAATAAGACCCCCAGCTTTACCTAGCGGCTGAAAATCTGAGGGGCTTGAAGACTTTGAGGAAAAAAAAAACTAAATAGAGCTGGATATTTGAACTTTCTTGCTAAAACCAAAATGAACTTGAAAAGAGAAAAGCGATAATTAAGGACTTGCCACGTTTAAAAGCCAGACAAAGAGATCAAACAGATTGCTACATAATTGTTTCAAAATGGCGATTGAAGCTGTGACTAAGTGAAAGTGTTGATTGTGGAAACTTGTTTTTTTCTGAAAAGAACCTATTTGTCTTGTTACATATGGTGGATTACTTTGAAAAAGAAAAAAGAAACTATGGTTTTTTGAGATTCCTATTTTGTTGTTTGATGGCTTTACAAAGAAAGAAGAAATACAATGACTAATAAACTTCTAACTAACTGGCGTAGCAATAAAAGGCGTGGCGCAGGAACAGAAGTGGAGAAGCTGATATTTTACTGGAAACAGACTATAATAGAATTAAAAAGGATATGCAGTTTTAAGTGTGGAAGTATTGACTTTGAATTGAAATGCATATGGACAGATAAGGAAAAGAAGAAGCAAAATAGATAAATTAGATAGCAATGTTTGAATATTTAATTGTTTAAATGGTTCAAAATTTAAATGAGCTTTAAATAAAAACAAGAAGTGTTTATGGTAAATAAAGATAGAAATATAATAAAAACAGAAATGGGAAGCTAACATGACTAAAAGTTATAAGTTCATAAAAGCATAACTTGTAACATGTTTTAGTTTTAATTTGATAACAAAGTGGTGGATGATAATGATGATCAATTGTTAATGATTTTAGATGATGTACTAAGGTACATAGATGGAAGTTATAATTGTGATTGCATTTAACACATGTCGGAAATGATTAAGAAATAAATGGGGATACACCCTGGAAGAGTACACTTGGAAACAGTGGATTAATAGACAACATATGGAAAAAGAGATTTTTAATAAATTAGCAGAATAGAAGTTGGAGTTAATGGAGGAGAATATGCTGAGAAATCAGCCAAATAATGAAATGCTGGAAATCAGCCAAATAATAGGTGGAGTTAAGGAGGAGAATGCTGTTAATCAGCCAAAACAAAGCATGCTGGAAATCAGCCAAAACACTGGAAAATGCAGGTAATCAGCCAAATAAAAGGGGGAATATGCTGAAAACTCAGCCAAAATATGCTATGTTGGAAATCAGCCAAATAATAGGTGGAGTAATGAATGAGAATGAGGAGAATATACTGAAGAATAATTATTAATAAGGGGTGAAAAAGAAAATGTTGGGTGATAATTAAAATGAAAGGGTAAATGTTGAGATCTCTGTGTAAAAGTTTAAGAACATGATAGGATGAATTGAGTTTAGAAAATGAGAAAAATAGAAAGAAATTTTGATTAATAAATTGAAATAAAAATTGAGTTGTATACATTTGGAATTTAAGTTTTGTGGTGATAAAATTGTAAGGTAAATATATAGCTTAATAGAATAGGTTGTCTTTGTGTTTAATGTTGTTGCTAAAAGAAGCAAGGGATAAAAAATTTAGATAAAGCGGTATTGAATTTTGATTTATAATTGAAAATAAAAATGAGCTCTGCCTTAGTAGGAGATTAGGATGTATGATGAGATAATAGAAAGATTTATTAAGATCTTGGAATTTATGTTAAAATTGTATTTATTTATTTATTAATTATTGATTGATTGATTGATTGTATTTATATGTTGCCTTTCTCCCGAAGGACTCAGGGCAGCGTACACAAGTTAAAAACATGCAACAATAAAACCCCCTTTTAAAATCAAATTAGATAATAAATAATAAATAATAAAACCCAGAATCATAGTCAGCCCATTTGCTTGAACAACCAAGTCTTCAGGTCACGACGGAAGGAGCAGAGATCAGGAGCCGTACGGAGCTCAGTAGGTAACTCATTCCAGAGGGTGCCCTCCCCCTGGGCGTCGACAGATGACATTGGCTCGCCGATGGTACGCTGAGGAGAGCAGCCCTATGTGAATGAGCAGGATGGTGGGAGGCAGGTAGGAGAAGGTCCTGCAAATAACTCAGACCTAAGTTATGTAGGGCCTTATAAGTGAGAACCAGCACCTTGAAGCAGATCCGGAGGACCACTGGTAACCAGTGTAGCTCACGTAGGAGGTGTTATACGGGAGTAACGAGGGGCTCCCGTAATAGCTCACGCGGTTGCATTTTGGATCAGCTGGAGCCTCCGGGTGCACCTCAAGGGCAACCCCATGCAGAGGGAATTGCAGTAATCCAATTAGTGTACCCATTGGTGACAGGACCAAGACTTCGTTCCTGAAAAGAATTTCTTTTTTATCTTTATGTTGGAAAAAATAAAAAAAATTTACAAAAGAACAAAAAAAATTGCCATGCATGGGATATGCCTCCTGCAGTTTGGAGAGGGAAAAAAAGTCATCTTACTAAAGTTGGAAAACTTGCTGCATCTGTCATATAAGCTTTATCAGAATATTCTCCATAGTTTTTAAAGAGTACAGTGCAGTCCTCTGGATGTATATTATCCAAAATAAGATTTTTATAAGGGAATCAATCATTCCATTGTGATGTCTGTTTAGTCCAGTGTGAACCAAGATGGACGTTTCCTGTTTCTTTCAATAACTCGCTTGCCTTCATCTTCATTTCTGGGTTTTTCTCCTGTGTAAAGCACAACACTTTCTACAGTGGGAGCCTTATGTGGTCCATTTTCCAATAATCTAATTTGATTTTTTATGGCATACGTTTCCTGTTTAACTTTTTCATAACAATAGCCACAAAGAACATGCTTCTCTTTCAGGTTGCCGCATTCAGGACAAATATCTATGTTTCTCTAAAAGAAAAAAAAAGTGTATTAAGATGCAGTGGTGAGAGAATATTTAATTATT
>WNWU01013410.1:698485-759146 GCA_012654045.1 Ptyas mucosa | reverse complement strand
GATTTAAAATGGCGGAACGCGGCTATAGTTTTTCTCTCACCACTTTCGAGTAGGGGCTTACTTTGAGGCGAATCGTTTGGGTCAGGATGGACGGCCAGCACGCCCTGCATGGGTTGCTCAGATAAGAATAGAATTTATGAAAAGTACTCCTATATAAAGTTTTAGCCAAATCTTTATATTGGCAGTTTTTCTAGTATGGTGGCAAACGTAGTTGTGCAATCAAAATTCACATGTTGCCGGTATCACAGTTCCATGAGTTTTTAAAATGAAAAGAAAATTTATTTCAACAGGGAAATTGAATACAACACTGATAACGAGAAGTTCAGCAGAAATAGTTTACGCACACATGCTGGACTGCCCACACACTTCAAATATTCTCCAGAGTTTAAAACGAGAAGTATTTCGGGGAAAAGAATAGCAACTGGGATGGCCAGATAAAATACCTGAATTTGCAAACTAAACTAATATTCTGTACGTACTATAAAGAAACCATTGTTGCTAAAAAGCAAGCTACATCCATTAAATGTATAAGTTTGACTCAAGAAATGATGGGATAAGAGGAAAAGAGCGGGTCATTGGAGATGCAGAAATAGAAACCATAAATTTATTCAGTAGGAAACAATTTATACTGATTATGTTAATATCACAGTAACTAGAAAACTTTTCTGGGAACAGAATATTCCATGAAATAAATTATAAGATGTTAATATGCTTAATTTATTTAAATGATTTGCTGTCACCTCTCTGTCTCCCTCATATATTAATTGGAGCCATGCTATCTTGTCAAGAATAATTTGGGGTTCCAATTGGAGCCAGTGTTGCACAAGAATGAATAAAAGGGTTAATTAAAGCAAGAGATGTGGATTGAGTGTCTTGGTTTGAACAAGTGAGTATTATAATTATGTTCATATTGTGTTGAGTTCTGTGTGTTTGCTTGTGTGTTTGTAGTTCAAAATAAATATTCCTATGTTTCTGTAGTTTAAAAGATTTTGGAGGATGTAAATCAGTAATTTTATGGAGACTGAATTACAGTTAGTGTAGGATTTTCTATGCAATATTCATAATACAGTTACAAAATTGATAAATTCTTCCCATAATCAGTATGAAAGTATTCTGTCCTATCAAAACACCTGAAGAATGTCAATTGGAGTAAAATTATAGATTTTAAATTAGATTAGTAGTATTTTGAAAAGAAAAGCAATATTAAGTCAACCTCTTCTGTCTTCCTTCTCCATTTTCTGTCTTTGATCTACCATATTATCTGAAAGCATACAACTGATCTGCAATGAAAACTACCTTGTGTCAGCATTCCAGAAAACTCCCAACTTCCAGTAAAGACGCGGAAGCAGGCATTTTCCAAAGTTCTCTTTACTAGAATAGGTAAACCAGCACATCTGGGAAATCCTGAATCTGAAAAGCCAGGGCTTTCCTTCAGTAATTTAAAGCTCCCAAAACCACCCCCCCCTTCTCCCCAGTCAATCACATGCTCCAATCAACATCCATTCCACCTTGACCCAGCCCCTGACCTTGACCAATGGGAAGAATGCTATTTTGTCTACTAATTCCCCTCCTAAATCCCCCCTCCTACTTTCCCACACATGAGGAGGTGGCAGCATTCAAGCTTCCAGCCTAATATGACTTCCAAGGCTGACACTTTGAATATGGTTCTCCAAAAAAGGAAAAGGGTTGTTGGAAAAATTAAAAGCACAGGAACAAATGTTGTGTAATACCTAATTTTCTTATCTTGTAAACTTGATAAATTCAGCTGAATCATTTCTGAGATTTCCCTCAATAGACATGTTCTATTGCTATGCTTTAAAAATGGGAATTTGAATTACTATAATAAATCACTATCATATAGAACTAGTTCCTATATAGGTAGGCACCTCATTTATAAAATGTATTGATTTCTGAACACGCTACGTGCACAAATTTTGGCAGAAGATAATATAGAGAGAAAACCAGATTGGAGTTGGAGGAAGTGAATGCACAAAGAAAGGCATGGATTTAAGATTATTTGGAGAATCTGACAACATGCTGGGCAAACATTTTATGATTGTTTGCCACCTGTAAGATTTGGCCTTATGATTCATAAGATTTTCTGGACTCATATCTGCTAAAATTCTGAAGTTTCTTCTAGAGATTTCTCAAGTTCCTCAATAAGTTAAAATCAGCTCTAGCTGTAGCTACAAACCATGCACATTTCTAGAACAGCTTCACAAAATTTAAGCATATATATAGTATGATCTCAGTCCAGCAGCCACTCCCAGCTTAGAATTCCCCCATTTGGTCCTCAGGCCAACTGGCAGAGCCAGGTCTTCAAACTCTTAAGGAAGGACAGGAAGATGTGGGCAGATCTTACCCTAGACCCGTGATGGTGAACCTATGGCATGTGTGCGACAGCTGGCACACACAGCCCTCTCTGCGGGCACGCGAGCCATCACCCAGCTCAGGTCCACTGCACATGTGTGCTTGCATTTCCTGTTGGCCAGCTGATTTTTGGGGTGTGCAGGGGGCAGGGCGCATGTGGGAGATGCATGTGAATACACAGGGGGTCACTTGCCCATGCATAGTGTGCATGTGGGGGGTCATGCACATGCATGGGGGTTGTACACGCATGCATGGGGTGGGGGAGTGCGGGGGTGTTGCATGCCCCCCACAGCATTTTTGGGCCCAGGAACCTGCAGGGAGGCCTACTAGGCCCAAAATGGGAGTGGGGTTGCTACAGGATGGGATTCAGCCGGTTCGGACTGGTTCAGATGCTAATTTTACATCTGGTTCACCAAACCGGTAGTTGCAAGGACTGGCTGGCCTCGCCGCTCCCCTCCCAGGAGTTTCTATGTAGCCTGTTTTGGATGCCAGGTAAGTGCAGCATCCTCGCGGAGGCTCTGGGAGGGCAAAAAAGGTGCCTTCCAGATGTCCGGAAATGGACCTGTTTCCGGCATCCGGAGCCCAGGGGAAACCATTTTCACCATCCTGGAGGCTCAAGGAAAGCCTCTGGAGCCTGGGGATGGCAATACGCCACCCCTCGCCGTAGTGCAGGAGGCCGAGTAGGCTACGCCACCATGGCCACGCCCACCCAGCAACCAGGCAGAACTGGTTGTTAAATTCTTTTAATCCCATCCCTTGCGCATGCATGTGTGGGGGGCGGCGTGTGCATGCACAGCGGGGGGGGGGGGCAGTAATCTTATTTTCCATATTAAGATCCATTCAGAAGAGAAACCATATAAATGTATAGAATGTGGAAAACGTTTTAGTCAGGGATGTGACCTAATTTCCTATGACAGGATCCACTTAATAGCAAAACTATTTAAATGTAAGGAATGCAGAAAATGTTTTAGTTGGAACTGTGCTCTTGGTTATCACAACAGGAGCCACACAGGGAGGAATCCTACAAGTGCGAGGTGTGTGGGAAAACATTCAAAACTAAAATTAACCTTACTTCATATAGAAGGAATAGAATAGAATAGAATAGAATAGAATAGAATAGAATAGAATAGAATAGAATAGAATACTTCATTGGCCAAATGTGATTGGGCACACAAGGAATTTGTCTTTGGTGTATATGCTTTCAGTGTACATAAGGAGAATAAAATACATTCATCAAGAATATAAAGATACAACACTTAGTCAAGGTTACTAATAAGCTATCAGATCGTACTAGGAAAAAGATAAAAACAATATAAATTGAAAGATACAAGCAACATGGTTATAGTAATAAGTGGGAAGAGATAGATACTAGTAAGGAAGAGAAGAATAATAGTAATACAATCTTAGTAAATTATTTGACAGTGTTGTGGGAATTAGTTGTTAAGCAGAGTGATGGCATTCAGGAAAAAACTCCTTGTGTCTAGTTGTTCTGGTGTGCAGTGCCCTATAGCGTCATTTTGAGGATAGAAATTCTAACAATTTATGTCCAGGATGTGAGGGGTCTGTAGATATTTTCATAGCCTTCTTTTTGACTCATGCAGTATACAGATCCTCAGTAGAAGGCAGGATTTGAAAGAGAAATAACTGCATGGAGTGCGGGAAGAGCTTTAGTCAGAGTTTTGACCTAATTTTTCATCAAAAAGTCTATAAATGTGTAATGGGGAGATAATTTAAGCTGTACAAATAATTCATATAAAGGAATATTGTGCTAAAATACAGAGATGTTCTGTTGTGAAAGTTCAGCAGGGGGCTGGACTAGAAGACCTCCAAGATCCCTTCCAGCTCTATTCTGATTCTAAGATCCAACAGGGTCAAATTGTTCCCAAATTACTGGGCAAGATATCTCCCTAGGCATCTCACTAGGATGTGCTCCACACAAGGCTTTTAACTGGGAATGAGTCCAAGCAAATTTTATCCAACAGGTATTCAACAAATTCTTCTGCACGACCCTGAAGATAATCATCCAAGTCTCCTGGCCAGCAGGGCTTGGATGATCCAGAACAGAGTCAGTGTGCTGCCCCACTCACCCACATATCGGTGTTGGTTTAGAGAGAGCTTTATTTTATCTTTCCCCCCAGCAGTTCTGGTTCAGGTTTTAGCTCATTCACAGCTGCTAGATTAGAACAGCAATTTGACTCCAGACCAAGTAGATAACAAAGAAATGAACATACGGCAAACTCAAAACAGTTTGCCTGGAAATACAGGCTTTGCCTGAGTAGTTTCAAAAGAGAAGCCAAAATCCAATCTGAGGTTTGGAGCCTCCCATTAAATTTGTCAGCCAGTCCAATGATCAGAGTTTCAGGATTTACAAGTAGAATTCACAGGAACAGCAGAGGACAGGAGTTCAGAGAGTCATTTCCAAGCAAAGCCAGCCACGAACAAGACCCAGACTAAACTTCCAGGAAATGGCCAATTATTCCATCAAACAGATAATCAGCTGCTCAAACAGGGTCCAAAACATGAAAAACAGAGTCTTCTGGAAACTTAAACTACATCTACTGCAGTGTCTCACAAACAAAGATCTGGTCACGACCCACACACATTGCTTCCACCAATGCCTCCCTCTGCCTGCCATGCTATATAGCTCCCGGTGCAGCCCATCAAAAGGGGTATGGACTTTTCCCCAGCAGTCTAGCAGACCTCTGCCTCTCTGCCCTGCTCACTCCGTCAAGCAGCTCCTCCCTGTCTTCCTCACTGGCCCGCAAGTTCTCCCCAGCTGAGGCCTGTTTTGCTGGCAGTTCAGGATCAGTAATTCCTGACGTGCCAGGAACATTCTCCCTCAAGGCCTCTGAGGAAGATGTGGAGTCATCATCATCCACAGGAGACATCACAGTGGGTGGGTAGCACCATGCACATGCAATAAGAGCAGAAAAATCATATTCTTTCATCATTTTAATCATGATTTTAATAGCAGTTCTCCTACCTAGCTGTCATGGCAGTCAGGAATGGGTAATGGACTGGTGGCTGGCCAATCGGACCGAGTCTACTGGAAGCTCAAGCTCCGCCTCTCCATGCTTAGCTCCAGTTTTTCGACTCGGTCTGCCAGGACAGCAGTGTCTATAGGTTTCTTGGTGACTAGTTCTCTATTTCATTGGATTTTAAGGCATTTAACTTCGGATTGGACTGACTACGATTCTGCTTGCTCCCTTAATAGCTGGCGCGTGCACGGGTTCACCCTGCCGGGTCTCCCGGCTTTCCCGCTTATCAGTGGAGGTTCTCCTCAGACCCTTACCCTCATCAAGCAGGGTCTGCTGCCGGGCTGTACCGCCTGTTTGCAGGTGGTTTGCGCTGGGTTACAAGACTCTTTAGCCCAGCAGCCATTTTTTTCGCCGCTTCTAGCCATCCGGCTAGCGGCTCGAATTGGGGTGCTTCTGCACGGACGTCTGAACTAACCGCAAGTACTAGGCCCAGGCCTTTCTACTCCTTTCATCAGGCGGCCATTTTATTATCAGTTTCCCTCAGGGCACATTTCCAAGATGGCGGACGCCTCAAAGTCTCGTTCTTCCCACCAAGCCCCGGCCAAAAGCAAACGATCCAGGGAAGAAGACCCTCAGGAGGGCTCATCTAAGGGGCATGCCTCTAAACGCAGGCATTCTTCTACTCCCTCCATAGGCCATAAATCGTCCAGGGAGGAGGAAAGGCGACACAAGGCCTTCGAGAAGGCCTTTCAGAAGGCCCAATTAGCATCTGCCCAGCTGCCTGAATCTGCTCAACCGGAGCCTCTATCTGCTCTCTCCCCATCTGTGGGGGTTAACCTGCAAAGGCCTGCCCCAGCCTTATCCCCAGATAGGTCTGTACAGGATGGCTCTATTGATAATGCTGAAGCAGCTTCGGTTTTTCTCGGGACACAGGAGGCCTCCAATCCTCCAGACCCTCAGCAGCAGGCTGCTCCTGCCACTGTCACTCAAGGGCCCGATCCAGCACATCAACCCTTTCCAGATATTCCCCCTGCCTTGGCTATGCTAATTTCAGAAGCCATTCGCCATGGGATATCACAAGGCCTTCAGCAGAGGTCCCCCTCGGTGACTTCAGCCCAGGCCTGTAACAATTTCTCCTACCGGGATCAACCCTACCAGGAGGATTTGGATGAGGTCAGGGAGGCAGAGGACCCTGAGGAGGCCGCGAGCCAGGACTCTCTCTCTGAGGAAGATCCTGTTATTGATCATGATTTATCTGACGATGAGGGCTTAGAGCCTGATCAGCCTTCTTTTATAGGCCTCTTCCGTCCTCAAATGTTTCGTTCACTGCTCTTCAAAGCTCAAAATGTTACCAGACTGGGGGTTACTCCTTCATCATCGGAACCTTCTTCTGATTCTACCTCTGCTCTTTTTCAGGAACCCACAGTTCAAAAGGAAGTGGTTCCTGCCCCCAAATTATTTTCTGACGTTGTTCTTCGTCAATGGTCTTTTCCAAGCTCAGGCCCGGTGCCCAACAATTTGGACAAGCGGTTCTACAACATGGCGCCTGATTTTTCACAGCTACTCCAAGTTCCCTCCGTAGACGCACCTGTACTGGCTCTCTCCTCTTCTTCTCCCCTTACAGGCCCTCCGGAGGAGTATCTGCAACCAGAGGAAAAGAAGGCTGAAAGAACCCTGATTAAAGGACACCAGGCATCGGCCTGGTCAGTTCAGGCTTCTTCGGCCGCATCCTTTTTCAACAGAGCCACTATCCTTTGGCTGAGGCAACTGCAAGCCTGTTTGCCTTCATCTGACCACCGCTCGCATCAAGATCTGAACAAGATCATGGCGGCTGTTGAGTTCTCAGCAGATGCCACGCTGAACACGGCTCGTTTTTCCGCCGAAGCCATTGGAACCTCGATCACCTCCCGCCGCCTCCTGTGGCTCCGTAAGTGGCAGGCTGACATACGGAGCAAATGGCGCCTGGCATCCTCCCCCTTTTCTGGTGACAAGCTCTTCGGTGCACAGCTTGATCCTCTGCTAATTGAAACTAAAGATCACCGCAAGGTGTTACCTGCCATCAACCGTCGGCCTGAATTTCGCTCTCAAACAAATTTTCGTCCCTCTTCGCACCGGAGCTCAGAGTTCTCCTTTCCAGCACAACGATCTCAACGTTCCTTTTCATCTAGAACTTCGACTCCTCCCGATCACCAGGTCAGACAGGATTCCTGATTTAATTTCAAGAGCCCCTTTCGTGGGGGAAGGGGACGTCCCTTTAGGAGGTCCCGCTAATTCCCTTGCTTCCCTTTCTATTGGGGGTCGTTTGTCCTATTTTGCTTCCCAATGGGATTTCACCATTTCCGACTCCTGGGTCAAGTCCACCATTCGTTTCGGCCTTTCTCTAGAATTTCGCTCCATCCCTCCGAAGCTTTTCCTCTCTTGTCCCCTTTCCTGGGACCCTGTCAAACGTGCTGGGATGGATCTAGCCATCCAACATTTATTGGACATTGGTGCCATTCAGTCCGTCCCGTCTTCCCAACGCGGTCAGGGCTTCTACTCCTATCTGTTCCTCGTCCCTAAGGCTTCGGGGGGTTGGAGAGCTATTCTTGACCTAAAGTCCTTAAACCGACACATTATTTACCGCCGGTTTAAAATGCATTCCCTTCAAACCATCCTCCTTGGCATTCGCCAAGGGGATTATATGGCCTCAATTGACCTGACCGAGGCATACCTATACATTCCAATTCGGCCTGGCCGTCGTAAATTTCTGCAATTTTGTTACGAGGAGAGTCATTTCCAGTATACCTCTCTCCCCTTTGGTTTGTCCTCAGCTCCCAGAATATTCACTAAGATAATGGCAGCCCTTATGGCCCATATTTTCTCCATTCCCATTAGATCCATGTTCTACTTGGATGATATTACCCTGTCCCGTTCATCTGCCCAGGCTCTACGGGACATTGACACCACCGTCCGCATATTGCAGACTCATGGCTTTTCCATTAATTGGCCCAAGAGCCATTTGGCCCCTTCTAACCGCTTACAGCATCTAGGGGCAGTTATTGACACCATTACCATGGAAGTTTTCCTCTCTCCAGACCGAATATTGAGCTTGTCCTCCTTAGCTAGCCATGTCCGGCTTCGCCTGGCTGCCTCTCTTTCTGACCTTTCTACCCTTCTGGGCAAGATGGCTTCCTCTTATGGGATCGTCCCTTGGTCTTGCCTCCACAGCCGCGAGCTCCAATGGCTTTTGCTCCCCTATCAACGGTCCCCCTCCCCCACTTCCTCCAGATTGATACGGCTTCCTCCAGCCATGCTCAGGTCTCTTTGTTGGTGGACAACTCCTGCGATCTCGCGCGGAAGCAAGTTCCTGGAGCCCCCGAGGGTCGTCATCACTACCGATGCGAGCCTTCTGGGATGGGGGGTTCATCTCGGCTCCCTCACGGCTCAAGGCCTCTGGACCCTGCAGGAACAGTCTCTCAGCATCAATGTCCTAGAACTGCGGGCCGCTTAACTGGCTCTCCACGAATTCGAGCCCCAAGTCATCAGTCGAGATGTACTCATCCTAACAGACAACATCTCGACCAAGGCCCACATCAACCGGATGGGAGGAACACGTTCCAAGCTTCTTATGCAGGAAACGAGGTGCCTGGGCCTCTGGGCAGTGTCCCATGTCTCATCTCTCTGGGCCGATTACATCGCCAGATGGGACAACGTGCGGGCGGATGCCCTGAGCCGTTCTACACTAGATCCCACGGAATGGAGCGTCTCTCCCGTCCTCTTCCAGCTACTGATGGAACGTTTCAGCCTGCCCCAGGTGGACCTGTTTGCCTCCCTCGACAATCACATGCTCCCTCGCTTTTACTCTCGCTTCCCTATGTCAGGAGCGGAGGCGGTGGATGCCCTCCGCAGCCCTTGGCCACGGGGCCTCCTGCTTTATGCTTTCCCTCCTCTTCCCCTGATTGCCAAGGTGGTCCGCAAACTGCTGCTGGAGAAATCGGAGCTTCTTCTTCTTGCACCGTTCTGGCCTCGCAGGCCATGGTTTGAGGTTCTTGTGGAGCTCTCCGTGGCCCCTCCATGGCGCATCCCCAACCATCTAATCGAGTTGCAGCAGCACGGTCTCTCCCACCCGGACCCGCAGTCCTACCAACTGACCGCTTGGAGGTTGAGCGGCTCCATTTGACGTCGTCTAAGGTTTCATCGGTGGCCATTTCCATCATCTTGGCGGCTCGCAGACCATCTACGACCCGTATTTACGACTCGACATGGAAGGCCCTTCTCTGCTGGTGTTCCAGAAAGGGGTTTGACCCTTCTTCTCTTTCAGTGGTCCAATTGTTAGATTTCCTGGAGGAGGGCTTCGCCTCTGGACTTTCACCCAACACCCTCCGATGTCAGATCGCGGCCCTATCCTCCGTCCTACAATTCGGATCCACGGTTCCCCTCTCCAAGGACCCTCTTATCCGGGACTTTCTGAAGGGCGCCACCAATTTGCGACCTCCTGCGGTTCGCAGGTTCCCTACATGGAACCTTAACAAGGTGCTCACAGCCCTGACCAAGCCACCCTTTGAACCGCTCCGTCAAGTCTCCTTGAAGTTTCTTTCATTTAAAATCTCTTTTTTGGTTGCTATTACGTCGGCCCGTCGCATATCGGAACTCGCCGCCCTATCAGTTCGCTCCGATCTCTGTTTGATCCACAAAGACAGGGTGGTGCTCCGTCTTGACCCAGCCTTTGTTCCGAAAGTCAATTCCACCTTTCATAGGTCGCAAGAGCTAGTGCTCCCTAATTTTTGTCCATCTCCTAGCCATCACCTGGAGAAGGTCTGGCACACCCTCAACGTCCGCCGGGCCCTGAAGATATACTTATCTTGCACTTTGGCCTTCCGCAAAACGGAGGTGCTCTTCATTTCATTCCAACCTTCCTCGATGGGAACAAGAGTCTCCTCTACTATGGTGGGCTGTTGGCTAAGAGCTACTATCTCTGCAGCTTATGAGGCCCAATCTTTGCCTGTTCCCCGGCGCATCACAGCACATTCCACCAGAAGTGCGGCTACATCCGCGGGGTGGGCTACTCAAGCTCTGTGGGAAGAAATCTGCAAGGCGGCTACTTGGGCTTCGGTGACTCCCTTCATCCGGCACTACCGGTTGGACACCTACGCCTCAGCAGACGCCGCCTTCGGCAGAAGGGTGCTCCAGAGCGTCCGACCTGATCCCTCCCTGTAGGACATGTGGCTTTGGTATGTCCCATTCCTGACTGCAGTGACAGCTAGGTAGGAGAATGGGCATTGGACTTACCTGATACGCCCCTTCTCTATCCGTTGTCACGGCAGTCAGTCCCACCCTGGTCAGAATCCATGGGACATGCTTGGGTGGGGGTGCCTCTTACCTTTCTTCTTTTCTTCCTATAGACACTACAGTCTGCTGGAAACCTTCGCCTCAAAACTGGAGCTAAGCATGGAGAGGCGGAGCTTGAGCTTCCAGTAGACTCGGTCTGATTGGCCAGCCACCAGTCCATTACCCATTCCTGACTGCCGTGACAGCGGATAGAGAAGGGGCGTATCAGGTAAGTCCAACGCCCATTCTAAGTTGTGTCCAGTCAGAGTCATCCTTTGTTTTTCTCAAACGGCACCCTGAATATCTCTTAATCCATTTCAGAACCCTCAATTTCTCTGAAATCTTTGGGAATGATGTAGTGGTGGGTTCCTCCCTGTTTGGCCCGGTTCGGCTGAGCCAGGATTGCTGCGGCTACTTGATTAGCCACAAACAGTACAGTCTCAATCAAGCCATCTCCTGTTTGCAATTACCTGCAAGCCTTCCCCGCCCTAGTTAATTGCAGGTTAACTCCCCATATAAGCAAGGACCTTTCCACTTGTTACTTGGGCCTAAAATGCTTTTAGGCCTATATGCAGAGCTGATTGCAGAGCTCAGCACAACGCTGCAGAAGGAAGGAGGATGCAGATAAGGACTCCAGACGCTGCTGCTGAGATACTCCCACGGATGCTTGTGTTTTGCTGTTTGAAGCACACAAGCCAACGTTTGAGCCGTGCTGGACATTCTTCTTCACACAGACTTTCAAGCTACGTTGCTGCTTGAACTGTTTTTTCCTCAGGTGACTTTTAGCTGTGAAGGCTTTGCTACTGCCCTTCATTTGCCTCGATGATGTATCGACGCCGAAGCTGTCTATCGTCATGTTAACCTTTATCTCTTGTGAACTGTTTCGGTATTGTGGAGAGGAATCTAGGGAGATAGCCTGGCTTCACATAACCAAGATAAGACTTTGCTTTTAATGTGTTTTTTAAAGGCACAGTGTCTTTTTAAGTATTTTTAAACTAAATTATATTTTACACAAGACTCCTTTGTCGGATTTATTTCAGTCTCAGTGTGTTTGCTCATGAGCTGGTTCGCCGGGGTACCCCTCAACCCTTCTTTGTCACACGTCACGAAACCGGTTCTCTTTGTTTGGGAGCTGGGCCCTCCCGCCCCCCTGCATTATTCTTATCTTTTATTTGGCCCCACCCTCAATCAATTGCTGCCTCCCGAGTCCCAGCTGATCGGCTAGAAGGAAAAAAACTGTTTAAACTCTTGCCATGGGGCATCAAAGGGTCGCCCTACAGCTGATCAGTGTTAAAAGGCAGTGTGGTCATAGACCGGTGCCTCCAAAAACGAATGGGTAGACCGGTGCCTCCAAAAACAAATGGGTAGACCGGTACAGCTCTGCAAGCAGTTAAAAGCCTGGTAGACCAGTACCTCTGCTAAATCCTAAAGAATTGTCACATGACCATCAAACCACGCCCACAAAATAAGCCACTCCCACAGAACTGGTAGTAAAAAATTTTAGAACCCACCCCTGGAATGATGGAAGTGAAGGATTGCGAGAAGTTACAAAACTGAGAAACTGAGCTGTCACTAAGTTTTTGGCAGGACTATGTAATAAATCCTTCAGGATATCCACCAGATTCTCCTGGAACCAATTTGGCTCTATGAAGCACCAGGGATGAACACTATAATGGCTCTCCTCTCCCTGGAAGGGGATGGTATAAAAGGGTTTCACAGCGATCAGGGTGTGATTTGGCAAAGACAGGTCAAATCACTATTATGTCGATATTGCTTCAATAAGAATATTAGATCTGGAATGTGACCACTGTTCTGGATTAGAACTGTGACAATCTGATATAGTCATCTGGACACAATTCTGAGAGGGGAATCCCCTTGCTCAGTGATCAATATAGATCAGGGGTGTCAAGTCAACCGTTAGATCTGGCCCACAGATCTGCCCTGGAAACAGTGAAGGACAGGCCTGTGGCGACCCGGCCAAACCCAAGCCAACTGGGTGCTGACCTACAACCCGGTGGTGGCCATCCAGGCCTAAAAGTGGTCAGCCATAGATCTATGCTCCCCCCCCCCCCAGGGTGTGCTGACAGGAGGCAGTGAGTGTGCACGGAGCCTGGTGTTCCTGGTGATTGTCTTCTCCCACAGGCTGACTGCGTTCTGAGTGCCTCCCTTTCACCCGGATGCCAGCCTCTGCCTGCTCACTGCCCCCTATGCGTACGCCCAGGGGGCGGGATAGAGGCAGGGGGTGGGTGGTTGCTCACTGGCTCCAGAGCAGCTCCGTAAGTCTGATCCAAGGCAGGGTGCAGGAACCAACACTGTCTATGGCTGGGGTGCACTGCTCTCTCATGTACACAGGCCTTACTGTTTGAGTGCAGGAATGAAGCCTTCAACTGAGCAAGGAGACACTGTGGGGCCAAGCCCCTTGCACCCACGTACAACCTGCTAGAGCTGGCCACTCCAGGGAAGGAATGAGACCCCATTATCTGACAGACCCCACCTGCACGCAAAAGGTGTGTGAATGGGACACTTGGAAATGGAGCTATCTTTAAGGGGTAATCCCGCTCCTGTGACTCCACTTTCTTCAGCTTGGATGGAGCTGGGGCACCCAAGCTGCTTGCAATGGTGGGAAGAGTGGTGAGGTTTTACGTTAGCCAGGTGGCTGACCAAGCAGGGAATAGGTCAGGCGGAACTGGATGGCTGGGAAAGGGGAATCATGGCTCTCAGATGACTCTTGCTGCCACTGCCGCTAGTAGCTTTGGTGCCCCAGCTCCATCCAAGCTGAAGAAAGTGGAAGTGCAGCAGTGGGATTGCTCTCAAAGATCGCTCCATTTCTATGTGCTCATTTGCACGCAGATACCCCATTTAAATGCAGACATTCTTTGGGACAATGGGGTTTCATTCCTCCCCCAGCGCTGCAAACTCTGGTGAGCTGGACATGGGTGTGAGGGGTCTGGCCTTGCGGTGGCTCCTCACCCAGTTGAAGGTTTTGTTCTTGCACTCAAACAGTAAATCTTGAGCACATGAGCAGCGCACCCAGGCCACAGATGGCATTGGTTCCTGCACCCCTCCGATTCCACGGTGACTTTCCCTGCTCTGGCCACAGGGTGGATTGTTGAAGGAGCTCTATCTGCAGCACATTTTAGCAGGCAGGGAGCATCCCTGCCATAGCGGTGGTGGAAAGGATTTCTGGGGGGGGGGGGGGGGGGGGGGGGGGGAGGGGAGAGGAACAGGAGACAGGCACCACAAATACTTTTCGTGCTGAGAATGAAAGTTTCTGAGTCCCTGATTCTCTGTAAAAGAGGATGTGTTGTGTCCTTTTGCCACCAGCCCTCCAGCAGCCAAATCAGATGAAGAGACAGAGTGGGAGTTAAGGGATCATCAAGGCAATCTGAGGGGGAAGAGGAAATGGAGCTTTCAGAGATAGAGACAGAGGTGGAACCTGGGCCATTCATTAGCCCCCAGATGGAGAGTCAACAGCCCCCAGGTCTGGAGGTGGCTGAGGAGGAAGAGGAGGAACAACTGGGTCCTGTGCCTGACTTCTGTGCAGATGCGCAGAAGTCAGAGGAGAGCATGGAGCTCTATGTGCCAGTCCTCGGGATGAAAGAGCCACTGCTGTTAGCTAAGCCCCACCATAGCTCTGGGGATAAAAGATGGGGTGGAGACCAATAGATGTGGCACATAACTATTAGTCTCCCTGTCGATCAGCCACTGAGAGTCCAAATTTCTGAATCCTGTCTGGAACTGTATTGGAATTCTTTCTTGGAATATGCAACGCTGAGAGTTGGACACACCTTTGGAGTGTGTGTGTCTCCGCTGTTGGAAAAAGAGTGAGCACACTTTCTAGAACTTTAGTTATGAGTATGGTGAGTGAGACTCCTGGTGTGTTAGAGCCATTTCAGGGGGAAGGGGAGCAAGCCTCACTTTCCATAGGCACTTAAAAGACTTCGTTAGCCTGCTGAGACAAGACTCTTTGCTTGGGTTGCTGGTGTTCCTAATAAAGGGACCATTTAGTTAAAAAAACCACATGCTTGTCGTGTTTGGGAACCGGGTCTGAAGAGAACACAGATCTTTGCAATGTGAGTCCAGTGTGGCAGGCAGGGAGGGAGAAGCATAAGGTATTTTAGTTTAGTTTATTGTATTTATATACCGCCCTTCTCCCGAGGTGAACAGCCATGGTAAAAACAATATACAACAAAAATTAAAAACTAATTGAAATAATTCAATCATTGGCCAAATTTAAAACACCCAGTTAAAATCATTTTAAAACCCCTATCAAAACCTAATTTAAAATTCTTTATCCCGCCAGACCAGCTTGCTGGAATAATAGGATCTTCAGAGCACAAAGGAAGGTGCGGAGGTCTGGGATCCTTCGTATGTCCGGGGCAATTCATTCCATAGGGCCGGGGCCCCACAGAGAAGGCTCTCTCCGTGGGGGTCACCAGCCTACATTGTTTGGCTGACGGCACCCTGAGGAGGCCCTCTCTGTAGGAGCGTATTGGTTGGTGGGAGGCAATCGGTGGCAGAATGCAGTCCTGTAGATAACCAGGTCCTAAGCCATGGAGCACTTTAAAGGCGGTAACCAACACGTTGAAACGCACCCGGAAGACCACAGGGAGCCAGTGCAGCTTGCGCAAGAAGGGTGTTACATGGGAGCGACGAGTCGCCCCCATTACTACTTGCACGGCTGCATTCTGGATTTTAGTGGGTTGGGGAAGTCTTGAGGGCCTGTTCTATCACTAGGGCCCTCATAGCTTTCTCCACCTTGAGATACCTCATGTGCACTTAATGAAAGGCACATTAGCTTAGCAAATGTGTGTACATTGGTATTCTTGAATTGTGAGCTCTTAGGAAAGTATCCCCTCGTGTGTTGCAAACAGTCATTTCCAGCAGGGCAAACAGGACAAAACTGAGAGGGCAGAAAATATTTTCCTTTGCTATATTTCCAGTCTAAATTAGACCATGGTAGGGTTCCTACAGGAGAATCCTTTTAAGGATTATGTGTTCATAAAAAAGCAACTAACTTACCTCTGTTCTTAAATGCTAAAGATGTTGCACATAAAAAACACAGGAGCTCTGATCAACTCACAGCCACCATTTTGACAGTTTTGCTTTAGTGTTGTCTGTGGATGCCCCCACAAAATGCAAGCATGGGATCAACTGAGCCTAGTTTGTTCTCAGTCTTCTAAGTGGCCACAAAAAGTGGCAAGGCAAGGAGGCATCGAGAAATGTTTTCCATTTTGCATTTGAACATCCAAGAAGGGACAGGAAATGAGAAAGAGGAAAGACAAAAATAAGGGGAAGAGAGTAAGGAAGGAAAAATAAGGAAAGAGGGGAAGGAAGAAAAAGAATGAGGGAAGGAAAAAGGAACCATCCCCCCAGCTCAGCATCCTCTGACATCAAGCGACATTGAGCTATCCACGCCCCCGTCCCCGCATCAACCACAACCTTGATGTGGCCCTCAATGAAATTAAGTTTGACACCCATAATAGAGATTATATATATGTAATATGTATGTATGCATATGTCTTTTTGGTTCCATTTTGTAGGGTACTCTGATCTGTTAGGTGCCCAGAGTAATGGGCAACCACTTTAATCCACATTAATAAATAATCAATCTATTTATACAATTAAGAGACTGCTATCAAACTAAAGGAAGACTTTGGTTAATAGCTAGATATTTAAGTTGAGTGTGAGGTCATCCATATAGCTATATTCCTTAGCCATTTAACTTTCTAAAAAAACAAGTTAGAAAATTTATAATATTTAGCCTCCTTCAATATGCAATGCCATGCATGGGGCATGCGTCCTGCAGTTTTTAAAAGAAAAGTCCTCTTAAGTTGGAAAACTTGCTGCATATGAGCTTTATCACAACATTTTCCATAGCTTGAAAAATTGCCCACAAAATGAAACAATAGAGCAGGAGTCCCCAACCTTTTGGACCTCAGGGACCACTAAATTCATCATTTTAAATCCCACAGACCACTAATACGATCTGCCTACTGACCAGCTGGGTGGGCGTGGCTAAGTGGGCGTGTGATTGGGTGGGCGTGGCCAACTCAATGTCATTTACACCGAGGGGTGCCTCACTGGCCTCTACTCACCGCTCCCTTGCCAGCCACTCCTCGCCTCCCCGCCTGTGCTCCTTAGGGCCCCAACAGGAAGCAGTTGTTGGAGCTAAGAAGCCACCACGAGAAAGTTGGCCAAACAGCTGGCTCGGTTCAAATTGGATCTGACCGAGGAGGCTCAGCAGAAGCACCTCAGTGAGGATTACACGCATAGGCTTTTCAAGCAGAGGGAAGACCTGCGGGAGTCCAAGGCCAGGTACCGGCACCTAGAGGCTCAGCAGGTCAGCCAGTTCCAGGCCATGATGTAGTCCCACTGGAACAAGGCCCTCTGGCTCTTTGCCACAAGCTGTGCTTCTCTCCAGCCTTCACCCAAAGCCCCGTACCAGGAGGTTGAAGCAGACCCCAAGTAGGATTTTCTGCCCCCATCCAACCCGCACAAAAAGACCCCAAAGAGGGAGACTCTATGCAGCAACACAAGCGTTCATTGCACATACCCGGCCCAGGGGCCATAGTTTGAGGACACCTGATTTAGTGCAATATAAAAAATGCATATAATTTTTCTGCATTTTCCAAAATTTTCTCGTGGACCACCACTGGTCCACGGACCACCAGCTGGTGACCACTGCAATAGGGAACTCATGAAATTGAATATGCTTTAATTGCAATCACAGTGTAAATTCATGTTGAAAAAACATACAACACATCTTTGTATGCAGCTACACCCCACTACTGAAAATGATAAGTTATTTAGGTTACTATAAGGTTATGTTATCAATAGTTAACAGCTAATTAACAATTTCCCTATCCATATAAATTCCAAATGTAGAATTAAATTCTGGGTGAATGTTAAGACAAAACAAAACCCAGACTCTTTAAAAAATACAATGCACACACACACACACACAGAATGCTGCAAATAGAATACTTAAGCAACTACAGTATAAAGTACAGTGCAGTCTTCTGGATGTATATTATCCAAAGTAAGATTTTTATAAGGGAATCAATCATTCCATTGTGATGTCTGTTTAGTCCAGTGTGAACCAAGATGGACGTTTCCTGTTTCTTTCGATAACTCGCTTGCCTTCATCTTCATTTCTGGGTTTTTCTCCTGTGTAAAGCACAACACTTTCTACAGTGGGAGCCTTATGTGGTCCATTTTCCAATAATCTAATTTGATTTTTTATGGCATACGTTTCCTGTTTAACTTTTTCATAACAATAGCCACAAAGAACATGCTTCTCTTTCAGGTTGCCGCATTCAGGACAAATATCTATGTTTCTCTAAAAGAAAAAAAAGTGTATTAAGATGCAGTGGTGAGAGAATATTTAATTATTTATAAAAATTCTGAACTTTTTTCATTAACGGAGCAATAAAGTGGAGTACAAGATGGGATTAAACAACATATCAAAATAATAAAACCAACAAGCAAAAATAGTATTGCCCAATGCTATGTAGAAAGGAAAGTATATATCCAAGTTAATATTTTAATATTCAGTAGGGACAGGCAATATTTGAAGGGTTGAATCTGGATCCCAGACCCTTGATGTGCTACAGGGCTGCAGGAGGCTGTCTGGTCAAGAAGCAGGAGTAAATATATTTTAGCCTGTTTTTTCACTTTTGGGACAGCATGTGAAGAGCAGCATAATGCCCCTGAAACGCAAGTTGCTCTACCTCAACTTTTAAACTTTCCAAGGGCAGAAATTCAAGGGTGGGGTGTAAAGTGATCCATTTGCCAGGAATTTCCCATTCCTACTTTAAAAAAAACAGCCTGAAACAAGGCAGAAAATAGTTGTCATGGTGGTTAGTTGTCTAGCTGGAGCAATTTGTTTTTCATGGTGTTAGAAATTAAGGCAAACAAAATAAAAACAAAAGCACAATTTTGCAGTTGGCAGGAATTTCATGCAGCCCAGACTGCGTAGATTTATATTCACAGCACACCGACTATGAAACAAATGTTCATTTATATTTGTGAACTACCTTGCCAACTTACTCCTATTGATAGTGAAGAATGAAACATATAAAAGCAATGCAAGGGAAACAAAGTCCAATATTCTGCACAGGGAAATTTAACAAATTACCTTTATTTTTATAAGATGGCCAGAATTCCTTCGTCTGGTGCGATTAACTTCAATTGTCCGCCTTGACTTTGGAGCTGGCATCCAAAGTATGCTGTCTAAAAAGCTGGGGTTTTCAAAATACTCGGTTTTCTCTTCCGCAGGACTGAGTAAAGAATCTGGAGCTTGTATTGCTAAAGCCGGAGCTTAAAGAAAAGATATCAACTCAAATAGTGTCATATCTTAGTCTATTTAAAATAGTTTAATTTCAATATGGAATGGTAACGCCTTTTTTAATGGGGTTCATTCTGAACTGACTAGCATTTAGATTTTAAACCAACGACATCTGAAGCTAGCAGCACTCTTCGACATCCAAGGTGGATTGGTGCTGGAGCCCATCTGCAGGGAACTTCAACATATTTACTGAACAATTAAAAATCACTATATTAACATAAGGTTTATTGACCATGACAGTAATTTTAAACATTTAAAAGGAATTAGGTAGCCCTGAAAACAAATGAACTTACTTCTGAATAAATATGTATACAATGGAATGCACAGGGTCAGTATCTAAAGTGGTGTGTGTATCTCATATCATTCAATTGTTTTTTAAAATGAGAAATTGTCTCTTGTTCCTCATCTTTTTGTATGTGCCTTCAAGTCAGTTTTTGACTCCTGGTGACTACCTGGACTATTCCTTGCCGTTTTCTTGTCAAAATTTCAGCAGCTGTTTGTCTTTGCCTGCTTCTTAGGGCTGAGAGGATTTGCCCAAGTCACTCAGGTGGCTTCCTGCCTAAGGTGCCTTCCAGTGTGCAGCCTTTTCTACCGCAAACTGATTCTCATAACATTTTATTGTTTCTCTAATAATTTGTTTCCACATGTGAAGACTATGAACAACGCATAAGGGATGTAAGCAATTTTGGAATCTATAGTAAAGAGTGCTCTACTTTCATCTTTAATGCTATTTAATGCTAACACTCCGTTTCTCTTTAAAAAGATTAAAAACAAACAAAAAGCAAAAGAAATAATCTCCCTGCACTTTGTCTCTAGCATGCTTTCGCCTTGGAAAAGAACAGAAAAAGCAACAGGCAAGGAAGCAAACAGACGAAAGGAGACCAAGCACCAAAGCCGAAACTGGCTCGACTAGCAAATCCGCATAGAGTTCATAAGAAACTAGTTTTCTAAAAAGCGTTTAATTCCCTCCTTGGATTGAGCGACGCAAGCACCTCCAACGAGTAGCTTGAAGATGACCGTGGAAATTTCCCACTGAGCTCGAGGGCTATCGTGACGAACAGCACATTAGAAAGCTTACCCCATGGCCCTGCGTGGCCGCCAAGTTGCCCCCAACAGCTTCGGAGAAAACGACGGAGTTTGGGGAGAGGGGATGAGAACACCAACACGGCAGCCATGCTCCTTACTTTCCCGACACCTCTCGCGGCTCCGCCCACAGGTTTCCTACGAAACCCGTGTGGGTAGCCACGGCAAGGAATCCTGGGAAACCGAGTCAAATTACCCGCATCGGTCATATCACTGCCACACGTCTTTGGTGAACTATCGTCCTCGTTGTGCGAGTTTTGACTTTCAAACTGCACCAGAGGCTGCCCCTGTGGCCCTTCTCGCAGATTCACCATAATTAACGGCACTCCTAGAAATTCAGGTCCACGTGCTGCTTTCGGAAATTATCAGGCGAACTTCATTTGTCATAAAACTGCGGAAATCACGTGCCAGAAAGGTTTCTTTCTCTGCGCACGCGTAAAGCTCCCAGCGCACGCAGTCGCAGTTAGCCAGAGCCGGCTGTGAGGATCTGTGGCACGATTTAAAATGGCGGAACGCGGCTATAGTTTTTCTCTCACCACTTTCAGGTAGGTTCTTTTCTTGAAGGGGAAACTTTGAGGCTAATGGTTCAAACGGCCAGCGCACCCTGCATGGGTTATATCAGGAGTGAGAAAATCTATCTGGCTGATTGTTTGCTCTTTCCGGAATTATAGAACCGAAAGTGATTTTGTGGAGTCACTGTTGCTGCTGTTAGTTGCGCATTGTTGTAGAAAGAAGTGGCAGGCAGGTACAATAATGAACTACGTTACAAACGAAAAAGGGGGAATTTGAGTTTAGTTATGGGGCTTTTGAACGGACTTGATCCAGTCTTTAGGGGTAAGATCATCTTTTTTCTCTAATACAAGGCCGCATTTGACTTTGGCAGATTGATTATTGGTGCTTGGTAATATAACAATACTAGGAGCTGTATTTGGTTTGAATGTTGTCCAAGTTGAACTGTATACCACAGTCAGACATCAGCAGTTGCTCACAATAAATGTTTTATTATATTTTGTATTATGTCATAAAATGCTTTACGATAATTTTTATATCATAAATTGTTTTATGAAAATTGCCAAATTTCAATTCCACAGAGATCATGTGTCCCCGATTTTGGATGCATTCTCTAAGTAAGCTCAAAAGTAAAACTTAAAAGTAATTCGAGATACCTTGGTTGAAAAGGTTTTTCCCTGTGATGTCATTTTGCCCAGTTAAAGTTTATCCACACGGTTTTTTTTCAGGATATAAATAAGTTCATTTGTGATTGACAATAAAAAGGATTGCACAGTTCATTAGTATATTGCTACAATGCTACATTACTGATACAGTACTAAAATTGTGAAACATGACTACACTGAAGTCAGACAGTGACTTTGTGACAATAATTTTTGGCTGGGCTTTGCATTTCAGTTTCATATAATTAACTGGATATATTATAATTCTGTTTTATATGCCAGTTAATTTCTCAATAGATTTTTTTAATGATAGACTATAATACAAAAAAGGAATTATACTTTCAAATATATATGAAACTGGTTGAAGAATATGCTTCAGTTTTTTTTTTAGAAAAACACAAAACTATTCAGGGTTCATTCTTCAAATTAAGTACACTTTGATTACAGTCCTTAAAAAAAAAGTTGATACACAAGATTAAGTATGGTTTCATTCAGGGCCATCCATTAGCATTAATTATAATTACTTCTTGTTCCATTCTTTGATCTCAGTTTTTGCCTAATATATGTTGAGCTTTTCTACTACTTTTTGATTTTGGGACTGGTATATATGATATATAAGGCTGTATTAATTTTTCACGTGTGAAGATTTTATGGAAAAATAATTGTTAGATTTTGTGAGGGATTCAGTGGAGATTACATTTAATCCAGATTATCTTTCTGAGAATTTGATTTTGGCAACTATACCCGATATGGGTTTATTCAAAATCCTTTCTCCAGAAACTAAAAAAATAAAATAAAAATGAAATGACATCTTTTATGTATAGCTTCCACTTGGGAATTAGAAAAGTCTGTGACTTTTCCTGAATATTTCTGTGTGTGAATTTGTTCCAGAGTAATTTATACTGAATTCGTTAATTTCTTTGAGAAAATTGTCTTAACATTTTAGCTCTAGACAAGTATTTTGAGGAAGGTAAATTTTAACTTCTGGTACGTATTCTAATATACTATGCAATGTGCTCAGTATGCTTTTGTTTAAAACAAATTTTCTTGTTAGAAAATGTTTTCTCCACAAATGTCTCATGAATGAATTATATCTATATTTTTAGTCCTTCTGGAAAGCTTGTTCAAATTGAATATGCTTTGGCAGCTGTTGCAGCAGGAGCTCCATCCGTTGGAATTAAAGGTATTAAAGATGTTTAATTAATGTTTACCAACTTTTTAGCATAAATATTCCCATGCCCTTAGTTGAGATACGAAGTAAGAAAAAAAATGATAAATGATAAAAGCAAAGAGCTTTTGCTTGGCCCTGTGAAAACTGATTGATAGAATAAATGTTTGTCCCAATCAAGTACAATTAAAATTTTAATGATTCATGCATACTATTCAAGTTTCTAACATAAAAGTGCGCTATTTTATGAGAGAGTAGCTCCTATATTTCAGAAGGCCATTATGTCTGTATTGCACAGATATAAAAGGTATTTCCAGTGTTTTAAAATATGTATTTAAAACAAGTCAGAAAGGCTGATTATTTAGCTAAACATTTGTTTTCTATTTAAATAAACATTTCTAAGGAAATTAAAAACAGTTATTACTTTGTTTAATTCAGGATATTCTTTATTTAAATATTTATTTAAATATTTATATTTCACATTTCAGTTGAAAAGTTACTTAATCTTATACAAGATAAATTTCTTTTTATTAAATATTTTATTTATAAAATAAATAAACAAAAGTATAATTCAAAACAAGGGGAAATGTAGTGTTTAGGCACTGGATGAACCAAGAATTAAAAGATAATATAATTAAAGAAAGAGAAGTAAATACAGAGAAGAAGCAACTACAACTCGCATGAAAATCTGATAAGTCATTTTACATTGAGCCTTATTAAGGGGATCATACACTAGTTTGAGAAAAGAAAAAGGATGAAATAGAATTTATAATGATTGCAGTTTTTTTTCTTTTGATATAATCTGTTGAAATGGCAGTTCAATGGTTATAGAAAATATCTGATAAAATGTTGAATATGATACATAAAAATTGATCAGTTTATTGATCTATGTACTGAATATTTGAAATGTTGCAAGGGAAGCAGCAGGAAGATTTTCTAATAATATTAATTTAGTGCATTCTTTTTTTATGTAGCTGCAAATGGTGTAGTACTAGCAACAGAGAAAAAGCAGAAATCTATACTGTATGATGAACGGAGTGTACACAAAGTGGAACCTATTACTAAACACATAGGCTTGGTATATAGTGGCATGGGTCCTGATTACAGGTAAATAAGAAAAAAATATTAAAAATATTTTTTTGAAATATTACCATTGATCTTTGAGCAGATTTTGAGATAGGTAAAATCAACTTGGTTAAAAATTATATACAATTCAACAGGTGTTATATACTATATTGTTTAGAAGGCATACTTGCTAAAAGCTACATTTTTAGCTTTATCTTCCAAAGACATATACATATGTTAGCAACCTGGATTCGTGGCATGATTCTATTCTTGATTTCTTTGTGTTCTGCAACAATGAATAAGATATTAACCCCCAAAACTGTAATCCCAGATTACAATATTAATTCCTTAATATGAAAATTCAAACCCTTTGTTAATAACAGCTAAGCCTTTTTCTGAAAAGTACATGTAATATATATGTGTGTACATATATGTATCAGCATTGTAAGACTGACCTGGTAGCCCAATCCATAAAGCTCAATTACTGTGTTTCCTCGGAAATAAGACCCTGTTTTATATTTTTTTGAACCCTGAAATAAGCACTTGGCCTTATTGCCATGCACTCAAAAGCCTGATTGGTCTTATTATCGGGGTGTCTTATTTTGGGGGAAACAGGATAGTCGATGTCTTTTAAAAAATCATTCTTGGAGATCTGTGGCCTATCACTTCTTAGAATAGTATAAAAACAATTGCACTCAGACAGAGGATTTGTAAGTACTTATAAATGAACAAGGTACTTATTAGAAGCCAGCATTATTTGGTTTGTTAACAAATTATGTCAAATAAACTTTGTATCCTCCTTTGATAAAGTGACTAAATTAGTGGATCAGCAACATGTGGGGCTATAGTATACTTGGACTTCAGTAAAGTATTTCACAAAGTAGACCACAGCTAATTTCTTGATAAATAGTATCACCACCAGATGGATTTGCAAATGACTGACCAACCACACTCAGTGGGTAGTGCTCAATGGAACTACATATACATGGAGGGAAGCATGTGTTGGGAGTACCTCATGATTCTTGGGCCCAGTACTCTTCAACATCTTTATAAATGTTCTAGATAGAGGATACAAGGGAAATTCATCTAATTTAGAGATGATACCAAGCTGGGGGAATTGCTAACAGTTTGGAAGATAGAGATTCAGAGGGATCTTGACAGAGGTGAGCACTATTATCCAACAAGATGAGTTTATTGGTGACAAAAGGGTCTTGCACTTGGAAAAAACAATGTAAAGATACAGAATAGATGATACCTGGCTAAACAGTAGGGAGTATGAGAGAGATCTATTTGTCCTAGTGGATTACTTAATTATGAACCAGCAGTGTGCTGCAGCTGCCAAAAAGCCAATGCAGTCCTGGGCTGCATCAACAGAGGATAATATTATGATCATGAGAAGAGATAATACCGCTTTATACTGCATTAGTGAGACCACATTTAGAATACTGCATGTAGTTTTGGTCACCATGGTACAAAAGATGCTGCAGCCTTAGAAAGTGTACAGAGAAGAACAACAATGATAACAGGTCTGGAGCTAGATGTGTCTAGCCTATCAAAGAGAAGGATTAGGTGAGAAATGATAACTGTCTTCCAATACTAGGGTTATAACAGAAAAGAGGGGATTGACTTATTCTCCAAAGGAACAGAGAGGATGGCAAGAAGTAATGGGTGGAAGCTTGTTAAAGAGAAATCTAGTCTAGAAGTAAGAAATGTTCAACAGTGAGAACAATTAATGAATAAATAGCTTATCTCCCAAAGTTGGTGCTCCCTCACTAGAGGTTTTCAAAAACAAACTATTTGACTGGAATAGTTTAAGATCTGCCTTGAGCTGGAGGTTGGACTAAAATATCTCTTAGGTACTTTCCACACTATGATTCTATGTTCTATTATTTACTTGGTTATACTGATGAAGAAGGTAAGTACAAAAGGTAAGCTAAACACAGTAAAACACAGTCTGTTTTACTTTCTGCCAGTTATTTCCATGTGATATTGCGGGCCTGTTTATTTTACACATTATTGTTCTCCCTGTAACGTTGGTTTTTCCACCAATATTAAGTGCATACCAAAACCATGAAAAAGATTTCCACTGTAGTTTAATAATAATCTTCTTTGCTCCTGTGTGTGTGTGTGTTTTACTTTGTTTTGTTAGAGTACTTGTTCATAGAGCTCGTAAATTGGCTCAGCAGTACTACTTGGTCTATCATGAGCCTATTCCAACAGCTCAGCTAGTGCAGAGGATCGCTTCTGTGATGCAAGAATACACTCAATCTGGGTATGTTACTTGCTTTTAAACAAAATGCACTTATTTCTTTATTCTTCAAGTTATGAAGGTGGTGACTACACATTTTTTGTAATATACCAGGGAATAATTTTGTAGAGATTACTTAATAAGCATAACCTTGCTATATGTAGGAATATGCTCTTATTTTCTAACACGTAGGGAAACATACAGTACTACTAACAAAAGAGCTTCCTCATAAATAAACAAAAAGGCTGCCTGATTATTAATATTGGCAGGTATCTGCAGACCACATAATAAGTTTAAAACAAATTGGATATACATTTTCCATTTAGAGCATTTTAGTGGGTGGCAATCAATAGGGAATGACCAGGCACATTACATTGTAACTGCTCAGCTGTATCTACAGGTAGTCCTTGAGTTATAACTGGTTATAAATTATGGTGGTAAAACTCGGTCATGTGATCAGCCTGATTTTATGACTTGCTTTGCTCATAAGTGAACACTAAGGTTGTTAAGCAAACTCACTTTTTCTTAGAATATGTTTCCTGACAACAGTGTGTGCTGGATTTTGGCAAAAAAAAATGTCATAAAAGATGACTGCAAACGGCCATAATTGCAGCAGTATTACCGAAGTTCAGTAATGTGATTGCAAAGTTTTTTTTTGGGGGGGGGGGGAGATCCGGCTTATAAATCCCTTTTTAGGTAGGTTATAACTGATTGTAAGCCAAGGACTACCTTTATAATTTAGTGCATATAAATATCTGTGAAATGTATTAAGAGGTCCTTAACCCCCCTGGCCCACTAATGATGGGCGAGCACAGGAAGCTCCATTTGTGAAATGGTTTGCACATGAAACTGTCCCCTTCCCCTGCTACTACTGGTTCACAGAACTGGAAGGTTGGATACTGCTGTATTAAAATACAAAGTTTCCTAATATTGTACATAAACTTAGATTATTTTTCTGAAAGAAAATATTCTATTCTTCTTTGCCCTGCTTTTGTGGAGATTTTGGTGAATTGGACAGTAGTTACAATTTACTGGTATATAGGCTGAAATGTCTTCTTATTTTTGTAGCATAGATAAGCTCATTTCTTTTATTCTGCTTTTTCTTCTTCCTTTTGAAGAGCCTTCATTTAGGACATTCTTGAATGTATAGTCTGAACAAGAGTGCCACAATTGCTTGCTGCCTAACCCATGCTTCATTATGCTTTTAAATGAAAACTGAATAACAGAAATTAATCCTATATCTCAAGGAACTAGCATGACTAATGCCTTAATAAATACGTTTTCTTAATGTAATAAATTTAAAAAAACTAATATTAATACACTTCAGCAATACTTTAGGAAAAATAAGTACTAATGACTTCTGTCACTCCTTTAATAATATCTTCATTTGCATATGCATTGTTTTAAATCAGTCTTCATGCTAATAAAAGTTTTACTTCCTTAATTTCTGCCTGAAAAGCTACTGCTAAAAGTATAGGAGCAGAATCAGCAGTGGCAAGTTTAAAATTATTAACTACATAATGTAGTTACATATTGCTTTAAATTATAAACTGATATGACTGTAAAAAAATAAATAAAAATAAATGCCTCAACAGCTTATTAAATGCTGCCCTTTAGTATTTCTGATGTCTTCCTTGATAGAGGTGTACGTCCATTTGGAGTATCCCTATTGATATGTGGATGGAATGAGGGCCGACCATATTTATTCCAGTCTGATCCATCTGTAAGTATTTAAAATTAAACTTCTTCATAGCTTTGTATAAAAACTTGGCATAGCTGTTTGCTTGAAGAACTTAAGAACTGTTTTTCTGCAGTAAGTTTTAAGGAAGATATATGTATAATTGATGGTTAAAATTTCCAGGATAGAATGTTCACAGCTATTGAACAGCTTGGATGATGAGCTTTAAAATCATATGATCTGGATAATAAGGTAGCATGTTCAATACCTTACAGTACTATTTGTCTATTTCAACATTCACCAGCAGAATAATTTTTTGCTATAGTGACTTCCAAATTTTGTCCCAAAAAACTCACTTTTATCTTTGGTTCTGAGTTCCTAGATTATAAAATAGCCAGACTTCTTTTTATCTTGTCAAGATTATTTGTAACTACGTAGTCCCTTGGGTGATTTAAATGATAATCTGTTATAAAATATATTTGATTGTCCTGTTTTAGCTCGCCTGTTTTTGGTAATCTATTTATATGTATAGTGACATAAGGATGCTGTCATATATACCCAAAAATAAGTTGAGAATTTTAAGTGTCAGAATTCCCCCTCAAAATTGGGTTTGGCTTATCTACTGACAGGTTTATCTGTTGTTATATATAGTAATACGTTTTTAAAGTGCCCATATATCCAGTATGTATTCTGGATAAACCCATCTGCAGATAAGATGACCTTTAGTCATAATGAAAAATAAACCAATGGATAAACTAATTATGAAAAATAAAACATACAAAATTTTTGACAATCAGCTTATCCACAGATAGGCTTGTATGTGATTATGTATGGTACTTCCTACACCTGTATTTTCAGAATCTTAGTACAGATAGTCCTTGACTTTTTAAAATTTAATATATTTTATTATGTATTACATTTATTTGTCATCCATCTTGTTTTAAAGAGACTGGGTGGCTTGCACATAAGAAGCATAAAAATAATAAAAGAAATATTTCTAAAACAATAAAAATGGAAATTACAACAAAAAATAGAATTATAGAAAGAAAATGGGGAGGGAAGGAGAAGGCTGTTCTGATGGGAGGGTGGTTTGCCTTTTTATTCATCAACCACCTCCAGTGTGATCCCACCCTGTTGGAGCCCCAAGCCATCTGGCAGAGCCATGTCTTCAGGCTCCTGCAGAAGGACAGGAGGGTGGGAGCAAATTTTTCCCAAAGGATATGATATTTCAAAGAGCCGGTGCCATGGCAGAGAAGGTCTTTCTGGACCCTGCCAGCCAGATTTCCTTGACTGAAGGGGCCCACAGCATACCTCCTTTGCCAGCACAGGTGGGAAGAGTCAGTCCTAGTGTGTTGAGATGGTTCCTCAAGTAACCTGGACCCATACCATGCAGGGCTTTAAAGGTAATAAAGGATGGTTCAAAAATAATGGCCTGGGATAAATGTTTTACAGCCTGTAAACACTTCTGATCATGGCAAAACACTGCACACCTCAACAATTACATAATTACCCTGTTTCCCCCAAAATAAGACATCTCCTGATAATAAGCCCAATTGGGCTTTTGAGCGCATGGCAATAAGCCAAGCGCTTATTTCAGGGTTCAAAAAAATATTAAGACAGGGTCTTATTTTCGGGAAACCCGGTACAATCTTGGTGCTTGAGATTGGGTTCATATGATGTTTGCTAAGTGACACGTTATGAGAATGCCATTTGCAATTTGCATGTTCTGCATAAAATAACTGTCTGCCCAAGGATTTCAACCCCAAACCCCCCCTCCCATGTGGTGGGGAAACAGGCAGTGGCAAGTTTCCACCAGTAGTCAGAATAATCCTGTGATAAAATCCCTTTTCTAGACTGTCAGAATGTTTATTACTTTAGCCCATTATTATATCAGTCATTTCTCAACTATAGAATAGTAGGATTTTGCATAAAACAGATGTTTTTTATTTCAGACATAAAGCAAATTTGTTGTATTTTGGAAATTCTGCTGTAACAAAATCTGAAGGGGTCTTTCTAGATGGTAGAACAAGTACACTTAATGTGCTTGTTTGTCATTGATAGAGGATCTACGTTGACTTCAAGTGTGGCATATCCAATGACCTACTTACCTCTTCTATTTACGTTTTCTGATTTTCATGCCTTCTTTTCTGTATTTGTCGTTTTCTGCTATTGTCGCTTTTTCTATTCCTCTCCCCATTATGCCAATACTTCTTGGTATACATGTCTCTATATCAGAACCAAATACATAATCTGGATTCAGAATGACTGCTCTGTGAGTAGAATGTTTGCAGATCTCTAGAGAATACTATTTCTCAAAAGCTTAAAAATAACTACAGATAGTCCTTGACTTATAACCACAGTCGAACCCAAAATTTCTGTTGCTAAGTAAGTTGTTAAGTGAGTTTTGCCCCATTTTACAATTCTTCTTGCCACAGTTGTTAAATGAATTATTGCAGTAGTTAAGTTAGTAACATGGTGGTTAAGTGAATTTGGCTTCCCTGTTGATTTTGCTGCAAAAGGTAATCACATGTCCTCAGGACACTGCAACCCTCAAATATGAATCAATTACCAAGTATCTAAATTTTGAACATGTGACCATGGGAATGTCACAATAATTATTTGTGTGAAAAAATGTCATGTCACTTTTTTAGTGCATTGTAACTTTGAATAGTCCCTAAATGAATTGTTGTAGGAAGAGAACTACCTGTATTTGCTTGGGAGTATCATAGGCCTCTCATCTTGCAATCCGCTTTTATAACTTCTGTGTATAAATTTGTACAGTTAGGAAGTTTCCAAGGAATTTCTAGTAATATAAGGTTATTATTTTTTAAATTATCACTATAAGTAGTAAATAATGTATATTATACATTATTTTTATACTTTATTATTAAGAAGATAGCTATAATATGCATATTTCTAATTTGCTGTACTTTTCACCTTCTAGGGGGCATACTTTGCATGGAAAGCAACTGCAATGGGGAAAAACTATGTAAATGGAAAGACATTTCTGGAGAAAAGGTAATGCAGAATAGAAATTCTGTAATCTAGTAAATTATTACAGACTTGTATTATTTGAATTTTCCATTTCTAGATTGTTCTTTTCTGAATTCTTGGATGGTTTATAGTTAAATATTAGTAGTGCTGTACTATATAACTCATATAAAACTGACTTTATCAAAATTCATCTTGATAGTGAATTTGGTCCACCAACATCATCTTGGTTATTCTATAAGATAGGAATAAGTATCCCTTTCACTCTTAAAAAAACCAATAAAAATTATTAAATACTTTTATTTAAGAGAGGAAGCTATCATGCTAAAAGGAAAACCAGGGGTCACATTTTTCTTGTATTCTGTTAATATATTTACAATACTTCCTCTACAGAAATATCTTGAAGTGATTTACAATGCATAATGTAGCTATGTAATAATATTTTAAAATAATCTTGAGCAAAGCTTTATGTTTGCTTTCTAGACACCAGTGTGGTCATTGCTGGTGACAGTAAGACATCACTAGTGTAGGCAATGTTCAGCAGCAAAATGATATCTCAGTACCATTTTGATCCTCGCCCAACCCTAGGGAAAAAACTGTAAAGCTTAATGTATCCATTCTGCCTCTTCAATCCAGTAATTCATACACACACAAAAAGGAAGGGTCTATAAATGGAAGTTAGGAGAAGTATTCTACCATGCTATAACGAAGTGCGAGTCTAGCACTCTCCTACTTTACAAGTATGTCTTTAGACTGCACATGGTGTTTTCGAAAATAACAATAGTGATAGCAGACCTGCACTTTAGAAGTTGGTCCAGAACCAGAGACACAGTATAGTAAGGAGTCTTAGGAAAATGTAGAAACTATCAGATTGTTTTCTAGTAAATGAATATTTTGTAATATTCTAGTGAAAAGTCATTTTGTGACATTTTATGGATTAGCAGGCTCTTTCCAATTCAGTTACAGTTATTTTTTCATGGCAGTCCCTGGTATAGTTTGAAATTTTCAGATTCGTTTATTGGCACAACAATGGTTTCTTGACCATGAAGTAATCTAGAAAAAATAATTCCTGAATTTATGGGGTAATTTTGCACTTGTACGATTTTAGTTTTGTAGTTATAACAATGGGGGGGGGGGGGGGAATACTTTAAATTTCTTAGAAAATGTCTGTTCTTTTGCAGATACAATGAAGACCTAGAGCTTGAAGATGCTATTCATACTGCTATCTTGACATTAAAGGTGAAAAATACTCATTTTAAATTTGATAAAATTTTCAAAGTTGATGTTTTAATATTTAATAAAATTGTGTATCTTTTCATTATTAGGAAAGTTTTGAAGGACAGATGACTGAAGATAACATAGAAGTTGGCATCTGTAATGAGGCAGGATTTAGAAGACTTACTCCAACTGAGGTTAAGGATTATCTGGCTGCAATTGCCTGACCTTGATTGATGAGAACATGCAACTGCTTTCACTTTTTAACTTCATTTATATTAGTGGCTTTTGATTTTAATTTCTACTTTGTTAAACCTGTAGATTTTTTTAATGGAAATATGGATTCACATGCCACTGAAATATGAAACTAATTAAAATATTAAACAATGTACAAGAATATTTACACAAGCTAAAAAAATAAAAAAATTGATATAACTTCTGATTAAATTTACAAAATACTTCATTATACTAACTTCAAGTGTTGCTAAGATTGTTTCAAAATTCAGACTTTGAGTCCACAAAGCTATTCAGATGACAAGTGATTAAAGGTTCTGTAAAGTTTTATACTGATAGGGATGTTTGAGTAGAACTAGTGTGCAGGTTTTCATAGCAGAAATTATATTGGGAAGAATTCGTAAAAAAGGGCTGATGACATGTTTATACTGAAGGATTTTTGGAAAGATTTTTTTTTAATGTGAACATTAAAAAAGGGGAGAGGGACAAGAAACCTGCTAAGTATCTAGAAAACTATCTGTGAGTACATTGGGTATCCCAGGTTTATTTTGGTGGTAGTTCTTCCATGTTTCAGTGGATTCTTTACCTTGAGGTGGACAGAGACTATATTTCCAACCTTCTGTATGCAAATCAGAAGGCTGATTAAGTATTCCTCTTTATTTTAATTTGGAAATCCGGGGCGAGCATTCTGAACATGACAGTAGTGGAGTATGGGGATCCCAGTGGGGATGGAAAAAAGTAGATATTGGCCATGACCTGGAACATCCTTTAAAAAAAAAAAACTAGTTGATTCACCCTTTTTAAAAAAATAAATACTTTGTTTTATTTGTAGTTATAATACACAGATGCTCTCAGAACTGCATGTGTATCCTAATGTTGCATATATTGTGCTTAGTTGCACATTTAATTTAAAAAATCTTGAAACTGTCAGACTAAGCTCTAAATATACTGTATGTTCATTTTCCCTGTCTAATCCATTCCTAAATAAAAATCTACAAAAAGTTAATGATGAACTACTTAACAATGTTAGTATTCGTCCCATCTGCCTAGATATAGCACTATTAAATTACTTTGCAGAATAGACATGACTAAAATCTCCTAACTCTGCTGTTTTTTGCAGCATATGTATAACATTTGGGCTTTCACTGTAATACACAAATATACATTTTATATATTTTAATATATAGAGAGTTCCATATATGAATCATTCTGTATACAAAATAACTGGGTTTGGGTGGTCCTTGTACACGTGTTAGGTATTTGGTCCATTTACAAAAACAAGATAATTCTGTATTATTTCAGGCAAATTATTTGTGAAGGAGGAATAGTGAAAAACAAAGGGTACTGGCAGCTGGGATAGGAAGGGAGTGCTCTGCAGATTTGTGGAAATGGCAAGTTGAGGGGATATAATATGCTAACACCTTGATGGCCATATCTGAAGACAAAAAAAAAATAATAATGGGAAAGTTGGTGGGCTCCAGGATGGGAAGATGGGGAGACTGATGAAATCTGCTGCTTTGAGAGCTAGAAAAGAAAAGAGCAGTTGAACTGAAAAGCTGTACCTTAACTTGTCCTGTCTGGATTGCATTTTGTATGAATCCCAGAATAATCCAAACATCCAGGTTTGAGTTTTTTCACACTGTAGTTGACTCAAAATGGATTGTTAATACTTTAGGAACACTATTGTTTATATGGATTTGAATATATTCACTTTGCATGCATCTCTAATTAATAGGCAGACTGCTTTTAGATTTAAAAGTCAATTTTTTAAAACCACATTTATAGATAAAAAGGTTTAAAAATTAATGTTCAACCACAGCTCTACTAAAAGTCTGGATTTCTGATATTTTTCATGTCTAATAGAGCAGGAGTACCAAACAAGACCTATGGGCTGAAACTGGCTTGTGGGGTTGTCCTGGGAAATGTAAGGGACCATCCTGCATCGCTTCGGCCTGGTCTACCCGCGTTGCTTCGGCCTGGTCTGCACAATGCGAAGAAGAAACAACGGGCCAGCATGGCTTCAGCCCGGTCTACCCAGTGCGAAGAAACATTGAGCCAACGTGGCTTCGGCCCGGTCTAACGACTGCAAAGAGGAAACATGCCAGCAGTTTGGGGAGTGGCATCAAGCTGGTGACACCCACCCAGCCATGCCCAGTGAGTGGCATTAAGATGGCCACACCCGCCCAACTCCCTGAGGTCAACCATAGCCCTGATGTGGCTCTCAAGTGAAATTGAGTTTTACACCCCTGAACTAGAGACTGATATAATCTCTCTGCAGTGTATATGTAAATCAGTCTGGTTTCTTTATATATTGCTTTAGCACTAATAAGGTGACAAGCATATTTAATATTCCGTGCTCCTGTTTTTTCAACAACAACCCTGTGAGGTGGGCTGGGAGAAAATGACTGGTCAACAGACACACATCTGGCTTTCATGCCTTATGCAGGACTAAAATTCCTGTCTCCTGATTTCTAGCCTTAGCCACTAAACCAAACTAGGTATAATACACCATTATGTATATATGAGAGTTTATGTATGTAACATGCAAGTAAGTAATAAGCTGCTTATTCAACCTTTACACTGTGATAAAATTCATGCTTTAGATCTGATAAAAATTGTTAAAAGAGAATTTAAACTCATCATACCACTATCTAGTTCCTGCAAACATCTGTGAACTGGAGTACATATGCATATTATAAAACTACAGAGAGATGTGGATGAATCTGTAAGATTCTCACTAAAAAAGCAGGCTGGAGAAAAATATGAACAATTCACAACTATTAATGATTACTTCAGGAGACTGGATATCACTAGATGGAGGATGCTGTTAATGAAAAATGGGAGTCAAGAAAAGGGATGGTTAAAAGAATGAAAAAAACAGCGGTCAATAAAATAGAATGGCCAATAAAAATCTAAAAATGACCAATAAAAATCCAATCTCTATTGGAAGCATCTGTACTCACTGTTAAACAATAGTCTATTTCATTGGATTGGGTAGCATTGGATCTCTCGAGAAAAACAGTCGGTGGGATCACATATTCACTCATGTACTGTATTTATAGCACTTATTACAAGTGCATTATTGAGAGACTGTCTCGACCGATTGAATTATTCTAAACCCAGAGTCTATCCCAGCAAAAAGCAACATTAAGGCTGAGGATGTGACTATCGGTAATCACAGCAAAAGGGAGGTTCCCATCTTAAAGTTCTTTCAGACTGTCGCCCCGCACATGGCGGCTTCTTAACTAAACCGGAAGCGAGGCTGGCTGGAAAGCGTCCGTCGGAATGACTCGCCGTTGTTTTTCTTCGTGAGATAGAGAAGAAGCCGAGGAAACTGCAGTCAGGGGCTCCTGTCGTAAAGGTCTTATTCCGCCTTACTCGTGAGTATTTGTCACGCGATGGGAATGAGGGCTTTGAAGCCCAAATGGTGGAAGTCATACTGTAATTCGGAGCGAGAAGTCATCTGTGGGATGTTTCTTTTCTGCTGATATTAGAAAGCCAGGATTCCGATCAGGGAAGCCTTGGTCAGAGCATAAATGGGAAACAGCCAAGCATTTTGCAATAACGTGTCAAATTTTTGAACAATTTACAGCATCACGAAAGCAGGAATTGATGTTTTGAAGTAGCGCTTTGAACTCCCCGAAGCTGAGAAAGGCGCCTCCTATTGCATTACATAATCGTGGCCTGGCCCAACTCCCCCAATCATCCTTAAAACGTAATCCAAAGAGGTTTTAAAATTCTGTGGGGTCTTTGGTGGGGTGAGTGGACACTGAGTGTTAGGAAGAAACAGTCTAGGCTCTTTAGAAAACACTTAACTGGCATAATATTAAAAAGTTCCAATAAAGGAGAATATAATTGTAGCTCAGGGTTGACATAAGGGATCCTTGGTATTCTCGAAGCTTGGTTGTTTTCTTGCAGATATTTCATTAACCAAACTAGGTAACATTATCAGTGCTAATAATGTTACCTAGTATGGGTAATGAAATGTCTGCAAGAGAACAACAAAACTCAGAGCACCAAGGACCCACATATGTTGCTGTTTTATGTCTCCAATTTCCACTACATCAGGCTTCCTGGCATTTGGGACTTTAACCTTGCCAAAGGATCTGGGCAAAATCAGCATATGGGTCCTAACAGTTTATACATAAGATCCATCTAAACTTCTTGTCAGATCACAGATTATGCCCATCTGTCTATATTGAATGACCACAGAACGAAGTCAGATCTGTTTTTTGTTGTTACCATAGTTTAAAAAAAAGGTTCTGAGGCATAGATCTCTCTTGATCCTTCTGTGGGATATGGTATACATCAAATTACAGATTGCATTTTTCTCTGCCTCCCTCCTTGGAATGTAATTATCACAGAGTTGTTGACTGGTGCTGCCATGACAAAAAAACAATTTTTTATCCCATTTACTTGAAATCACTCAAAATATAGGGGACAGGTCTTTTATATTCATAAACTATAATTTAGTTTATATAAACTATTCTGAACACAAAATGGAATGATTGTTTGTGCTTCCTGGAATGCTAGCTGCATTCTCCTAGATGAATATTTAAATCAGTCTGTCTACATTGTGGTCCTATTATCAGTCCAGGAGGTGGCACTATGGTATGTATTTAAAGCATTTAACAATCACGGGATATGGCCAATACAGTATATTACTCAAAATGGTAAAGAAATTATCATATAGAAAGACATGAGGAATTCCTCTCTTCTATCAGTTATGCTAGGCGTTATAAAAAAGTGATCATACTGGTGCAGCATAGAAAATGTTATATATAGAGCAGAACGGTTAAAGATTCACTAATGTTCCCAAACAAACATACTATTAGAGTTTGAACTCTCTTGGAAGTCTTGGTATGTAGAGATCTATAGAACAAAGCCTTCCTTGAACAGATGCTCATACTGCCATTAACTGGCAGCCTGACAGCATGCTTTAAAAAATGGAGGTACTGTTCAGTGTTGCAAGGATGCCATCTATATTTTGGGACCAATATGGATTTAAAATTTTAAACAAAGATTATAAACAAGGATGGAAACTACTATAAATCACATAGAAGCTAATCTTTGATATATGTATTGTAGAAGCCCTGGGATTCCTTGATCTTTTCTCCAAGTACTAGCCAAGCTTAGTATCTGGATTGCTTCTACCTGTTAGACTAGTAAGTAAAAATGCTTCCTTACAGGTATGGATTCACATAGGCATTAGTAGCATGACCGGAGGGATTCTTTATGTTTAATAACTACATTTTTTTATTCTTAGGAATGTTACCAAGATGTCTGCACATTCATTGCTGCGTGAGAGAATTATCCTGGCTAAGGAGCTAATTAAAAGAGCAGAAGCTCTTTGCAGATCCCAAAAAGATGGCATAGAAGGGGGAACAAAACTTTGCAATAAATTAAAGGCAGAACTAAAATTCTTGCAGAAAGTAGAAGCTGGTAGAGTATGCATCAAAGAGTCTCATCTGCAGAGTACAAATCTCACTCATCTGCAAGCTATCATTGAATCAGCAGAGAACTTGGAGGGTATTGCTGGTGTTCTCCATGTTTTTACTTATAAGGACTCATTTGGTGAAAAACAAAATTTGGTGGTAGATGTAGTTGCAAATAATGGGCATACTTGGGTGAAAGCAATTGGTCGGAAAGCTGAAGCTCTGCATAACATTTGGTTGGGCAGAGGCCAGTATGGTGACAAGAGTATTATTGAACAAGCAGAGAATTTCCTACAAGCAAGTTGTCAACAACCAGTACAATATTGCAGCCCACACATTATTTTTGCTTTCTACAATGGTTTGTCCAGCCCAATAGCAGAAAGACTAAAAGAGATGGGTATATCTGTGCGGGGGGATATTGTTGCTGTGAACCCATCAATGAACTGTCTTAAAGAAGATCACTGTTTAAGTTCTAGTGAATCTGACAATGGGGATGAATGCTTTCAAGTGACTAAAGTAGATCGGGATATCTTAATAGCCAGTGTTGCATTCCCTACAATGTTGAAAGTAAATACATGCAATAGAGTTAATTTAGACATTACTACTCTGATTACATATGTCTCAGCCCTAAGCTATGGAGGCTGTTACTTTATATTCAAAGAGAAAGTCTTAACCGAACAGGCCTTACAAGAGCGATGTGAGAGTGTTCTCCCACAACTAGATGAATTCATGAAGGGCAAAGAATTGTTTGCTTGTGAATCTGCAATCAAAGATTTTCAGATTATTTTAGAAACTGTAGGAGGTCCTGGAGAAAAATATAGAGCCACATTACTTATGGATAGAATCCATGTGGTCCCAGACCAACTCTCTGAATGTGCCTCAAGATTAGTACCTAGCTCTAAAATCAATAGCCGTTCTCTGATTATCTTTGGGACAGGAGATACTTTAAAAGCCATCACTATGACAGCAAACAGTGGCTTTGTTCGGGCAGCAGCAAATCAGGGAGTAAAGTTTAGTGTGTTTATTCATCAACCAAGGGCATTGACAGAAAGCAAAGAAGCTTCTGCCACACCTTTATTAAAGCACTAAGCTGGTTCTAAATACCATATTTTTCGGACTGTAAGACGCACCACACCAAGATTTTGAACAAGTAAAAAAGAAAAAAAAAGTTTTTGCCCTCCCTGGCCCCCAGGAGTGCACTGCAGGCCTCCCAAACCCTCTGTGCGTCCCGTTTTTGTGAAAAATGGGCCCATTTTTCCCGAAATCAGGATGATCAGAGGGTTTGGAAGGCCTGCAGAGTGCTGGGAGCCGGGGAGGGCAAAAACATGACACATGAGGTGTTTGGGAGGCCTGTTTTTTGCCAAAACGGGCCCATTTTTTGCAAAAATGGGGCCTGCAGAGGATTTGGGAGACCTGCAGAGTGCTCCTGGGGGCTTCATGAAAAACAGGCCCGTTTTTGGTTTCCCAAACCCCCCACGCATCAGGTTTTTGCCCTCCCCAGCCCCCAGGAGCACTCGGCAAGCCTCCCAAACCTCTGCAGGTCCCGTTTTTGCAAAAAATGGGCCTGTTTTTGGCAAAAACGGGACATGTGGGGCGGGGTTTCGGGAAGCCAAAAATTGCTGTATTCAGTGAATAAGACGCACCAACATTTCCACACTCTTGGGGGCAGGGGGAGAAAAGTGTGCCTTATACTCTAAAAAGTACAGTAATTTATTTAAACTCTCTAGCTGAAGAAATTTTAGAAATAAAATAGTGTAATGCATATAAATATTGATGTTATGTTGTCACAGTTTATTCATTTGACTGAATTGAACTGAAAGAAACTTAGGGCAGACATACTTTATTGTGCTTCAGCTATTCATGTATAACTTTGTATAAATGTTATTCAACTTTTCCTGTGTGTTCCCAGAATGCTTTCTTAGAGCAATTCCACACTGTTGTCTTGAGGCTGACATATACATGCACAATATAATAATCTTGGTGCAAAGGGTTGTATAGATCAGGGGTATCAAACTCAATTTCATTGAGGCCCGCATCAGGGTTATGGTTGACCTTGTTGGGGGGGGGGGGCATTGCCAGCTTCCACTGCTGCTGTGCTCACTCTCCTTGGCCAGGTTGCTCATAAGGTGTGTGTGTGGGCAAAGTGTGTGGGTCAGCTAGAGGCCCACTCCCTCTCTTTGCTAGGAGACCCAGATTTGTAACCAAAGCATCCTCAGCAATAGGATGGGAGACCACCAGGAGAGGTCAGCAGGAGGGGACAAGAGGATGACAAAAGGCAGCAGGGCTGCTGGTGGCCAAGTGCTAAGGCAGGATTTCCCTCAGACCCTCTCTCATTCTAATCTTTCTTTCTTTCTTTCTTTCTTTCTTTCTTTCTTTCTTTCTTTCTCTCTCTCTCTCTCTCTCTCTCTCTCTCTCTCTCTCTCTTTCTTTCTTTCTTTCCTTCCTTCCTCCCTCCCTCCCTCCCTTTTCTTCTTTTTTATTCCCTCTTTACTCTCCTTTCTTCTGCCTTTCCCTCAGTGGTGGGTTGCTACCGGTTTGGTCTGGATCTTGTGAACTGGTAGTAACAGCAGTGGGAGGCTCCACCCACCTGCCTGGGTGTCATCACGGATGCTCTGCACATGTGCAGAAGCGCCCCCTGTGCGCACATTGTGAACCGGTAGCAAAGGTAAGTGGAACCCACCCCTGCTTCCCCCTCTTTCCTTCTTTTCTCCTTCCTTGCTCTCTTCCCCTTTCCTTCTTTTTCTTTGTCTTTCCTCTTTCCTTTTTTCCCGTCCCTTCTTAGATGCTCAGATGCAAAAGAGGAAATATTTCTCGATGCCTCCTCGCCTTGTGATCAAATGCCACTTTTGCTAGTGGCCACTTAAAAAATTCATATAAACCAGGCTCAGTTTATCCCATGCTTGCATTTCATATGGGGTGTCTAACAGTACAGCAAAATTATCAAAATGATGGCTCTGATAGTTGATCAGAGCTGTGTTTTTTATGTGCAATAGCTTTAGCGTTTAAGAACAGAGGTAAATTAGTTGTTTTCCTATTACTACACAATCCTTAAGGAGCTCTCCTGTAGGGACCCTACCATAGGCTAATTGAGACTGCAAATATAGCAAAGGAAAATATCTTTTCCCCACTCTGCTTTGTCCTGTTTTCCCCACTGGAAATGGCTGTTTGCAACACATAAGGAGGGGATACTTTTCCAAGGGCTCACAATTCAAGAATACCAATGTGCCATTCGTTAAGGGCACATGAGGTATCTCAGGGTGGGGAAGGCTATGGGGGCCCTAGTGATATAACAGGCCCTCAAGGCCTTCCCAACCGACTAAGATAACTCATGCTTCTCCCTCCCTTCCTGCCACACCAAACTCACATTGCAAAGATCTGTCTCCTCTCTGCGACTGTTTCTTTGCCTTTGAGGGAAGAAGAGTTGGCTTGGAAATGCTTTTTATGCCAAGAATGGACACTCCTGGGTGCTATAATATCACACAGGTTCAGGCACCCATTCTCTTGCAGTCAGGGACCCAGAAACTTTCATTTCACAGTGAAAAATGTTTGTAATGCTGGTCTCCTCCCCCCGAACTACTTTCCACCACTGCTGTGACAGGGACACTCCATGCCTGCTAAAATATTGGTTCACAGAGGAGCTCCAGGAGATGAAGCACCATAGAAGAGGCCTAGAGAGCGGTTGGAGATCCAGTTGTTCCGAATCTGACCGCTCCCAGTTGAGATCGTTCACACGATCTTATCTGATGGCGATGGAGGCGGCGAAACAGGCACACTTCTCCGCCCTCATTGCGTCAGCAGATAATCGCCCGGCTGCCCTGTTCAGGGTGTCCTGCTCCCTCCTGAATCGAAGGGCAGTGGAGGATCCTTTGCAGGGACGTGCCGAGGAATTTAGTCAGCATCTGCTGAATAAAGTCGCTCAGATTCGGAATGGTGTGGACTCTGACTGGGCAGGGTCAGACGGTGAGGAGACAGCTGGTCTTGTGATTTGGGAGGAGTTCGATCCTGTCACCCCTGAGGAAGTGGACAGGATTATGGGGAGGCTGAGTGCCATCACGTGTGTACTGCACCCGTGTCCCTCCTGACTTGCCTATGTGGCCTGAGAGGTGACACGTGATTGGATCCAGGCAATAATAATGGCATCTTTGGGGGAGGGGATCTTCCCAATCACCCTGAAGGAGGCGGTGGTGAGACCCCTCCTCAAGAAACCTGCCTTGGATCCAACCATATTGAATAACTTGCGTCTGGTCTCCAACCTTTGCTTTGTTGCGAAGGTTGTTGAGAGCGTGGTGGCTCGGCAGCTCCCATTGGTCCTGGAGGAAACAGACTACCTGGATCTGTACCAATCGGGTTTCAGGCCAGAGATGCACTAGTGGATGATCTCTGGAGGGCTTGGGACAGGGGACATTCCTCTGTTCTGGTCCTCTTGGATTTTTTGGCGGCTTTTGATACCATCGACCATGGTATTCTGCTGTGATGACTCGAGCGGTTGGGAGTGGGAGGCACTGTTTTATGGTGGTTCTCCTATCTCTTGGGCCATACACAAGTGGTGTTGGCAGGGGGACAGATATCAGCTATGAGGCCCCTCACTTGTGGGGTGCCCCAGGGGTCGGTTGTCTCGCCTCTCCTGTTCAACATTTATATGAAGCTGCTTGGGGAGATCATCCGTGGTTTTGGGGTGTGATATGATCAGTATGCTGATGATACCCAGCTTTTTATATCCACCCTGAACCAGCCTAGTGATGCCCTTGACGTGATGTCCCATTGCCTGGAAGCAGTACGGACCTGGATGGGGAGGAACAGGCTCTGACTCAACCTGCCAAGACCGAGTGGCTGCGGGTACCGGCATCTGGGTCCAATGAGATATTCCATCGTTGACCATCGGGGATGAGGTTTTACCCCCTGTGGATAGGGCCCACAACTTGGGTGTCCTTCTGGATTCACGGTTGTCTCTGGAAGATCATGTAGCGACCGTGACCAGAGGGGCATTTGCCCAGGTCCGCCTTGTGCACCAGCTGCGCCCTTACTTGGACCAAGATGCCCTACGCATCATTACTCATGCATTGGTCACCTCCTGTCTTGACTACTGCAACGCTCTACCTAGGGCTGCCCTTGAAAACCACTCGACGGCTTCAACTGGTGCAGAATGTGGTCGCGCGGGTTGTGATGGGAGTGTCCTGACACTCTCATGTTACACCCCTCCTGCGCGACCTGTATTGGCTACCGGTTGCCCTTTGGGTGAGGTTCAAGGTGCTGGTTATCACCTATAAAGCCCTTCATGGCTGAGGCCCGGGATACTTGTCGGACCCCCTGCAGCCAGCAACAATCTCCAATCACCTGGTGCGTTCCCACATACGGGCTCCTCAGGATGCTGTTGGCCAGACAATATCGGCTGGCGACCCCCAGGGGGAGTGCTTTCTCTGTGGGTGCACCCACCCTTTGGAACCAACTTCCTTTGGAGCTCCCTGACCGTCACTCCCTCCGCCGTGATTTGAAGACCTGGTTGTTTCGTAGCCTGGACTGATGGCGGTGGTGGTGTTTCTTAATAGTTTTTAAATTGATTTTAAACTTTTTAATTTGGACTTTTAATTTCATATTGTTTTAATGTGCAATTGTGCATTTTATTGTTGTGAGCTGCCCTGAGTCTATTGGAGATAAGGCGGCATATAAATTGCATTAAACTAAACTAAACTAAACTAAAATCTGCTACAGATGGAGCTCCTTCAACCCATCCTGTGGCTGGAGCCAGGAGGGTCACCATGGAATCGGCTGGGCGCAGGACCCAATGCTGTCCATGGTCCGGGTGCGATGCTCACTTTTGGGTGCAGGCCTTACTGTTTGAGTGTGCCCCTCATACCCGCAAACAGCCTGATGGAGTTTGCCACACCAGGGGAGGAATGACAACCCATTGTCCCACAGAGCAGACTTACATGCAAATGGGCATCTGTGTGCAAATGGGGCACTTGGAGAGATCTTTGAAAGCAAGCCCGCTGCTGTGCCTCTGCTTTCTTCAGCTCAGATGCAGTTAGGGCACCCAAGCTGCTGGCAGCGGCACCACCTGAGCAGTCATGACCTCCCTCCCCAGTCAGCCAGCACTGCCTGACCTACTCCCTGCCTGGCCAGCTGACTGGTGCAAACCTCATCGCTCTTGTCATCCTCCCCGCTCAAGCTGCAGTGGGCTTCATGGGGCAATGAGGTCTCATTCCTTCCCTGTGCAGCGAGCTCTGGTGGGCTGGACGCAGTTGTGAGGGGCCTGGCTCCGTAGTGCCACCTTGCTCATTTGAAGGCTTCATTCCTGCATTCGAACAGTAAGACTGGCTGTGGAATCAGAATCATCTTGGTGCAGGAACCAACGCTGCCCTTGGCCCAGGTCACTGCTCACTTGCCTGCACCTGCCTTACTGTTTGAAGGCAGGAACAAAGCCTTCAACTGAATGAGGAGACACTGACACGGGGCCAGGCTCCTCACACCCACATCCCAGCCTGCCAGAGCTCACTGGGTGAAATGAGAAATCTTGTTGTCCCACAGAGCCTGCTGCCACTTGAGTAGGGAGGATGAGGAGAATGGCGAAGCTTTGCACCAGCTGGCTAGCCAGGCAGCGAGTAGGTCATGTGGGGCTGATTGGTTGGGCAGGGGGGATCATGGCTGCTCAGGTGGCTCCTGCCACTCCCACCACTTCCAGCAGCTTGGATGCCCCAACTGAAGCACACTGCCACCAGCCCTAGTATAACTCTCTGAGGTTGGATCAGATTGCTCTCTCTCATACACACACACGCAGGCAGAGGTTGGATTGGATGCTCTCTTGCTCTCTCTATCTCGTGGCGGCAACAGCAGTGCTTCAGTGCCCGGCTGTGGGGCCCGCAAGTAAGCCAATGGGGGGCAGCCCTGCACCTCCTGCCTTGCTTCATCCTCCACCCCCACTGCCTCGCTTTGTGGCCACTGCACCAGTCTGTTGCTCAGCCTCCTGCTCCATTATGGTGGTGAGCAAGGAGAAGAAATGGTGAATGAAGAACAAAGAGAGGTGGGGTGGTGGTGGAGGATGAAGCAAGGCAGGGTGTGTGGAGCTGCCCACCCCACCCCGCCCCATCTTACTTGAGGGCCCTTCAGCCAGATTATCCATGAAGTTCTGTGCCCATTACTGATCCAGCCACAGGCCCATCCATCTGGTCAGTGAAGAGTCACTCCCATCTCAGCAATCCATAAAATCTTTGAAAAATCTGTCTTCAGATATTTCTTGGCCCAGTCTTGCCATTTCAATTTATGTATCTTGTTCAGTGGTGGTTGGGTTTCAGCTTTCCTTACCTTGGTCATGTCTCTGACCACTGAATATCTTGTACTTCTGAGCACTCCAGGTAGGTTGCAGATATGGAATATGACAGCACTGGAGGATAATGGGTTCCTGGTAGATTCATGTTTCATTCTTCTCAATTTTTTGGCAGTTAATGTGAATCTTTTTATCTCAACACATTTCTTGCAACCCTGATGATTATTTGCAACAAAATGTTTGATGGTTCTGTGACCACAATATCTTAGCAAATTCAAGAGTGCTGCATCCCTCTGAAATTTTTACAATTGTTGACTTTTCAGAGTCAGTTAAATCTCCTTTTTGGCCCATTTTGTCTGAGGAAAAGAAGCTGCTGAATAATTATGCACACCTTGATATAGGGTGTTGATCTCTTTATGCCACACCCTCCCTCATTACACAAATACACATCATCTGATATGCTTATATCCACTAAACATTCAAATTTATATAGCTTGGAGGTGGAAAATATGCATAAAAATGATGATATGGTCCAGTGGTGAGTTGCCCCCAGTTCGCACCGGTTCTATAGAACCAGTAGTAAAACTGGTGGGAGGCTCCACCCACCGACCCCAATGTCATTAGAATGCTTCTGTGCTTGCGCAGAAGAGAGAAAACATGTGCGAGTGAAGCACGCACGCACACGTGGCCCCATCACAAAAGGTACGTAGAACTACCCCTGATATGATCAAAATACTCACTTGCCTAATAATTGTGCACAAAATTATTGAGTTTCCCCCCCTCCAATCTCGTGGGAGCTCAAAGAAAGTCAAGCCATTTTAATGAACAGCAGAAAGGCGTTCACCTGAGATCTGAAGCAGTTATTCCAACTTATGTGTAGCCCTAATAGGAGTAAATTTCAATGAACATGGAAGGCATCCAATTGGGTTAGCAAATATTATTGTACCCACAAGATATAAAAATGGAGGGGATTTGTGTTGTTTTAAATAAAATATATGGGGACTCTCTAAATATTTTAATGCCAAATGTAATTTTAGTTTCTGCACAGCATTTTGCTGATGAAATGCTATGTCATTTTGATGGTTTATGCCAGTTTGAAGATTTTGCAAATCATGGTTGTCATGAAAATATTTACTGTTTGCAAACACAAGAGAGGAGAAAACAACAAATGCACTGTAAACATGGCAGCTTTGCATACCATTAGATGGGTTATTCTACTAAAATAACTGAATTCCATACAGCCTGGATCTGTAAAGGAGAAAATGTGATCCAAAAGTGGTTTATACAGGTACAACTTGCATACCTACTTGCATTTTTTTCTTTGAATCCAGATCACTGCACAACATAGCCAACTATTCCTTTTGTGTATGCTATTCAAATTGGCCTGTTTTATTAATTATACTGTGCGCAAAAAATGACTTGTTTTTACACTTTTGAGTTAGTCGTGAAAGAATAAGTATACCCATGAAAATATGTTTTTAAAAAAATATGTAGGTAATTGAATTTTATGTTCTTAACTTACACAGTATATAAAGGGGATGGAAATGAAACAAAAAACCTAGGAAAAATTGAGTTTGCAGTCATTTATTTAATAAAAACTTTCTTTCTATTCACCTGGAAGGAAAGAACTCTCAAGTGGGCATTATCTGCAAGTCTCTGAAAAAATTTTGGGAGGAACTTCTTCCCACATATCTATGCAGATTTTTTTTCAACTTTGTGATGTTTGAGAGTTTCTTGCTGCAGAGCCTATTTCAAATCATCCCACAGCAGCACAGTGGGATTTAGATCTGCACTTTCTAGAGGTGTCAAACTGAAGGCCCGCAGGCCTGATCCAGCCCACAGGGCCACCCTAAAAATAGCAAAGGACCCGCCCGTGGTGCCTCTGCCAGCGAAAACAGAACTCGGGGGTGGTGCAGCTCCCCAGGCCCTGTTTTCAGCCACAACAGCCTCCTGCAGTTCTCTGCCAGTGAAAATGGCAGAGGGCTGTTTTCACTGGCAGAGGGCTGCAGGAGGCGGTTGTGGCTGAAAATGGCCTCCCCACCCGGGTCCATTTTCACTGGCAGAGGGCTAGCAAAACAGACTAAAACCAAACAAAACAAAAGGAGAAATGTTTCGCCTTTTGCATTTGAGCATCCAAGAATGGACAAGAAAAGAGAAAGGGAAAGAGGAAAGACAAAGAAAAAGATGGGAAGATGGGAAGAGAGCAAGGAAGGAAAAATAAGGAAAGAGGGGAAGGAAGAAGAAAGGAAAATGAAGAAGGAAGGAAAAAGAAGGAAGGAAGGAAGGAAGGAAGGAAGGAAGGAAGGAAGAAAGAAAGGCGATTATAATGAGAGGGTTGGAGGGTCTGAGGGAAGTCCTGCTTTAGCATTTGGCCACCACAGGTGTCCCTGATATGAATGATGTTGAACTGGCCACACCCACCATGGCCACACTCACCCCAAGGTCAAACACAACACTGATGTGGCCCTTAATGAAATTGAGTTTGATACCCCTGTTCTAGAGCTTCCCTTTTTCTCCCAACAAGTAGTAGATTTGGTAGATTTACTAGAATGTTTAGGGTCGTTATCATGTTGCCAGGTCCATGTTTGAATGAGCTTCAATCTTCTAACAGATAGTCTCACATTATCTTCAAGCATTCTTATAGGGCAAAGAAAAACTTGTTGGGAATTCTAAGCTGCATACCCTGATGCAGCAAAACAAACCTAGATAACCTTTTTATCATCACAATGCTCTAGAATTGTTATCAGTCCTTCTGGTGAAATGTTATCTTTGATTTTCATCAAACATGTTTTCTAGTACTGTGGCCAAATTATTTTTGCTTTGCCTGTCCAGAGCACGTTGTTCTGGAAGTCCTGGTCTTTGCTTAGGTGCTGAGGAGCAAGTTTAGTCTTGCACTGGTGCTTTTTTGGACAGCAACAATTTCCTCCTGACACACCTCTCACATGAATCTAATTTATGCAGCTTCTTTCTAATTGTAGACTTATGCACTTTGGAATGAACTACCTGGTGAAATTTTGGAGACAAGCTAAAATGTGTGAAGTTACAGTAAGGTACAACTGATTCTAGCTTTAGGTATCTGAAGTAATGATAAATGTAAGGATGAACTTACTTTGCTAAGATGCAAAATTTGCATTTATGATTTAACAATGACCTACAAAATGTAAATGCGGAAATTTTGAGTAGTTCGGAGAACCGGTAAATACCACCTCTGGCTGGCCCCGCCCCCATCTATTCTCTGCCTCCCAAGTCCCAGCTGATCGGGAGGAAATGGGGATTTTGCAGTAACCTTCCCGTGGAGTGGGGAGGGAATGGAGATTTTACAATATCCTTCCTCTGCCACGCCCACCAAGCCATGCCCACCAAGCCATGCCATGCCACGCCCACCAAGCCACACCCACAGAACCAGTAGTAAAAAAATTTGAAACCCACCACTGAAATGGTACAATATTTGTTATATTCCATTATTATTATTGTTGTTGTTGTTGTAATGAAGATCAAATATCTGTATGTTGAAAAACAATTTCAATATAATGTACTTTTTTTACATGACTGTATTTCGGCATTTATAATTATATGGCAAATTTTAAATTTATATATAACTTGAAAGCCTTCTTAACCGATTTTGCTTTCTTGCCAACATGTTTATATAGTAGTTGGCACACACTGGGTCTTATGCAATGTCAAGATTTTGACTTATTTAGAATTGTACCAAAATTGATACCCCTTTAAGTAAGGGGCATTGCAATCCTACTCACACTTAGATGAGATTAGGACAAATTGACCACAATATTAACACGGTAGGGACTTACCTCCAAGAGGTTCAATCTTATATTCTAGAAACTTTCAAGCAGTATTTCCATCAAATCAAATGGACAATTCTCTGTCGATTTAAATCACTGTCCATTTAAAAAGCTGCAGCTTGAAGAATACATGCTAGCTGTTGCATCTTATTAAAAATATTGGACTAGAGTCACTAGACAATTCAAAGCACTATCTTGGACACTCAGTGGATTTGTAGCATTTACACAGGAAGCTACTACAGCTTATAATTATTTTTATTTTAAGTTTACTTAATGCATTCTTTACACTTTAGTTAACTTATAAGGAGCTATCAAATGTAAATGTGAAAGTGATGCAGAAGGGATAATAGATTAAGACAGTCTCGTTGATGCAAGAGAACTGTAATTTTCTGAGATATCAACCATTTAATAAATAACAAAGAGAAAAAAGAAGCAAAAATTGATTTGTTATTTCACTGAAGCTCAAGAATTAACTCTGTGGTTTTCCAAACTAGAACATTCCATTATTTCCATCCATGGAGGAGCTGCTTAAGAAAACCATCAGTACATTTTGTACTGAGATTGCCTGCTGTATTACTCTAAAGAAAAAAAAGAAAGAAAAACTAAAAATCACAAAAGAAGTTTACATCATAGTTTTACAATGAAAATGACACCTTAACATTTCCCATAGATATTGGTTGTATGACCATTTAAAATTTGAGCATTTCCCCTTCTCAATTACAATTCAATGCTATTAACAAAATTAGAAAAAATTGTCAGGAAATTCTTATGAAATAACTAGAGCTAGGACCAGATAGTATTCAATTTCTGAATTTCAGAAGTGGTATTTGCTCTTCCATGCTGGCTAGTCCCTATTATACATCTTTGCCAGTGGTTTTCAAACATTTGGGCCTCAGGACCCCTTTACATTCTTAAAAATGATTGAGGATCCCAAAGAGCTTTGAAATAAAAACAGAAATGTTAAACTATTTCTTTGTTCGACTTTGCATGCTCCTTAAAAAATATTTTGGCTTTGTGCCTAAAACACAACTAGAACTTATGGTTTCCCAGTTTGGCATGCAATGATGCATTAAATGGTACATTTAGTTGACTTTATCATCTGTATAATAAGATGACCAAAATCAGACAGCCTTTCCACAATAGACATGGTAATTTGGGAAAAATTAAGCTGCCAGAATTTCTGCTTTTCCTGAAATTAATAAAGGTACAATAATTCTGCCAGGGTAAGTGATGTCACATGGTTGGAATGCTAAAACTTTAATCACCTGGATTAAACATTAATGTTTAAAACATTAGGTTTTAAAAATCTAGCTAGCTAGGAGTTATAACATCAATGCAAAAATCAAGCATTCCACAGAAGTCTAGCTGAAAGAAAAGGTATTTATAAAGCGTTTCAAAAATGTGTGTTTTCTCTGTCTTACTCCATTCTGGTAGATTTTTGTTTGCTGCCCTAAGCTGCTGTTAGTCTGATTGCTGAGAAGGAAAGAGAAAACAAATATCTTTATTTTGACCATCAGGAGATATGTCTAATGACCAGGCCATCTTGTATTGGCCAAAACCATGACTTTTGGAGAAAGCAGAGCATTTTTAAAAAAAATTTGATTTATATGCCGCCCTTCTCCGGAGACTCAGGGCGGCTTACAATGTGCTAAGCAATAGCCTTCATACTTTTGTATATATTTATACAAAGTCAGCTTATTGCCCCCACAAACTGGGTCCTCAATTTACCTACCTTAGAAAGGATGGAAGGCTGAGTCAACCTTGAGCCTGGTGAGATTCGAACCTACAATAATTGCAGGCAGCTGATGTTAATAACAGGGCTTTAGACCACTGTACTATCCAAGGCTCTTTGTCAAATATGTAATAACCAGATGCCCTCATCCTAAATCTACTGGTAGTTAAGATTCTAGTTTTTCATACAATCTACATGCTGTTATAATCTACATTTAAATAAAGTATATAAAGACCAACTCATAAATGTATGTATGGGTTGGCATTTGTATTGCTTAGTTGTGGTACTGGGTTGATGAGCATGATGGTTGAGGCAGATAATTTAAGATTAGTTAACTAAATAATCTTCCCTATACATTGTATACATTGTAAACAGGCCTTCACAGGATGTAGGAATTTGTAGTTTCTCTTAATGCGCCATGAAATATATTTGCAAATCAACAATGTTGAAAGCAAGAAGGATTAATTATAGGAGTGACATTCAGGTCAGTTTATACTTTTAGGAAAATATATATCATGTTAGAAAGCCGCCCCCCAAAAGATTCACTTTTCCTGCTGCTGGAAATTAGTTCCTGCTGCTGGTTTATATATTAAACTAACTATATAGAGGCATTCCCATGTTGAATTCCTCATACCCATTAATATATAATTTGGTACAAATTACTGTGTGAATTGGAAGCATTGAGCAGAATTTATATGGGTACTGAGTGTAACATTATGTATACATATAAAAACACGATATATATATATATATATATATATATATATATATATATATATATATCGTATTTTTAGAATAGTTTGTTATAATTATGTATGTTCTGGGAGATACAATGAGTATCAAAAACAATGAGTACCAAATAAATTTTTCCATAGGGAATAATGTAGTGAGTCACAAGGCAACTGATACCGACAAGTATTACTTTGCGTATTGAGTACTGAATAAACCATGAGTACCAGGTCAAAATTTTCATATCAAAATGCATTGAATACCAAATTCAATGAGTTTCAAAGCAATTGAATGCCAAGATACCACTGTAATATAGTTATTGAATAAATGTTATATAATTGCAAGGCAAGAAATTATTTTAAAGGATTCTAAATCTCATGTAAACATAATATTATAGATCAGTTCAAAAAGATTATAGTTAAATTAACTTACGAAGCATTTCTTTTTACTCAGTGCCTGTTGTTGGTTGCAAGACAGATACCATGGTTGTTTGTATAATTTTATCCTCATATGATTCTTTACTTGGAAATATATTGGAAAAATCTCCTGGTTCTAGGTTGAATTCCAGGCTAGGTTCCCCAGATGGTGCTGAATTTGACTCCTTGGCTGCTACATCACTTGCCTCTACTGTGGATCCTTTGCTTGGTTCTGTGCTTGGGTCAACAGTTATTTCTCCTCCGTCACTGGATTCTCCACTTGAATCCCCACTTAGATCTTCCGTTGGTTGCATGCTGGGTTGCTCACTTGGTTCTAAGTTTGGTTCCTCACTTGGTTGAGTGTTGCTTAATTTTGTGTTTGAATCAACTGTTGGCACCTCTCCTGGTTCAATGCTTGGTTTCTCAGTCATTGGTGCAACAGATCCTTCTGGAATATTAAAAATTGTGAACACACTATGCAAAGTGATCATTCTGTTACTAATATGAAACACTTGGTTGCAGACACGCAACATATTAAGGAGATCATGTTGGAGTGGAATGGTCTGGTTTTTGCTTCTTTCAGTAGAAACCCTGTGACCAACCAGTGTGTTTTTAATTTATGATTACAGAGCCTCTGTTTTAGACTTTTCAGTCCTGAGAAAATAGATCATAATTTTCAAATTATTACTAGCTAAGATTACCTGTGGATTCCTCTGTTTTTATCAGGAAAATGTAACCATTGTCACTGTTCATTGAATGATTGTTAGCAAAAAAAAAAAATAAAAATAGACCTTCTTGCCTAAGAAATAAATTGAGTGATGTAGGATTCAATTTGCAAGATTTCTATAACCTAAATGTCTTTTCTACTTCAATAAATGTAATTAAACACAAGTTTGTAAGATTCTGTTTTCTCTTGTAAGAATGTTGACCATCGATAAATGCTAGCTAGCTCAATCTTTCTCCATCCATTGAATTACATTCACCTTTTGTATCAAAACCAGGAGCCTGGTTTAGCTCAGCAGACTAAGAGCATAGTGATCAACACCAGCTGTCTGCAATTACTGTAAGTTCGAATCTCACCAGCTCAAGGTTGACCTTCCATCCTTTCTAAGATAGGTTAAATGAAGACCCAGTTTGTGGGGGCAATAAGCTGACTTTGTATAAATATACAAAAGTATGAAGGCTATTGCTTAACGCATTGTAAGCCGCCCTGAGTCTCCGGAGAAGGGCGGCATATAAATCAAATTTTTTAAAAAAGCTTGTCACTAAAAAGGTTTTAATGACAGTTTAAGTTATAAAGTTGCTTAAGCAGAAAAAAAATCTCAATGAAGGATATCAAGGAATCACACTAGCCTTAAATTGTAAACAAGAGACTCTGGCAGATCACAATTTACTTTTTACCTGTTTGTGTCAGAATAGTCTTAAAGTATTCAAAGCATAATCTTTTTAACCCAATATTAACAATTTGTAAAAATCATAGTTAATAATTCCAATAATCTCCCAAATTGAGTGTTATAATACATTGTCTTACCTTGCACTATCAGTAAAAAAAGGATTGCTGAGAAGATTGACTTTTTTCTCAACATAACTTCTTGTTGCTTTATGAAATAAAAGCAATACAGAAGCAGACTAAAAAGCCTGTGGAAACAGAATTCTGACTCTATTTATTTAGGCAAATCCTTGACCTCAACTTTCTCGAAAACCTAATCTCTGACCTCAAAGGTAACAAGAAACCCATCCCCAATCTCTTAAATTAAAGGACTCTCAATGGGATCAGGAACTAAGTAGTGTTGGTAAAATTCCATTTCATTATCTCAGAGTAAGATAACATTTACAAAACTGTGCTTGAAGGAAAATTACAAGTGTTTGTATGGTGAGAAAGGATGAGTCATGGAAAAGATTTTACTGTCAAGCAAGGCTCACAAGGATTTGCTTCTGGCAAATTTCTCAAGACAACTACCCTTTGCTCTCCTGCTGAATGTATTCAGTACTGCTATTCTGACAACTATCCAACTGAAAGTGCCTCTGGGCACTAGGTAACAGGTGAAGAGTAGACTAGAGTCTGCAGTATCTTTTGCTATTGTATCATAAGAGGATAATCATGGTATCGAAACTATAAACCAAATTCATGTTTGAGATGGAAACTCTGTCCTAATGTGCACCCATTCTTAGCATTTTAAATGATTCCGGGTGCCCATATGCACATTTATTTGTCATTCTTTCTTAAAGACCGAAGGGAGATCAGTGAAATTGGGACTGGGCTTAATGTTCTCTGATTTTGTCTTTGAGATCAAAAGAGTGGAAATTTCTCCTGAAAAAAAAATGCTTAGTAACATATATTCTTTCAATTTTGTTCCGTGCTCACTGTTTCCGTAATGGCTTTTTCTCCAAACTCATCTCCACTTGCTTTCTTATTCTTCCTTCTTTGATCAGCATGTGTTTACATGCACACACACACAGACATGTAAGTATATTAGACATTTCTTTCTTCCTGAAGAAGCACCAATCAGCTTGAAAAGGTAAGTCAGTGGCAACTCTTTCTGATTCAGGTGTGCTGAAGATTCTTGTCCTTATTATCTCTCAGTTAAGCTATAGTAATTTGCTTTATGTGCAAATGTCCTTGAAGATGTCTCAAAATGTGCAATTGGTACAAAAAGGCTGTTCATTTTTTGATCCGCATCACCAGTTCTGGAGAAACAATACCTGTATTATTGGAGCTGTACTTCCCTTTCTTGTATAGGGAATGTATAAAATAGTATACAGATAGTATAGTGTGGTATAAATAGTATTTCCTCTTGAGGAAAAGAGATGAGATCCATTACCACAATGAAGGGAAAATATACATAAAGTCCAAAATAAGAAGGAAATTTGTAGGAGCAGCACAAAAAAACTAAAGCCCTATTCACATGAGTATAGGAAGGGGAGGAGATGCAGCACTATCAGACTTGCAAGATTCTATTATTTTAGTTCATAAGACTATGGTAAAAGTCTTTAGTAAAATTGGTCTTGGACTTCCTATGGAGTTGATTCCTGTTCTCATTTGCCTTGTTAAGGCTAATGCAATTGTCGACCCTGCAAGAGAACAGTAGCTGAGGATCATTTAAAACCATTGCTAGACCTAATTGGTCAGTTTGCATCCATGGAGTCTTTGGTGCTCTTTGAGCTTCATTTGTTTGCTTCATTATCCAAGTAGGTAATATCATCAGTGCTTGAGAGTCTAGGATTTGTTCCCTGTTAATGTACAGTGACATGGCATCATTATTAACTAAAATTGCATTAAAGTTAAAATTAAATTAATTGAAATAATTATTGTAATAAATTGTTTTGACAGATATTTTAGATTTATATATTTTAAACAACCTAGCAAGGAGCAGGGGTATGCAAATGTTGGTAAAATTAATATATTTTCTTCCTAATATTTCACTCTGGTTTCTTACCTGCTTTCCTAATACAGTTTTTAGTCTGATAGGAAAAGAATGAACTGGGTCACTATCCTTTGTCGACCTATAGTAAGGGCAGTACTAGTCATTATGTTATGTTTTGCCCCCAAATCTAAGCCCAATTTCTATCTAAACATGTTCAGGGCAGTCTGTCTTCATATTTTTTTCTAAGCAAGCTCATGCTGTTCTATTTACCCTATTCTATACTATTTTGCATGCTAATGAACTGGTTCTGTCTTTACCCTCTCAACTAGGAGGGACATGGAGAGAACTGACATATAGTTAGATTTCCTTTTCTCTTATCAAACAATCTTCATTTTTTCTTTCTTTCTTTCTTTCTTTCTTTCTTTCTTTCTTTCTTTCTTTCTTTCTTTCTTTCTTTCTTTCTTTCTCTTCCTCCCGTCCTTCTTTCTTTTAGTCTTTAGTTGTTCTCCTCAATGAGTTGCATCTTCCGCAATCTTCCTGGCTATAAAGAATATAACCCAAGCTCTTCCTGGACAATATAGCATCTTCCAGTTTTTTCTATAAGAACATAAAGTTATGTTTAGCCACAGTTATAATTGTGTCACATATTACATTTTTAATACAGGAATGCTCATTGTGAACCTAACATAAAAAAACTGTCATACCAGTAAAACTGGTGGATTGGATTTTTCCACTGATGTTTTTGGCGGGAAATTTTCCCTAATAGGATAGGCGGCAGAAATCTGGACAATCACTAAATGGCAGCAAAGCACAATAAAACTTATAGTTGCTGATTCATTGCAGCCAAAATATGACAGCTCTATGAATAGGTATTTCACTTAATAATTTTAAATAAATACCCAAGATCATTTTCCTTCAAACTGCTTTAAAATATATTTTAGTGTTCTGTATTTAATTGTCTTGTTTATTTTATGTTGTATGATAATTTTCACCTACATCTAGTAAAAATGTTGTTTAATTGCTGATATAGTGGTATTTTTGGATCCCCTGTATATCCTACTTTTCTGGTTTACAAAATAATGATCTTCTATTATGTTATGGGTCAGCTTGGAATGTTTAATTTTGGAAAGCACTGATTGTGTTTATTTAATATTAATACATGAAAGCATACTGATTGCTCCTTTCTGTTCAGAAACACGTGATGTTTAATTGTACCTATAGAAATATAGTTTTATACTTGCTTCTCACGATATCACTGTGTAGGGTTAGGAGCAGGGGTGAAATCCAGTAGGTTCTGACAGATTCTGGAGAACTAGTAGCGGAAAGTTTGAGTAGTTTAAAGAACCAGTAGCGGAAATTTTGAGTAGTTTGGAGAACCGGCAAATACCACCTCTGGCTGGCCCCAGAGTGGGGTGGGAATGGAGATTTTGCAATATCCTTCCCCTGCCACACTCACCAAGCCACACCCACAGAACTGGTAGTAAAAAAAATTGGATTTCACCACTGGTTAGGAGTCTGTTTTCCAAAGCACTCACAAGACACAGCTTGCTCATTTGTTCCATTTAAATGGTGAACAAATCACACACTTCTGCAAGCCAATCAATCAATTTGGATTTATGTTTGTATAAAAATTTGTTTGGATGCTGTCACAAGAGCAATGTCTGGGGAGGGAAGACAGGCAGGGCTAACTCATTCAGCAGTACCAGCCAGCTTTTCTGGAAAGGTGAGAGAGGTGATGACAGCATATAATTCTTTTCTTATCAGTTGTGGATAGTAATCGGCCCAAAACATCCACTGCAGGTTTAAAATGGCTCAGGCAAAAGGGAGTTCAGTTACTCTCCTCAAATAGCTTATAAACTAAGATGAGATTTCAGCTGGTTAGTGATACTGTTAAAAATAACAGAAAAAACAAGTTATAATGAAATCTTTAGTCTGCAATTCTCTCCTTTCATTCTTGTGATTTGTTTCTATTCTCTTAAGAGTACAAAAGAGAATATTTGGATGTTATTTTTAAATTCAAGTTTTTAATGATAGAAAATCAGGTTTCCTATAGATAGGCTTCAATAGAGGGATGTCATTGGTCTCATTTGAGACAACGATGAATCTGCATACAGACAGGAGGTTGAACAACTAGCAACGGGATCTGTTGCTAGATTGGATGTGATGTAACCGGAACGATCTTGAACTAAACACACTCAAAACTCTAGAATTGATGATAGATTTTAGGAGACATACTCCTATACTACCATCTCTTACAATACTAGACAACACAGTAACAACAGTACAGACCTTCAAGTTTCTAGGTTCTATAATATCTCAAGACTTAAAATGGAAACCTAAAATCATCAAAAAAGCACAACAAAGTATGTTCTTTCTGCGCCAACTCAGAAAGCTCAGACTACCCAAGGAACTGCTGATACATTTCTACAGAGGAATTATTGATACTGTCATCTGCACATCTATAACTGTTTGGTCTAGTTCTGCAACCAATCAAGACAAACACAGACTTTAACGGATAATTAGAACTGCAGAAAAAACAATTGCTACCAACCTGCCTTCCATTGAGGACCTGTATACTACACGAGTAAAAAAGAGGGCTGTGAAAATATCTATAGACCCCTCACATCCTGGACATAAATTGTTTCAACTTCTACCCTCAAAATAACACTATCGGGCGCTGCACACCAGAACAACTAGACACAAGGACAGTTTTTCCCCTATGTTATCACTCTGCTAAACAACTAATTCCCACAAGACTGTCAAACTATTTAGTAAGATTGTATTAATATTCTTCTTCTCATTTTTCCTATTGCCTATCACCTTTTCTACTTGTGACTATAATAATCTTGATTGTTTTGCTCATTAATAAAGTGTGTATGTACATGTTCCTAAACAGAGTGCTGCTCCTTTAAACAAATTAAGAATGGAACTTTGGGAGTTACTTCATCTCTTTCTTTTCTTTTTTCTTTTTTGTTCCTCTCCTCTCCTCTCCTCTCCTCTCCTCTCCTCTCCTCTCCTCTCCTCTCCTCTCCTCTCCTCTTTTCTTTTCTTCTTTGCTAGACAATTAAACTTTATAGTTCTCTTAGCATTTAATTAAGTTGTTCGCTTTAGGATCTGTCCTATTAACTGCCTCCCAGCTATCTGCTTGAAGCATTACCCTCCTACTAGTGTTCTTGCTTGGCTATTTCAAATATTTCCTATTTATGAGAAGAGCACTCATATTGGTCAGCAGAATAAAGTTCTGAGATAAACTTCCTTGTGTTGCAAGAGTTAGTGCTTTGTTATTAATCAAATTTCAAAAATTCCTTTTATTGTTGTCACTAGTTAAATAAGGAGTGACAATCAGTTGTATCAGATTTCTACAGGATATTATTTCCATCTGCTCTGCTTCAAATGAGTACTTGTCTGCATCCCTAGTCTCCAGTGCCAGGGTGTCTCTATAATAAGGAAAAGAAAATGTTTCCTTGGAAGGCTGGTTCAGAACTTTCAGTCAGTGTTAGGTAATTTCTGTTTCAAGTTGCTCTCCCAAGCTGATATTGCAGATACCAACCACTTGGTCACTTTCTGCCTGCCTGGGTTTCTGACTCCCTTTCCAGTTGGATTCATCCCTTCCCTGAAGTTATCATCTTGCTCATAGAGGTAGATTAGAGGTCATCTCCCAGTGTAACATCAGCATACTTTTCTATTTTTAAATGCTATGATTCCATGATAAAGTTTGAAAATCTTGAAATAACGGCTTATAGTAGGTATTGAATGCCTGCTGCAACCCATTTCAAAAAAGTAGAATATTTCTAACTTCCAATTTTATCATGTAGTATTAGAGAAAGGAAAGGCATACAAATAACAACTAAAGTGAACTAGGTAGCTTAGTCTTAAAGAAACTGGTATTCTTTAGATGATTTGAAATTGTGGTATTCTCAGAAATCAAAAAGGTAGAGATAATTTTTCATATATTTTCTAGGTAGGCTACAATATTTGATGTTAAAAATATAAGTGGAGTAGCATTCGGGCTTCCTATGTAATACAAATGGTCTCTATAGAGAGTGAGAAAGTGAGTTATGATGACACTTTCCAGTTAAGGGAAATCTTTGTAATAGAGTTTTGCATTACAGCCTATCAAGTAGGCAATTGCATCTTCAACTATGGACAGGTGATTATTAAATGCCTTTGGGGTTTGATTGGTCAGAATTTTTTTTACTTCATGCCTTCCTTTCTTTTCCTAGATCAATAGGAAATGTTCTCTCTGGAAGCAAGAGCTCTATGGGCTCAGGAAAACAGCAAGAAATCCTTAGTAACATCTGAATTTCGAAATAACTGAAAGATCATCCTTGTTCCATTCCCAATGCCCACTAACGTGACAGCTCCCAAATTAAGCAAGGATTTTGAATGTGAACATCGCCCCAACTTTCAGATTAAGAACAAAATAGGATGGAAAGGAAATGGGAATACCGGTAGGTTTACTGCTCTGACCTTGTCTTTCTTCTACTTAAATATCTATATCTTTGATTGTATACATTTTAAAGATTTTTACATTTTGTGTCTTTATTTTAAAAAGAAATAGCATAGGGATAGAAGATCCCAGATTTAGGAAAATAAAGAACAGATGACCCTGGTGAAGGCCAGCAACTGTGGTATATTATATGTTGTATCCAAGATAAACATATAAACATTTTTACCACCATCCACAGCATTTTAAGGCAGTAGTTGGATGTCCTTGGGTTGATGTAGCAATTAATCATGATCTAATTGGTCTGCTAGGAACATTCATTTATGTTTGGATTCTAAAAGTCTTCAGATTGTATTAGGGTTTCTGATCACAATTCTATTCATGTTCATACAAACACAATAGAATGTGTTGCTTTTTATGAAAGATCTTTTGACGAACCTAATGGTAATAAATGGAGAAGATTATATTCCAAACTGGGAAACCAAAAATATCCGGTAGGTGACTAGATTAGCCACTTATTTACTAGTGCCCCCAAAAACCCTACATAGTTCTGTCCAAGAAATTAGCAGGATTCAAATTTGATCCAATGACTTTTAAAAAAAGTATTAATTCTAATATAGGGAATTATGATACTATATTCTGCAAGATCATTCCAGGAAGATTTCTTTTTCTCTTTGCCCTTCTTTTCTCTCTTTCTTTCTCTCCCTCCCTCTCTTTCTTTCTCTCTGTTTTGTTTGGACTCTACATTCTTAATATATGTTATGATTTCTAAAGTTTCCCCAAAATTACATAACTTAATTTTGCTTATACTTATTTCCTTTTGGATGTACTTTGAAATCCTAAATCCAAGTCTTAATCATAGTTTAATTAAACAGTACTATAGCCAGGCTTTTTGAAATAATAAATCTCATCATTTCAAAAGTGCTATATTGTAAATCATGAGAATTCAACAAGTCTTCTGCCAAATAAGTGAGATCAGTATTTGTGACTTCTCAAGTTTTATGACTTCTCTAAACTCTTTGTGCTGGTTGTATATAATTTAGCATATTTATTGTTGCTTTTTCAAACTGTTTTCTTCTAAAAGCACTAAGGCTCATTTACTGAATATGTGGTAAAATACAATAATTAATGTATAAATAAGTGGTTTTACTAAGCTACAAATCTTATGCTGAAGAAGCAGGACAAGAAAGCAAGAAAGATGAGAGATACACATTTTTGTACTGTTTCCCAAGAAACATATATTTTTAGTTAGAGATCCTGACTCTCTTCCTGGGAACTCAGAGGACCTGAGTTATCCTATTGTATCCCATACGGTGCCATTTACAGTATATTTCTTTTCTATTGTTAGGAACTCTATATCACTGGTCCCCAACCTTTGTGGCTTGACAACCTGCCAGGGGAGGAGGGAACTGAATTGCATGAGTGGTGGATTGGTGCACACAGGTGCGTACAGCTCAACTTGCTTCTTCACCTCTGATATAACCCTCATGCTTCTCCTGTGTATCCAACTCTGCTTGCTGCCTCTGTGATGTGTTTCACGCATCTCTCTATTGATTGGGCATGATGGGGCCAGTCTATGAGGAAGTTATTTAGGCCATACAGCTTCAGGTTCAAAAA
>WNWU01013410.1:631022-688485 GCA_012654045.1 Ptyas mucosa | reverse complement strand
ATTTTTGACTGGTCCTCACACTTGTGACCAGTCCTCGCACTTCTGACTGGTCCTCACACTTATGACCATCCTCACATTTATGCCCGTGCAGCATTCTTAAAACCATGTCACTCATTTCACAACTGCTTCTCTTCACCATGGTGACAAGATAGGGCAAAAACGTAAAATGTGAGGACAGTCGTAAGTTTGAGGACTGGTCACAAGTGCGAGGACAAGTCAAAAATTACTTTTTTAGCCCTCTGAGTAGTCCATGTGCACAAAAGGACTACCCAGAGGGCTGAAAAAAGTGATTTCTGACAGGTCCTCGCACTTTTGACCAGTCTTTTTTTATTTTGAAATTTACCAGTAGCCGCTGCATTTTCCACCCCCGGCTTATACGCGAGTCAACAAGTTTTCCCAGTTTTGGGGGGTAAAATTGGGGGGGGGGTCGGCTTATATGTGGGTTGGCTTATACACGAATATATACGGTAATTTATAATTTTTCTCCCATATTTTTTCCCAATATTCCAAATCTATATTATATTCAAAATTTTTGTCTCAGGATATAATTGTTTCTTTCACAGTTTCCTCCTCCATTTTGAATCTTAAAAGACAATTGTAAGTTTTAGAAATCAATTTTTCCTCTGTCCTTAATAATATTTTATCCAGTTCTTGTTCTCTTTGAAAGCCATAATTTTCTAAATCTTTTTTATATCTTGTTTGAATTTGTAAATATGGCCACCAATCTATTTCTAGTCCTTGGGATTTTAACTCTTGATTAGATTTTTTTTGAAATTTTTTTATTTTTTAAACAAATAAAAAAAACAAATAAAACCCATCTTCAATTACAAATACAAACAGTGTGTCGGTTGGTTACAAGTCTTTTGTGTGTCTTCACCTTATTCATGTATATCCATACATTTATTATCCTAATTAACCATATGTTTAACTATGGCTACTTCTTCCCTCGTTTCATATCAGATATTCTAAAATTGAGTTAATTTATATTATACCATTCATTTCATCCTCTTAAATTGCTCCAATAATAGTACATCTTTATATTATATTTTACAGTCATGGCCATAGATGTTGGCACCCCTGAAATTTTTCCAGAAAATGAAGTATTTCTCACAGAAAAGTATTGCAGTTTTGTGTGACATTATGTCCAGTCTGCTTTTTTCCCTCCCTTTTTTGGTTTTGTTCCAATACATACAAAGGGAATAAACATGTGTATAGCAAAACATGTGTTACTGCAATACTTTTCTGTGAGAAATACTTCATTTTCTGGAAAAATTTCAGGAGTGCCAACATTTACGGCCATGACTGGATATAATTCTACATTACTTGTATTAGAAAGATCATATTTTATTTCCATATTTTTTTATCTAACCAGGGATAAAATGAGTTGCATATCTTATAATATTGTTTATCTTCTTGTTCTTTAATTTCAAATGTCAATTTACTCATTTCAGCACATTCCATTATTTTCTTAATAACTTCTTGCATTGGAATTTTCTCATTTTTCCAATTTTTAGCAAACACAATTCTAGCTGCTGTTAATACATTCACAATCAAATATCTCAATTCTCTATTGTATATTTCAGGTACCATCCCCAATAAAAAAAATCTCTGGTTTAAAGTCTATATGCTTTTGTATCATTTTTTCCACCCATGTGTAGATTTCCAGTATCTTTTAGCTTCTACACACATCCACCACATATGGTAATATGAGCCCAGTATCTGATGACATTTCCAACATTTTTCAGATTTATTCTTGAACATGCTGGCTATTCTCGTTGGGGGTAGATGCCATCTGTAAAACATCTTATACAAATTTTCTTTATATGCAGTTGACATTGTCATTTTATAATTTTGTGACCACAATTTTTGCCATTTCTCTAAGTCAATTCCATGTCCAAAATTCCCCCCCCCCCAAGCAATAATTGTTTCTTTAACTTGTTCATCTTCCAATTTAACCTCTAATAAATATCCATACAGTTTTTAAATTATGCTTTCATCAGTACCTGTTAAAATTTTATTTAAACTAGTCAAATTATTATAAAAACCTTCTGTTTTATAATCTTTATCATGTCTAGACTGTATTTGCAAATAAGAAAACCAGTTCATCTTTATACCTTGTACTTCTAATTCTTGCATAGATTTAAGTTTACCCTTTTCATTCAATATTTCACTATATCTAACAATTTGTTTCTTTCTAAATATTATTGAATATGAGAATGCTTCAATAGATGATAAGCAGACTGGAATTTTTAAGTAATGTTGTCTTTTTACCTTCTCCCAATTTAATAGCAAAGCCTCTTGTATAAAGTGTCTTCTAAAATACCTCTGTGTTTTTGTTTTCTTGTACCACAAAAATGCATGCCAATCCAATAACAAGTCATGTCCTCCTAAAGTCAATAATCTAGCATTTCTTAACATTATCCATTCCTTGATCCACATCAAACTTGTCACTTGATAATATAATTCCCAATTAGGCAAACCAAAACCTCCTCGCATTCTAGTGTCTTGCAACAACTTTAGTTTTATTCTCGCTTTTTTACCCTGCCAAATATATTTCATCACTATTTTTTTCAAATCTTCAAAATAATCTTTCCCCAATCTAATAGGAATTGTCTGGAACAAATATAGAATTCTAGGCAATATATTCATCTTAATCGTTGATATTTTCCCTATCAATGACAGTTGTAAATTTTCCCACTTTGCCAAATCTGTCACTATCTGTTGCTTAAGTTTATTATAATTATTTTCTTTAAGCGAACTACATCTTGCTGTCAGATATATCCCCAAGTACTTAACCTTATTTGTGACCTGCATCTTCGATATTCCCGCCATTTCTTCTTTTTGTTTTATTAGCATTTTTTGTCAATATCTTCGTTTTATCTTTATTTATTTTCAAACCAGCTACTTTTCCATATTCTCCTATCTTGTTGATCAATTTAGTTGTTGATTCTAATGGATCTTCAAGAATAAAAATCAGGTCATCAGCAAAAGGAGCTCTGGTGGCTCAGCAGACTAAAGCAGTGTCATTAACTGTTATTAAGATCAGCTGCCTGCAATTACTGCAAGTTCAAATCCCACCAGGCTCAAGGTTGACTCAGCCTTCCATCCTTTCTAAGGTAGGTAAAATGAGGACCCAGATTGTGGGGGCAATAAGCTGACTTTGTATAAATATACAAAAGTATGAAGGCTATTGGTTAATGCATTGTAAGCCGCCCCGAGTCTCCGGAGAAGGGCGGCATATAAATCAAATTAAAAAAAAAAGCTTGTAATTTGTATTTTTGCTTTTGGATCTTCATTCCTTTATATCTTTATCTTCTCTAATATTTCTATTTAGCACTTCTAATGTTAATATAAACAATAAAGGTGACAGTGGACAACCTTGTCTCGTACCTTTTTTTATTTCAATAGATTCTGTCAATTCTCCATTTACCATTACTTTTGCTGTTTGTTTGTAGTATATGGCTTCTATGGCTTGTCTGAATTTTCTGCCAAAGCCCATCTGTTCCAGCTGTAATAACATAAATTGCCAGTTCATGTTATCAAAAGCTTTCTGAGCGTCTAGAAATATCAGAGCCATTTGCTTTTTAGGATGTTCCTCATAATATTCCAAAGTATCCAGAATTATTCTCATATTGTCCTTAATCTGTCTTTTTGGCGGAAACCCATTTTGATTGGAATGTATAAAGTTATTTAAATATCTTTTGAGTCTTTCTGCCAATATTGAAGTGAAGATTTTGTAGTCTGAATTTAGCAGAGAAATAGGCCTATAATTCTTGATTTGTTGCGAGTCAGTATCCTCCTTTGGAACAAGTGTAATATATGCTTCTGACCATGACTTGGGTAATTTCATCTTTGACATGACTTCATTCATGACTTCTAACAATGGAAGATTCAGCGATTCCTTTAGTGTCTTATAGTATTTCTCTGGCAATCCATCTGGGCCTGGTGCCTTTTGTTTTTAAGTGCTTCAGTTAATTCCATCATCGTTATATTTCCTTCTAACATCATTTCTTTAGAAATCTGGGGTAAATTCACCTTCTGCAGGTATTGTTTAACACTTTCCTCATCTATATTCTCTTGCTTGTACAGTTTTCTGTAATAATCTTGTGTAATTTTTTTCTTCTCTCTATTTCGATATCTAGTTTGTCCTTGGTCATCCACTAGTTGATTATTTTTCTTGATTCTCTCTCTTTTTTCAATTTGTATGCTAACCATCTACCTGGTTTATTTGCATCACCAAAATAGTTCTGTTTAGCACTTCTAATTTTTTGTGTTAAGTCCTCTTTTTCTATTAGCCCCATTTTATGTTTAGTTGTGTTCATTTTTTGTGGAGATTTCTGTAATTCTTTTTCAGGTTTCTTGTATTCATCCTCTAATGTTTTATAAGCTTGTCTTTTCTTACTATTTCTTTTCCTTGTATAGTCTATAATTGTGTCCCAAAGATTTTGCATTGATGTATCCTCTTTTCTATTTTCTTTTAAAAAGAAGGCCAATTCTTTCTCCATTTCCTGTACAAAATCCTTTTCTTTTAATACTCTATTATTTAGAGTCCATCTAGATCTTTTCCTTTGTCCTTTCCATTTTATTGTCATTGGATTATGATCTGCCCAGGTATTTGCTTCCATGTCAATTTCTTCTATACTAGAAGTCAATTCCCTTGTCATCCATATCATATCTATTCTGGACCATGATGAATGCCTATTTGAATAGAAAGTATATTGTCTGTTTTTTACATTTCTTTCTCTCCATACATCTTCTAAGTTTATTTCCTCTATCATTTTAAAAAAGGATTTCGGAAGAATCTTTCTACTTTGCTTTGTTGTCTTCTGTGTGTTATAATCTAATTTCTCATCTACTATACCGTTGAAGTCTCCCATCATGCAAATATTATCATAATCCAATTCAATTATTTTCATATATAATTTTCTATAAAAATCTTGTTGATTATTGTTAGGTGCATATATTGCTATTAAAAATATTTTCATATTGTTATCTGTTATTTCCACCATCAAAATTCTTCCATCTTCATCTGTATAAATTTGCTGCGCTGGGATTGTATCTCTAATATATAAAACAACTCCTCTTTTCTTACATTGTGGCAATGAAGTGAATATTTTCCCTAATTTTGGCTGTACCAATATTTGTTCATGTTGCTTTTTAATATGCACTTCTTGTAGACAAATTATATAAAACTTTAATTTCTCTAATTTATTAAATATCTTTCTTCTTTTAGTAGCTAAATTAAGTCCGTTTATGTTTATTGTAATCAGTTTTTTCTCTTCCATGTTTATATTTTATAAGACGGGTTTATTGCTGTAGTAGATCTCGGTTCATGTTGCTCTTTATATTCCACACTTCCACCCACTGCTCCTTCTTCTTTTTCTATCATTGCTAGGCATTCCTCTTGTAATTCAATCAAAGATTTCTCTCTTCTTATCTCCACTTCTTTCTCTCTGATGTGTTCTACATAGAAAGCTTTTGCTTTATCAATGGAATCTATTCTGTATTTTTGTTGTTGCCATGTAAACACCAGACCTTCTGGTATTACCCATCTGTAGTTCACACCTTTCTGAAATAATATTTTGGTCAAGAAGTGATATTCTCTTCTCATCTCTCTCACTCTTCTCAGTATTTGCTTCAGAACTACAATTTCAATGTCTTCTCTCTAGTAATCTGCAAGATTTGCATTTTAATCAATTTCTTAGTGAATCTTATATGGACTTCTCTTGATAGCTTGTTTTTCATTGCATATCTTGTATAGATTCAAAATATCTCATCTATACCATCCATCATCTTTTCTTTAGTAATTTCTAATGCTTCTGCTAGAATTTCTATCATTATTTCTGCCAAGTTTTCACCCTTTTCTTCTTCTATATTTTGAAATCTGAGGTAAAATTCTGCTCTATCCATCTCCCATTCCAATATTCCACTTTTATCTCGTTGGACCTTGTCCAATCTACTGTCAATGTCACTATTTTTTTTATCTCTTTGTTCTTCTTTTTCCTTAATTTTTTGGAGTCTATCCTCATATTTCTTCATCACTTGCTGTATGTTCTCCACCTTCTCATCTGTTTTTTCTGTTCTCTGTTCAATATTCTCTACTCTTGTGTGTATTTTTTGAATTCCTTGCCAAATCATATGCAGTGTCACTTCCTTTTCCTTCTTTCCTTCCTTTTCCTTCTCCTGTTGTAACATTGTCTATATTGATCATTGTCCTCCAGTTGGTGAAGAGGAAGGAGTCGATGTAGATGAATCAATAGCTGTTGCCTTTCTACTCATTTCTGTAAGGTGCTTGTGAAAGGTTCAAACAAATAGAAAATCTTCAGGTTCTTCTATTCCTTAATCCACTTATATATATGACAAATATTATCCCAGGTACCAGTAAGCAAAAGAAAAATGAAGAAAAAGACCACAAAAAACCACAAAGAAAAAAAAGAAAAAGAAAAAAAAAGGAAGTAGAAAAGGTCTTCAAGCTCCTGTATGCCTTAATTCAATTTAACGAGAACAGAAAAACACCAAAAAAGAAAAGAAGAGCAAAACACTACGAAAAAATCTATGTGTATGTGAAAAATTAGAAGTTTCAAAAAATCACAGTCCAGTTAAAAGTAATTTAATAAAGGGAGGTTGGAGAAGTAGTACCAGAAAAAGGAAAAAAATCAAGAAAATAAAAGAGAAAAAAACCATAGTCTTTGAAAATCCACCACTGTCTAGTAACCACAAATTCTTTTATTGAATCTCAAATATATATTTATAGCTCTTTCCAGAGTCACTGTAATCTTCTTCTTTTCAAACTCAGACTCCTGCCACTGACAGTTTCCCAGAAGAGCACCTGAGTAAACAATCCTACAGACTGTCTTTGATGCTCTTCCCATTATCTTATCTATGACTAGGCTCAGAGTCCTTGAAGAATAACACAGTTGTTACTTCCTTAAGCCAAAAAGAAAAAAAAAGGCAACAATGTTTCCAATCCACTAGATGGCAGTGCTACTTATTTTCTCCACCTTCCCTGCCTTTTTGTTATTCAATACACCATAAAATAAAAATGGAGAGAAAGAGAAAAATAGATAAAAAGAAAACAAATAAAAGATTTGTACTAAAAAGGCACTAAAATTTTATTACTTAAATAGGCAGAGTGGAAATCTCCAATCCAGTCCAGTCCAGTGCGAATTACAAAATAAAATTGTCCTTAAGCATCCACAAGTAAAAATAAATCGAAAAATAAGAAAAACTACCTTTGACTCAAGCTTAATTCCGCCGCTTCCTCTTCTTCTCTCTTCAATTTTAACTTCCTTAAAACCTCAGGGTGTTCTCTCAAATAATCTATCTAAAAGTTCTCTCACCAAGCCAACACACTTTCACTCGATCTCTTCCGTTCCGGAGCTGTCACAACTTCAGTAGCTTCTATGGCTGCCTCTTCGTCGCCGGAAAAAAAGGGCTTCTCCTGGATCAACCAGGGACTTTGGGATGTCCCTGGGTTCAACAGAATGTGCCCTCCACTATCACCATCTCTACGGGATGGTGAGGTCCAAAAACGGATCGTCCAGTGACGAAGATAACTCTTGATTAGATTTTAATACTCCTTGTCCATCCAATAACTCATTATATGTCACAGTCTAAGATTTGGGATATATCATGGCTTCCATAGTTGATAACCACCTCAGGATTTTTATATAATTGTTTCTTTTTATCTTTTCCCAAACGTCTAATAATGCGTCTCTTATCTGGTGTCTTTGAACGTATGTATGTGATTTGTTTTTCCTCTCCCAAATGAACAGCCAGCCGAGCTGTAAATCATGGCCTTCTATTGTTAATATTCTCTTATTTTTAAGAATTATCCATTCCTTGAACCATGTTATAGCTGCTGCCTGATGATAAAGTTCCCAATCTGGGAGTCTAAAATCTTGTAAGAGTTTAAGTTTTATTCGGGCTTTCTTCCCTAACCAAATAAATTTTAAAATTGTTTTATTTAATTCTACAAAAAAGTTTTTCCCAGGTTTTATTGGTACTGTTTGAAATAAAAATAAAATTTTAGGTAAAATATTCATCTTTACTGTCGCAATTCTCCCAATTAAAGATAGCTGCAAATTCACCCAGTTTTCCAAATCTTTTTGTATTTGTTGCAATAGTTTTGTGTAATTATCCTCTTTTATAGAGGAACATTTTGGTGTCAACCAAACTCTGAGATATTTTACTTTCTTTACTATTTGAATTCCCAATTTCTCTTCCAATTTCTCATTTTGCTTATGGGTAAGATTTTTAGTCAATGTCTTTGTTTTTTCTTTATTTATTTTTAGCCCTGCTACCTTACCAAAATCCTCTATTTCCTGCATTAATACAATTCCTGTTTCTAACGGTTCTTCTATGAAAAAGACCATATCATCTGCATTTTATGCCTGCATTTTATATTCTTCTTTTTTAATTCTTAATCCCTTTATTTTCTGGTTCTGTCTGATCTGTGACAACAACACTTCTAGTGACAAGATAAAAACTAAGGGAGATAATGGACATTCTTGTCTAACTACTTTTTTAATACTAATTTTCTCTGATAGGTTACTACTTTTGAGCAGTTTGATCAGAATATATCGCCTTAATTATCCCTACAAATTTTTCTCCGAAATTCATATTAATTAATTGGGTAATAAGAAACAATTTAGATTGTTGAAGGCTTTTTGTGCATCCACAAAAATTATTCTATCTATTTTTCAGGGTGAACTTCATAGTATTCTAATATGTTCATGACCATTCTTTTGTTGTTTCTTAATTGTCTTTTTGGGAGAAATCCATTTTGGTCAGAGTGAATAATTTCATTCAATTTTTTTTTGAATCTTTCCACTATTATTGTTGCAAATATTTTATAGTCGGCATTTAACAATGAAATTGGTCTATAGTTTTTAATCTGTTTGGTATCAGTATCTTCTTTGGGTATTAATGTTATAAATGCCTCATTCCACGAATTTGTAATTTAGCTTGTTCTAATACTTCATTATACAATTCTAGGATTATTCCCTCCAACAACTCCTGAAATTTTTTGTAAATCTCTGCTGGAATCCTATCTCATCCTGGTGTTTTATTCTTTTTTTGTTTCTTGATTGCCTCCTTCATCTCCATTAGTGTTATCTTATCTTTTAGTATTTTCCTGGTTTCTTCTGATATTTTCGGTAAGTCCTTCATTTCTAAATATTGTGCATGTGCATGCGCATGTGACCCTTGTGCTCTCCCCACCACCATGCATGCATGTATGACTCCCCCACATGCCCCCCATCCCATGCAAATGTGCACGACCCCTGCGTATGACCCCCATGCTCCCCCTGCCCTCCAACACATTCATGCATGCAAGACCCCCGCATTAAGGAGCTTTGGTGGAGCGGCGGACTAAAGCACTGTTAAGTAGCACTTAGCTGTCAGCTGTCTGCAATTACTGCGAGTTCAAATCTCACCAGGCTCAAGGTTGACTCAGTCTTCCATCCTTCTGAGGTAGGTAAAATGAGGACCTGAATTGTGGGGGCAATAAGCTGACTTTGTATAAAAAAGAACACCACTTAGGGAAGCCCGAAAGCCCTACTAAGCAGGTATATACAACAGTATGAAGACAATTGCTTAACGCGTTGTAAGCTGCCCTGAGTCTCCGGAGAAGGGCGGCATATAAATTGAACCAATAAATAAATAAATAAATAAATAAATGTGCCTCACCCTTCCACACATGTGTGCTCCCCATGCTCCCCAGCCCCATGCATGTGTACACAACCGTCATGCATTTTTTCTGCCTCATGTATGTGTATGACCCCCGTGCATGCATGCATGACCGTCCCGCGTCCTGTACATGTGCACGTGTCTCCCACATGGGCCCCACCACCAGCTGGCCAGTGGGAGGCGCATGTGCATGCATGGTGGAGCTGAGCTGATGTGACTCCTTGCATGCCCACAGAGAGGGCTCTGTGTGCCACCTGTGGCACGCATGCCATAGGTTCACCATCACAACATTAGAGGATTAATCATAACATATGTGGGAAAGAGAAATAAAAAGAAGAGACAGGATCAAAAGAAATTTGAAGAGGAATATAGGAGGTTAGAGATGGAACTACAAAAAGTTCCTCAAAAAAAGAAAATAAACAATCAAATGGATTTAAAAAAACATAAGCTGAATCTTAAACTTATGTTTAAGATAAAGAATAACTAACACAAAAAATTAAAAGATCTAAACAATTTTTTTTTTGAAAATACAAACAAGCCAGGAAGATGGTTGGCATATAGATTGAAAAAGAAGAAAGAAAAGAAACTGATTTATCAATTAATAGATTATGAAGGGACCTCTTGCTATTGAAATGACATTAAAAAGGAAATAATTCATGATTTCCTTTTGGTTATACAATAGAATTAGAAAAATGGCAGCAACTATGATACAGAAATTACAAATTAACAGTGTTAACTGCTTATAAAGAAAACTTGTATAAAATGTTTTATAGATGGTATTTTCTGCTAGCAAGATTGGCAAAGATGTTTAAAGACAAATCAGCTAAATGTTGGAAATGCCAGAAGACACCTGGGCTGTATTATCACATGTAGTGGAAATGCACAGAAGCCAAAAAATACGGGACAAAAATACATACGTGGCTGAAGAAGATGATACAATGACATATTGACTTGAAACCTGAAATATTTTTGCTGGGGATTTTACCAGAAACTTACAGTAAAGGGAATGTATATTTGATTATCTGCAACTGCAGCTAGAGTTGTATTTGCACAAAATTGGAAAAGTGAAGAGATTCCTATGGAAGAGAATGTGATTAGGAAAATATTAGAATGTGCAGAAATGAATAGGTTAACACTTGCAATTAAAGAGAAGGAACAAACTGAATACTATACTATATGGGAACTATTTTATCAATGGCTAGAGAATAAATATTAAAGAAATAAAAGTAGATTAGGGAAATATAGAAAGTATATCAATAGAATTAAATAAGTTAAGAAGAGGATTGTTACAGTATTAGATATGCTATGTATATCAGTATTAAGTTAAGAGTAGACAAATAATGAATATGGCTGTAAATTTTAATTGTTATTGCACAAGACATTTGTATCCAGATGACACACTGTTTAATGGAAGATGGATCATTTGTATTAAAATAAAATAAAAAATTTATATATATAAAAAATCCAGCCAAAACTGTGATATAAACTGCACTCCTCTATCTGAAATAATGTGCTCAGGTGCCCCATGCAACCTATACACAAGTTGTACAAAAAGTTTACCTAACATTTTTGTGGAGGGAATTTTGGAGCAAGGGACAAAATGTACCTGTTTTGAAAAAAGATTAGTAACAATCCAAATAACATTATTCCCCCATTCCCCCACTTTCTACAATAAAGTTCTATAATAAAGTCCATAGATATTTCTTTCCATGGTGCCTGAAGACTGGCCACAGTCTGTAACAGTCCCATAGGCTTCCTTGCTGCACAGATTGGAAAACTAGCCACATAGCTTTCAATGTCCTTTTTCAAAGAAGGCTACCGAAACTGCCATTTAACCAAGTGTAGGGTTTTTACAAAGCCAAAGTGTTCTGGCGACTTAGAGTCATGGGCCCATTTTAAAATGATGCTCCTAAAGTTTGAGGGCATATACAATTTGGCTCCAACCCAATCCAGTCCATTGTGCATGGTGCAGTCATCCTTGTGGGCCGCAAGCCACTTGTCAAGCTTAAGTGTTCTTTAAGCTTCTCACACAGTTCATTTGGCATCTCAGGATCCCTCTTCCCTTGGGCCCTAGTAATTACTGCAGCTGCTAGCTGCTTTTAGGGGATTACCGGCAAAACTATTTTGGCCTTAATACTATTATATTGAGGCAATCTGGACAGAATGTCCACCATAAAGTTTTTCCCTCTTGGACTGTAGCTCAGGCTAAAATTGAACTGATTAAAGTATTGAGTCCAATGAACTTGCCTAGGAGATAACTTGTGTGGGATTTCCAGAGCTTCCAGATTCTTGTGATCAGTCCACACTTCAAATGGGAGGGAGGCCCCTTCTTGGAAGTGCCTCCAGGTCAGCAGAGCCCACTGCACTGCATAGGTCTCCTTCTCCCACACCATCCACCTCTGTTTGGTCTCTGTAAGTTTTTTGGAGATGTATGTGCATGGTTGTAGCAAGCCCTGGGCATTCTTTTGCAATAAGACAGCCCCCATGGCCATATTGCTAGCATCCACCTGAATCACAAATGGAGCAGCTGGGTTGGGATGCTTCAGTATGGGCTCTGCCGCAAACAGCCATTTGAGTTTTTAGAATGCTGCTTGGCACTCCATGGTCCAAAAATGGCTGACTTGGCTTCAGCTTGCCTTCACCCTTAGTTTTTAAGAGGTTGGTGAGTGGCAATGTGATCTTTGCAAACAAGAGGATGAACTACTAATAGAAATTGGCAAAGCCTAGGAAGGTCTGCAACTGCTTCCTAGTGCAGGGAGGGGGTCACTCCAGTACTGTTTTCACCTTTTCTGAATCCATTTCAACTCCTTCATTTGATATGCAGTAGCCCAGGTAATCAATTTTATCTTGGTGTTATCTAGGTGTTTGTCTATGAAGGCACAAAGGTCTTCTAGATCATGTGGAATCATTAAATAAAGTTGAGTCTAGCCCCAGGAAGGATTTCAACATTATAGTCAGTGGGGTAATGAGATGAGAGAATGTTGGAGCCCTTGCTATACACATCTTGTAGATCCCAATACTGTTACAGGATTTGGACTCACTTATCAGGTGCTCCTGTGTCGCTGCTCCCAGTTCCCTTTGCTCTTTGGCTTTTCTGCCCCTGAGTTTTAGAATCTTTTCTTCTTTCTTGGCCCCTTTCTTATGAATCTTTAAAAGCCATCTCCTCCAATTCACATAAGGGTTCCATTTCTTGAGCAAAGACTGCCCAAAACAGAGAGGTCTCTTCTTCCCTGTGCTTCCCCATTCTCATCTTCACTGGCTCGGTTATAAAATGAGCTCTCACCCCCCCCCCCGACTCTATGGTCCCATCCAGCTGGCAAAGTGCTATGGGCGCTCTTGCCATTTGAGTTTCAGGCCTAACTTTTTGATGACCTCAGGACTAACCATGCATCTAGTGCAGCCTGAGCCCAATAAAACCAACATCTTCCCCTGGGTCCCTGAGGAGGGAACCACTAGTTCCACCAGAATGGTTATGGGGATCATGTGTCGATTTGCCAGGGGGCATCATTGTAGTTGCTTTCATTCTCACATGAGCTGGTCAGAGCTCTCCACCCCTCATATCCAGGAGGGGTGAACTCTATGATCTCCATACCATTCAGCGCTGTCTCCCAGGTTCTTGGAGCCAACTTCTCTGTCAGATATATATTGATGGTCGTGCTCATTCGGTTCTATGAGGAAGTTATTTGGTCACTACAGTTTCAGGTTCAAAAGTTATTTTATTATTTACAAATATACAATAATGAACAGGGTGTCCTGTTGCATTGGTTACCCTAACTGTATGACTCAGATGTTGAGAGGAGAGAGAAATTCACGTGTTGTCTTGCTGAGATAGATGGGAAGAAGCAGGGAAGATCTGGGTAAGAGTCCAATAAGAAAGTTCATTGGCTGATACAGTCACATGTGATGTCTGTAAAGACTTAACCCCTTCTGGTCCCTGGTGCATCATACACAGGCAATATCTGACATTCTCTACCTTCTTTCTTGGAGTTGTTGCAGTTTGAGGATGGGCTTGGTGGATTGGCATTCCACAACTCAGTGCCCCTACTTCCTACACTTGAAGCACTCCATGGACCTCGGTCTAAGTCTGGAGTTGCTCTTTGTTACCTTGCGCCTTCTTTATCCAAAGGAAAGGAGAATTTGCACCATCCACGACCTCCATAGTGTTAATCCTGGGTGAGATTGATCTCCACCTCTTCTGTCAATATATACCAGTGTTGATGGGTGCATGGGGCCTCACACGAAATATAGGTGTGGCAGACATCATTGTTGAGGTGATCTTTGAAGCAGTCAATAAGGATGTCTGTCACCAGTTTGAAGTCTGGTGGCATAAGGTATTTTGTTGCTAGCAGAGGAGTGGAGGACTCTTCTTGTGAAATATTTCTGGACACATTCAATTGTATTAATGTCCAATATGTAGTGTGGGTTCCAGACAGATTAGCTGTATTCAAGAATTGGTCTAGCAAATGTTTTTAATGCTCTCGTTAGTAGCGTGATATTACTGGAGAAGAAGCTACGCAAGATTAGGTTTACAACTCTTAATGCCTTTTTGGCGATGTTGTTACAGTGGGCTTTGGCACTTAGATAATTAGATATGAGTACTCCAAGGTCCTTGACAGAGGTCATTGGTTTAAATTCTAAGAAGGAACATTTTTTGGTATTGCATTTATCCTTATCATAAGTTAGCTACCCATTAGAAAAAATGGACAACTTGTTTATCAAAATACTTGGAAGGTGTAAAACATGTTTCTTCAGTATATGCACTTTGGAGTAATTTGACTTTTGAATGTGAACTTTCAAATAATTGTTGGAATAAATCATTTAAATAATCACTCCTATTTGCACATTGTAATAATATACACAATAAGGTGCCATATTCTATATTCAAGGATATATTTATATTTTATGCAATAGTTTCTAGGAGTTTTATTTAATATGTTGTAATTTAGCTAAATGGGCTGTAGAAAGTGAAAGTTCTCACTACAAAAGTTAAGAACTGCTTTCAGATTTGCCACTATTGAAACTCTATCAAAATTATGATTATAGCAGGCAATCCGCCTTTTACTTTGAGCCTAGTACTGAAAGATGAGATTAGATTGGTAAATTTACTTCCTACCAGTTGAAACATAAAGCACTAAGAAAGCTAAACAGACTTGAAGAGTGGATCCTTAAATCTTAACTACAATAAATCCGATGATTTCTAAAGAACAGGAACTGATGAATTATGAAGAGTTCTTTCCACTCTGTGTTGTGATAATGGTAAAATACAATGTAGTCTACTTTTTTTGTACTAATAATTTGCTTAAAATACTGCTTCCAATTTTGTTTTTGTTTTTCTAATCTAAATAAAATCAGTGCCATGTTTCTTTTCTAACAGGACGTATGAGATTGCTCTTTAAAACTCAGCAATAACTGCAAAAGCCTTCTATTGTTTAAAGACAACCAGCCACTTCCTCATATAAACTCTCTTATGCAGTTGCAAATAGTTTCACACAAATGAAAATCAAATGCTTTATACAGTAGAAGAATCATAGAAAAGTAAAGGCTAAAGCAATCCTCAATCTTTCTTTTCTCCATGCCTGGTTGACTCTTTCAAAAGAAAATACAGAATTCATCTATTCAGAAAAGCTATGCATCTTTCTGTTAGATTCAGAATCTACTGAAGAGATTAAGAAAGCAACTTGTATGAAACTATTCAGAATAAAGAATCCTTAGATATGGAAAACATTATGCATCTTAGACTGAGGTGTGCCATGTTTCTCAGATTAAAATAGTTGCTATTGTCAAAATGGTCCCTTTCATGCAAAAACATTCACAATAATAAATTAAATCCCATGTTGCACATACTACTTTTCAATAGGCTATTGGCCCAAAGAAGAAGCATTATAAATAAGAATATCACTCAATTACATCAGCACCTGCGTTTGATTTATAACCAGAAAACAAGTACAGCATGCAAAGGTAATTTATTGGGTTCTTTTCTTCAAATATTTACACTCGCAAAGCCATCTCTTGGATGTTTGTTGTGAATTTTTTATCCTGTAAACCTTTGACTCTATACTTGTGAAAGAGGAAGGGATACTTCCTTGAGGCATTGTAAAAACATATCTTTCTTATAAATAGAACTAATTATATACACCTGTTACTGCTAAACACCTGCATTACAGCAAAAAAGGGCACTTGGGAACTGGAGTTGAACATCCTCTTCAGTTTACCTTCTGGTAAACTGGTGGTGGTGGTGGTGGGGCTTATTGGCCATGTCCAACATAGCAGCTACATTGTGTGTAGGCCGGGTGGATTTCAAAACCCGTCACTACTGGTTTGCTCAGGGAGCTTGCGCCCTCGCAGGTGTATGCAATACTTTGCATATGTGCACATGTGCAACACTTCTGTGCATGCGCAGAAGTATACAGGCGGGTGGGCGGAGCCTCCCACCGCCGCTGCTACTGGTTTTCCCGATCCGGGGTGAACTGGTAGCAACCCAACGCTGGTGTAGACACGCCCCACTTCTAGCAAGTGTCTGTGATATGCAAAATTGGGTCTAAAGTTCAAAACATTGCAGGATTTCCTGGGCTGGGCTGACTGAATTGTGTACTAGATATTTTGGGGGGAAAGGGACAGAGAATTGATCCAATGAGAAAGAAAATGGATTCAATATTGCACAATTTTTATCCATTTTAGAAGCACAAAAGTGGTGGTGGGGAAAAAGCCTAACTTCGAGGGAGTTGTAAGAATTCATAGTGTTTCTTTCCACATAAAATAGGATTGCTGTTTTACAGCATTTTACAGGTGCTGTAAAATCCACATAAATAGGATTCTTTATACTCTGACTCAGTTCTGAAAAGATGTATACACAACACTAGAAAGCATTATCATCACCACCATCATCATCTAAATGAACAGAAGGATTTGAGCATACAGCTTACTATTAGCACCAGTTTCTAGGAACTTATTTGTACATCTGGACTGCATATTCTGATATATAAAGGTCTAGACAAATGTTTTAGATTTTGAAAAATATTTGAAATATTGAAAACATATAATTAGCTTATAGAATACCCATATGGGGAGAAGTGTATGAATACCAATTTCCATGCCCTCCTCACGTAGCACTGAGTATGATATTTATCTGCTTGTGGTATAATGGTTTTAACATTAGAAACAAAAAGCTTGATCAAATTAAGCTGTCACATGACATTCACCCAATCCCTTCCAAGTGATTGGGGGGAAACCAAATCTTCAGTTCTTTTTAGAAGGACAGAAACAGTGGTGGGTTGCTCCCGGTTCAGTCCAATTCTTGCGAACCGGTAGTAACAGCGGTGGGAGGCTCTGCCCATCTGCCTGGACGTCATCATAAATGATCTGTGCATGCTCCCATTGCGAACCGGTAGCAGAGGTAAGTAGAAACCCGCCAGGCAGAAACTCCAACAAATCCACCACCAAACACCCACAAACGAAAGATATCACTATCAACGATGACCCAAATGACTCCTGTACATGCTGTAAATGTAATGAATCTATCAACAAATATGATAAATTCAAGAAATACTGAGTATGTACCAATTATGCCCACCACAATTGGCAACAGGTAGCCAATTTCCTACAAGTATACCCTACATTTATCATCTATGTCTATCTTGTTTACCAAAATTCAACAACTTAATTGCCATGTCTGATAGGGTCCATACCATGGAAACAGCTATAAAGATACAGCAAACAATCATAGACTCCATAGAAACAAGTTTAGAAATACGTATAGTAGCATGTTTAGAACCATGTTTTACGTATCTTGAAAAAAAAATTACAGCACAAAAAAATGAAAACTCAACAGATCAAAATCTTATCCCAATTCAACAAACATTACCTCAACCACAACCAAAACCACACATATCTGTCAACCAACCAAGCAACATCTCCATACTCATCAAAGATACCATTGTGAGAGAACAAAAACGTCAAAATGCTATTTTATTTGGATTAGATGACACCAGTGAACCATATATCACAAAGGTTCATAACGTCATTAGAAGCTATAATACACCAACCATCTCCCCTGACAAAATCATTGAAGTCTCCAGAGATGGACCAGAATACAAGAACAGAGATGGCTCAGTGGCCCCAAGATTCTGTAGAGTCATTTGCAAAAATGAGACTAGCAAACATAAGTTCATTTATACTATAAATTGCCAGATCCAACCCCAACCACGGCAAACTTTGATCACAGCCTGACCTATCCTTACTATAATGGATCCGCTCCCATGAACTTCGCACAGAATTCAAAAGATGCCAAGACGAAGGCAAATCTAATCTATACATCGACTACCGTGCTGACTGCATAAAAAGTAAAACCTACAATCAATCCCCCAACATCCAACCCTCCATCACCCAATACATCCAACCATCCATCGTACAGGACATGTAACCATCCGTCATCCAAAACTAGGTACGTATTCCCCTTACTTCCTCAATACCAACTATTACTTACCTTAAATGCAAATTAATAAATGCAAGAAGCATTGTAAAAAAAATGCCTGAATTTCTTTTATTAAATACTGGTACATTTGACATTATATTTGTCTGTGATGCATGGCTAAACTCATCCCTCCCTGACTTTATCATCACAGTAAGAGAATATCATGTTTACCGGTCTGATTGCGAAACCCGCAGAGGTGGTAGAGTAGCTATCTTGTACAAAAAGTTACTAAACCTAAAAAATATTCAAGTTACACATGAACTCGCTTTTCTGGAAGCTATCATCTGCGAACTGTCCTTAAACATCAGACTTCGCTTCTTACTATGTTACAGGTGCCCCGACTATGACATCACACATGTGAACAAGTTAACTACACTACTAATTTATTTATTTATTTATTATTTATTTATTAAATTTATATACCGCCCTACTCCCGAGGGACTCAGGGCGGTGAACAGCCAAAATAAAATACATGTAATACAAATATTAAAAACATTTAAAATATATTAAATATTATGGCCCCAAAAATAAATTAAAACCAATTTTAAAACCCAATTTAAAATTTAAAACAATTTAAAAGAGGTTAGGCCAGGCCAGCCTGCTGGAAAAGGAACATTTTAAGGGCATGGCGGAACACGCACAGATCTGGGATGTTCCGTATCTCCGGGGGGAGCTCGTTCCAAATGTAAGTGCCCCCACAGAGAAACTCTGCCCCGGGGGTCGCCAGCTGACTTTGTTTGCCCGACGGCACCCTGAGAAGTCTCTCTCTATGGGAGCATACTGGTCTGTGAGAGGCTACTGGTGGCAGAGGGCGGTCTCGTAAGTACCCTGGCCCTAAGCCATGGAGCGCTCTAAAGGTGGTAACCAACACCTTGAAGCGCACCTGGAAGACCACCGGGAGCCAGTGCAGCTCGCGCAGGAAAGGTGTCACATGGGAGCGCCACGTCGCTCCCATAACCACCCGCACGGCCGCATTCTGGACCAGCTGGAGCCTCTGGATGCTCCTCAAGGGGAGCCCCATGTAGAGAGCATTGCAGTAGTCTAGGTGGGAAGTGATGAGGGCATGAGTGACCGTGTTTAGGGAGTCCCGATCCAGAAAGGGACACAACTGGCGAATCAGGCAAACCTGATAAAAGGCCCTCCCGGCCACAGCTGTCAAGTGTTCTTCTAAAGACAGCTGTGAATCCAGGAGGACACCCAAGTTGCGAGCCCTTTCTGTGGGGGCCAACGACTTGCCCCCAATAGTCAGTGATGGCGCCAACTGACTATACCGGGATGTCAGAAACCACAGCCACTCGGTCTTGGATGGGTTGAGCCTGAGTCTGTTCCTCCCCATCCAGATCCGCACAGCCTCCAGGCACCGGGACATCACTTCGAGGGCATCATTGGGGTGATCCGGGGTGGTGATGTACAGCTGAGTGTCATCAGCGTACAGATGGTACTTCACCCCAAAACCACGGATGATCTTGCCCAGTGGCTTCACATAAATGTTGAACAAAAGGGGCGAGAGAATCGACCCTTGCGGCACCCCACATACAAGGGGCCTCGGGGTCGACCTCAGCCCCCCTGTCAACACAAACTGCGACCGGTCGGAGAGAAAGGAGGAGAACCACCGTAACACGGTGCCTCCCACTCCTAACTCTTCCAACTGGTGCAGCATGATACCATGGTCGATGGTATCCGATTCCTCCAGGTACTGAGGGAGCTGTCGCGCAACCACACTCTCAACAACCTTAGCAATAAAGCGAAGGTTGGAGACCGGACGATAATTAGACAACACTGCCGGGTCCAGGGAAGGCTTCTTGAGGAGTGGTCTCACCACCGCCTCTTTCAAGGCAGTGGGAAAGACACCCTCACTCAAGGAAGCATTTATAATCCCCTGGAGCCAGCCTTGTGTCACCTCCTGGGAGGCCAGCACCAACCAGGAGGGACACGGGTCCAATAAACATGTGGCAGCGCTCAATCTACCCAGTATCCTGTCCACGTCTTTGGGAGTCACCAAATCAAACTCTTCCCAGATAACGTTCTCAAGACCTGCCTCCATCCTCCCCCTGACTCTACCCAGTCAGAGTCCAGATGTTCCCAAATCTGAGTGATTTTGTCATACAGATACTGTACAAATTCCTCGGCTCTACCCTCCAAGGGGTCCTCCCGCACTTCCTGAAGGAGCAGGGAGTGGGTCACCCTAAACAGGCAATTATCTGATGATGCAATAAGAGCAGAAAAATAGTTATATTTTGCCGCTTTTATCGCCACCAGGTAGGTCTTAATATGAGACCTTACCAGTGTTCGGTCAGATTCAGAACGGCTGGCCCTCCAACCGCTCTCTATGTGTCTTTTCCAGCGTTTCATCTCCCTCAGCTCCTCAGTGAACCAAGGAGCCAAGCGAGATCGACGCCGAGTCAGAGGCCGCAAAGGCACAACCCGATCCAAAGCTCCAGCAGCCGCCCTATCCCAGGTGGCTACCAGGTCTTCGGTCGAGCCGTGAGCCAGAGCCTCAGGAAATGGCCCAAGCTCTGTCTGAAAATGATCCAGATCCATCAGGCGCCTGGGGTGGAACCACCTCGTCAGTTCCGCCTCCCTGCGGCAGGGTGTAGTGGTTTGAAGGTCAAAGCGAAGGAGAGAATGATCCGACCATGACAAGGGTTCGATTTCTATATCCCCTATATCAAGATCATTCAAACACTGACCAGAGACAAAAACTAGATCCAGAGTGTTTCTCCCCATGTGAGTAGGGCCATACACTAACTGGCTTAGGTCCATAGCTGTCATGGAAGCCATGAACTCCCGTGCTGCTTCAGACATTTTGCCGATGGATGGCAGATTAAAATCCCCCATAACCATAAACCTGGGGATATCAACCGCCAACCCGGCCATGAAATTGAGCAGCTCAGGCAGGGCTGCTGCCACGTGGCAGGGAGCCAGGTATGTGATCAGCAAACCCATCTGCACTCCATGGCCCCACTTCACCAGGAGGGACTCACATCCAGCAATCTGAGGAACAATGGTCTCCCTTGGACCAAGACCTTCTTTTATAACAACTGCCACCCTACCCTGCGACCTTGGCTGATGAAATGCATGGAAACCGGGTGGGCACATTTCAATGAGGGGGACCCCCCCCCCTTGGCTCAACCAGGTCTCCGTAATACCTGCCAGATCTGCTCCCCCCTCATGAACAAGATCACAAATGAGGGGGGCTTTATTTACAACGGATCTGGCACTGCACAACATCAGCCTAAGGTCCAGGCTCTGAGGCTGCCCATACTAATATGTGCAGCCTCTTGCCCATACCCTCTCATCTTTCTGGTGACCTCAACCTACCTCTTATTAATTGGACAATAAATGAATGTACAACTGAACCCATCCATACAACCCTATACAATTCTGTTACTAATCTATGTCTAGATCAACTAGTACCTAATAACACTAGTTGTACCTAACAACTACCTCAACCTCATCTTCTGCAACAGCTTAAATTCAATTTATGGACTACAAATAAAAGAACCCTTTTCCAACAGTGACCACAGCATGATAGACTTTTGTCTCAATATACACCCTTACAAAAATCACCATAATAATGGGATACCCAACTATAACTTCAAAAAAGCCAACTATGATCTCATAGACACTCATCTCTCATCTCTTGATTGGTAAATTCTATTCTCTAACTGTAACATTGCCGAAGACCATTATAATATTTTCTTGCTCGAAGTCAATAGAGTTATTAAACTATATGTACCACTAATCACCACCAAAACCAGGAAAAACAAATTATCCACATCAATAAGAAAGCTCCAATTCCCCCCCCCCAAAATCCCTTTGGCATAAAAACAAAACTGGCTATGTAGCTAACTTTAAAAGCTGCTACAAAAATATATGCCACCAAGTAAAGACTGAATGCACCAATTACCACATCAAACAAGAAGGAAATCTTCTGTGCACGAAATCCAATCGTGCCTTCTATAATTTTGTAAACAACAAACTTAAAGATTTGAGATCCATCCCACCCCTAAAAGGACCTAATGGTAAAGAATGCAATGATGAAACAGTTAAAGCAAACCTCTTCAACATATTCTTCAGCTCAGCATTTGTAAATAGCAATGGCTCATGCTCAACATTCCCTAGTCATACTAATAATGACTACAACGATTTAACACAAATAAATTTCACAGAAGATAATGTTGAAAAGGCACTACGTAGACTGAAACCATCTCTATCTATTGGATCTGATGGACTATGTGCATGCTTCTTAAAAAAGCTGTCCACTGCTGTAGCAGAACCCCTAAGCATAATCTTTGAAAAATCTTTCAGGACCAGCTCCCTACCCAACCTATGGTCACTAGCCACGGTCATCCCTATCTTCAAAAAGAGAGACCTTAGCCTAGTTGAAAATTACAGGCTAATCTCTTTATGTTGTGTCACCTGCAAAGTCATGGAATCAATCATCAACCAACCCATTACCCTCCACCTAGAAACAACCAACCTACTCTCTAATAAACAATTTGGTTTCAGAAAAAAATTATCCTGTAATCTACAACTTCTACACTGCAAGAACATATGGACTACAAATCTTGATCAGGGCAAAGCAATAGATGCAATTTACATAGACTTCTGTAAAGCCTTTGATTCAGTGGTACATGACAAACTACTTCTAAAACTAAAATCCCACGGCATCTCTGGATCCCTCCATAATTAGATAACTGTGTTTCTGTCAAACAGACAACAAATGGTCAAAATAGGGAGCGCCCTATCAAATCCTGCACCTGTTAATAGTGGTGTCCCCCAAGGCAGTGTTCTAGGACCAACACTCTTCATACTATACATAAATGACCTTTGTGATCACATTATAAGTAACTGCGTTCTCTTCCCTAATGATGTTAAACTATTTAACACTACCAACAATGCTGCTACCCTTCAAAAAGACCTTGACTTTGTGTCGGAATGGTCAAAAAATTGGCAACTCCAAATCTCAACCAACAAATGCTCTGTTTTACACATTGGCAAAAAGAATCAGAACACTAAATACAAGCTAAGTGGACATGACCTTGTAGATGACCCTCACTCTGTCAAGGACCTTCGAGTACTCATATCAAATGATCTAAGTGCCAAAGCTCACTGTAACAACATTTACAAAAAGGCATTAAGAGTTGTACATTTAATCTTGCGTAGCTTCTTCTCCGGTAATATGACACTTCTAACCAGAGCATACAAAACATTTGCTAGACTAATTCTCAAATACAGCTCATCTGTCTGGAACCCGCACTGCATATTGGACATTAATACAATTGAGCGCGTCCAGAAATATTTCACAAGAAGAGTCCTCTACTCCTCTGCTTGTAACAAAATACCCTATGCCATCAGACTTGAAATTCCAGGTTTAGAAAATTTAGAACTATGCTGCTTTCGGTATGACCTAAGCATAGCTCATAAAATCATATGCTACAATGTCCTACCTGTCAATGACTACTTCAGCTTCAACCACAACAATACACGAGCACACAATAGATACAAACTTAAGTGAACCCCTCCAAACTCAATTGCAGACAATATGACTTCAGCAAGAGTGGTCAATGCCTGGAATGCACTACCTGACTGTGTGGTTTTATCCCAAAACCCCTAAAATTTTAACCTAAGACTTCTACTGTTGACCTCACCCCATTCCTAAGAGGTCTTTAAGGGGCGTGCATAAGAGCACCAGTGTGCCTACCGTCCCTGTCCTAAAAAGGTCCTATAATGATAGCAAGTCTAGCATTTTGGAAAGCTACTGAAGTTATAAAAGATTGTTTCACTGCCGAAGGGAACGTGAGGCAAAGCTGTCTTGCCGTAGAGTGTTTGCCATATCACATTACGGACAATTCTCTGGGCCAGAAAACCTGACATGCTGGAAGTCTTAGAATGATTTAAGTCTTGATTTCTCCCTAGTAGATTTAAATGGTAAAAATGACATGACTCTAACTTTCCCACAGAGATAGGCTATTAATACTACAGCACTTTTGTCCTGATGCTTTCAAAAAGTAATTATTTATTTTAACACAATTTCAGTAGCAAAATATTTGCATGCTGTTTGCATAAAAAGTTGATAGAGAAATAAAATAAAATAAAAACCGTAATCCTACCCGCAATATGTATTTAATCTATTTTATATTGTCCTGAGATAAACAAGAATGTGACTGTAAAGGGATTCTTCTCTCTATGAAAGGTTTTTTTTAAATCCCAAATTGACTGCCAAGATGTGAAGAATTGGAAGCCAAAACAGATATAAAGGTATTCATGGAATTTTGCAACTGTGGGAATATATTTTGGATAAGTCTTAATAACTAAAACAAGTCTTTGGATATATGGAAAAAATGAAGTAAGGTTACCCTACTGCCATCAAAATTGTCATTTTTACTCTGGATATGGAATTCAATATAAATTCTTGGGATACAAAATTTAAAGACTTTCAAAGAAAATAGACCTTTCTGTTCCTTTTCTCAGTTTCTATCCTCTCCAATTTTTTGTTTTTTGAGAAGTGGAACATTTGTTCTGTTCAGCAAGATTCTCCCTAGAGAAGAAAATAACGTTATCAGTGAGACTCCCTGGTGATCAGGTAGACCTGGAACTGCTCTTAATCAGCCTTTTTGATATGGTAGCTTGAATAGCACTTCCCATGATGCTTTGTGCATCCAGCTTAATTCTTTCCTTCTGAACTCACCATGATTTATAAGTGTCTTTTTTCCCCTTTGTATGTCTGAAGTTATTCTTCTATTAGCTTTAATTGGAAAGGTATCTTTTGTTCCCCCCAGAGTAGTTTTGTACTAAGCACTGAACTCCCTAGGTTTAAATTTCTGGGGTAGCAAGAGTTCAATTTTCTGATAGCTAAAAGATAAATAGATGATAGATAGATGAAAGATAGATAGTTTATAAACAGATGAAACTAAATGATAGATAGATAGATAGATAGATAGAGAGAGAGAGAGAGAGAGAGAGAGAGAGAGAGAGAGAGAGACAGACAGACAGACAGACAGACAGACAGATTTACCTTATTTTTGGGAGTATAAGACACACTTTTCCCCCTCCTAAAAGAGGATGAAAATTTGAGTGCATCTTATACACTGAATGTAGCCCTGCCCACTTGTCAGCCCCCTCCCCTTTTGGAGTTTTTAGAGGCTGCAAATACAGCCTCCCAAACAAAGAGCCTCTCAAAAAACCTCCAAAAGGTCTGTTTGAGAGGCTGCCTTTGCAAAGAGAAGCTCCTTTGCAAATGGAGCTTTTCGAGTTTTTGGAGGCTGCAAATGCTGCTACTCAAACGGAGAGCCTTTCAAGCAGAATTTTTTTTTCTTATTTTCCTCCCCCCAGAATAAGGTGTGTCTTATACTCCAAAAAATACGGTATAAGCAGGGGTGGGTTCTAATTTTTTTTACTATCGGTTCTGTGGGCGTGGCTTATTTTGTGGGCGTGGCTTGATGGTCATGTAACAATTATTTAGGATTTAGCAGAGGTACTGGTCTACCAGGCTTTTAACTGCTTGAGGAGCTGTACCGGTCTACCCATTTATTTTTTGCAAGCACTGGTCTACCCATTTATTTTTGCAGGCACTGATCTACTCATGTATTTTTGCAAGCACCGGTCTACTCATTTGTTTTCTTTTAACACTGATCAGCTGTAGGGCTGCCCTTTGAAGCCCCGCGGCAAGAGTTTAAACAGTTTTTTTCCCTCTAGCCATCAGCTGGGACTTAGGAGGCAGCAATAGATTGGGGGTGGGGCCAAATAAAAGGTAAGAATAACATGGGGGGGTGCAGAGGGTGCAGGGGTGCAGGGGGCCTCAGAACTGGTTCAGTGACATCATATCATCACTGCTCGGGAGAACCGGGCCGAACCGGGAGGAACCCACCACTGGGTATATGCAACTGTGTGTTTGTATGTAAAAACCCGCAACTTAGAATTAGAAGTTCAAAGGGTAACATATATAACTGCAGATTAAACATGTACCGAAAAAAGATTTTTACTATTATCATTTTTTTCTTCAGTGTACAAGATGTAAATGTATAATTTGTATTATCTGTTATGAATTACATTTAATTTTAGTTTTACTTTAAAAGTACAAGATATTTATTCATTTATTTGTTTATGTGACTACCCAAAGCACAGAATGTACAATGTACATTTGCTCAGAGACATAAAAACATGGCCATCATATATCCCATTCCTTTCATTTCTGGATGGGCTCATCTCAGGTTGTTGCCCAGATAAACTAGGTTCTCAGAGTCTTATGGAAGGTTAACAAGGTCATGGTCATCTATATTTAAGGGAAATAGTATTCCATTTACAGAAGACATATTATCCGAATCCTATTAGTAGACATTGTTTCATAGAAGGAACCTTAAGCTTGCCAACTCTACTGGATCTCATAGAATGAGCAAGAATAATTGAGAACTGATGGTGCTGCATATACAGTGATTTGTCACTTAGCAACAAAGGGCTTTTATAAGTGATAGAAAGGCGACCCAGAAGCCTATAGGAAACCAGTGCAATTCATGAATTTTGATGTTACAAATCCAAACTATGATATATCTGTACTAGACACCCCACTATGTTCTGAATCAATTCCTACTTCTAGATGATTTTAAAGTCACCCTCACATACAATGTTCTGCTATAGTTTAATTAGGAGGAGACCAAGAGTAAATGGGAGCAGGGCAGGGGTGAAATGCTCCCAGTTCAGACCGGATCACCCGATCCGGTAGTGATGGTGGCAGGTGGTTCGGAGCAAAAATCCTTGTGCCCCACCATGCCCAGCTGAGCTGCACGATCATCAGAGGCTTTTAAAAAAAACTTTTAAAAGCATTTTTTCTACAACTTCTTCCACTGAAAAAATGCTTTTAAAAATAAAAAAAAGCCTCTGATGATCGCGTGGCTCAGTTAGGATGTCAGAGGCTTTTCAAAGCATTTTTTTCTGCAACCTCTTCCAGGGAAGAGGTGGTTAAAAAAAAGCTTTGAAAAGGCTCTGATGATCAGGCAACACAGCTGGGATCATCAGAGCCTTCTCTAGCGCGCTGCTTGGAGAATCCAAGGGCGTGGGTAATTCCCTCAGTCAGGATGATATACTGAGTGCCTGTATCTTTTAAGAGTTTGTTGACTCATGCCTTCATGGCCTTCACTCAGTCAGGATTGATAGAGTGCTTTTCGATTGCTCCATGCCTTTTTCCTCTGGATTTTATTTTCTCTTGTTCCTCTGAACCTTACCTTATATATTTTTTTCTCAATTTGGACTCCCCTTTGTGTTTTGGACTACTCTCCTGCCAACGGGGCGGTGTTGGACCTGGGGCTCCAGGTCCCCCGCCTTTGTTCGCATTCCTCCTTTGAGGCCGCAGAGCTCTGCCTTTACAATTGGCATCTCTCCGAGCTCCGCTTGCATTACTCGTTTGAAGCTGCAGAGCTCCGCCTTGGTGATCGGCATCTCTGCGAGCGCTCAGCCGCTCGATCAGCTGTTCAGCTGCTGGCGGGGAGGTATCGGCCTTGGAGTTCCTGGCCGTCAGCCTGCTCTCCCTACTCTTCAACTGACAGCCACAGAGCTCTGCCTTGTCATTGGCATCTCTGTGAGCGTTTTTTTTCCTCAGCTGCCCTCTTTCATCCTGTGCCGCTGGTGAGCGCAACGGGTGTTCGGCTTGCCTCCGCATCCGATGCCACTCTCTGCCTTCTTCCCCTCGGGGAGGCTTCGGGGTCCCTGCCCAGTGCTCAGTGGCATCCCCCCGCACTGAGTATACTGGCCCGAAGCGCTTAGAGTACTGGGGACTATTTCCGCGCTTATGGGCATCAGCTGGCTGGCGGCAGCGCTTTGAGCCTCTTCTCCCAGTTCGTGCTTTTCCTGGGTCTCGGCGTCACCTGTGGAGCCCGGTGAGGCGATCTCTTTCCACCTAGCTGCTTTGCGCGTTACAGCTGGGATTTTCCCACGCTCGCACCATCTTGGAGTCTCCATCGTTGACTGGCTGTGCAGTCTGACCAGAATTTCTCCTCACACCTCAGCGCTCCTTGCCCAGCAGTGCCGGTAACTTCAATCTGTTCCCTCTGGCCCCTTGTTGCTCGTTTACCGGCAATTTCCGCCTGCTGCCTTGGGATCTACCCATACGGCGCTATCTTCCTTTGCCATCTTGTTGGGCCTGGCTGCCATTTTAATGACAGCCGCCGTTTCTTGACTACAGCCGCCATTTTGCCTACAGCCACCATTTTGAGTTTGGACCTCGTCTTCTCCTTTGTCAGACTTTTCCAGCAGACTTTTCTGATTGTTCCCTCAGAGGTGATTGTGTTGGAGGTGTCTCCGTAGGTGTAGCCCCCCCACCCCCTCCACCCCCCAAAAAAATCTTTGCGATAGGTGATTCTGAACTTTTGTCGGATCTTGAGCAGGCCCACAGCCCACCCAAGGCCCAACCACCTAAGCGCTCCTCTCACAAGGCAGCCAAGAAACGTTCCAAGCGGCCTTCCAGTAATGAACAGCCCTCAATGTCCAAGGGCCATAAGCCTTCCTCAGCTGAGGTCAAGGCTGCAAAGCAGTGCCATGACACCTTGGAATGTTGCTTCGACCAGGCGCAATGCAAGGCCCAACCACCCGCTCAACCTGCAGTGCCACCTACTCTGGCACCCGTCCCATCAATTACTTCACCTCAGCTTGCTTCTCCTGCATTACTTCCAGGAGATTCCATCGGGGTCCTCCGGCTTCACCAGCCGGAAGTGCTCAGCCAGCAACCTGTGCCGCTGGTCCTACCACCGCCTCCTGCACCACTCATGGTACATCAGCCTACTCTGTCTCGTCCTGTGCCCGAGGCTACATTCACGCCAGCGGTGGTGGGACTCCATTTGCCGGAAGGTCAACAGCCCCTTTATTGCAACTTACAGGCCATGATTTTGGCAACCCTCTCTAGGATGTTGGCGACCGGTTTCCCTACAGTGGTACAGCCCCAGGGGTTCCTGTCCCAAAGATGTCAACCATGCTCCATGGCAGCGGCTCCGGTTCCTCCTCGGGATGACACCGAGCCTAGTGATTATTCTTTACAGGAGTCGATTCACAGTGATGACTCGCAATTGGACTACGACAAGGACAGAGACATGGAGTTCTCAGAGGACAAGCACACTTTGCCCGAGAAGCCAGCTTTCATGGGCTTGTTCCGGCCCTCTCTGTTCAAGGCCTTGCTCCACAAAGCCATTGTTACGACACAGTTGGCCACAGCTTGGGCTCAACCTGATCAACCGAGTGATCCATCTCCACACGAGGCCCTCTTTGCTATGCCCAAAGCGGATCAGGAATTCATTCCCTGCCCACAGCTTTTCTCCGAAGTTGTTCAGCAGCCCTGGGCCCAACCTGGGTCTGTAGCGGCACCCAATGGTCTTGATAAAAAGCTATTTTGCTTGGCACCCAATCTCTAAGATTTGCTGGCTTTGCCCTCTGTGGATGCCCCGGGTCGCCGCCTTGACGTTGTCCGCGGTCCTCTCCAATGATATTGTGGTCAGCCTCCGCTCGGAAGATAACAGGGCTGAACTCAATTTTTGCAAGTCCCATCAGGCAGCTGCCTGGGCCATTTGAGCAGCTACATCGGCCTCATTCTTCAATCGTGCATCGCTGATCTGGCTTTGCCATCTTCAAGAACGACTTCCTCCCGATGATAGGCGCCTCCACCAGGATGTGAAAAAGTTAGTGGCCGCCACGGAATATTTGGCTGACGCAACCCTTGCTGTGGCCCGCTTCGCCTCCTGTGCCCTGGTCTCTACTGTTACGTCCTGCCACCTCCTGTGGCTGCGCCCTTGGAAGGCAGACACAAAAGCTAAATGGTGACTTGCCTCCACTCCATATAAGGGTTCCAACCTTTTTGGGGAGGCGCTGGACCCTATCCTCATAGAGGATAAGGACAAGAGAAAAATTATGCCGTCTTCCTATCGCAGAGCCGATCGCCGCTATTCTCCTTATGGCCAGCGGCAGCCCTTTCGGGCTGGACCCGGAACCAGTGGCTCCGCCACCTACCATCCTTCTGCCTTCTCCTCCAATTGCCCTTCAGACCGGACTATCTTTCGAGACCACGGCAGACACCAACAGCCCTCCAAGCACCCCTTCCAAAGTGCAGGATCTCGCTCCTTCAGACGTGGAAAATGACTGCATCACCCATCCCATTGGCGGCCGGCTCGCCCACTTCATCCACCAGTGGGAACTTTCAACATCAGATGTGTGAGTCCTTCAAACGATCAGGCTGGGCCTGACCCTGGAGTTTTCCTCCTGCCCTCCCAACCGGTTTCTTCTGTGCCCCATCTCTGCCAACCCAGAGAAACAACGCTGGATGTCCGAGGAAATACAACATCTTCTGGACATCCATGCTATAAACCGGTTCCCACAGAACATCATGGAACCGGTTTCTACTCAATATTTTTCCTCGTTCTGAAAAGTTCAGGAGGCTGGAGAGGAATACTGGACTTGAAGGAGCTAAACAAATGGATTTTGTACCATCAGTTCAAAATGCAGTCCCTGTCCTCGATCTTGGGCTGCATCTGGCGGTCGGACATGATGACATCGATAGACCTGAAGGAGGCCTACCTCCACATTCCGGTACAGCCGTCCCACCGCCAATTCCCCCGTTTCTCTTATGCCAACCAGGACTTTCAATACAGGGCCATGCCGTTCGGGCTCTCGTTGGCCCCTCGCACCTTTACGAAGGTCCTTGCGGTGGTTGCCACCTCGCTCAGACTCATTCCCATCAGAGTCCTTTGCTATGTAGATGACATCCTGATCCTGTCTCTGTCCTGCAGCCGTGCTCTACAAGACCTGGAGATTGTGTGCGACACTTTGCAATGTCACAGCTTTTCTCTAAACATGGAGAAGAGCCATTTGCAACCCACTACGTGTCTCCTGCACCTCGGGACCATCATGGACTCGGCTTCGGGATACGTCTTCCTTTCCCCGGATCATCGCCTAAGTATTGCAACCATGATATCGCAGATCTGCTCCTCTACGACAGTCCCCATCCTGACGTTGTCTCAACTTCTGGGCAAGCTCATCTCATGCATCAACATAGTGCCCTGGGAATGTCTCCATTCATGCTCCCTTCAATGGTTCCTTCTCCCGCTCCAAAAGTCCCTTGGCAGCAACTCCAAGGCCAAGGTGTTCCTCCCTCGCTCAATACAACAGTCCCTCCATTGGTGGGCCTCCCCTGCTGTAACGAAGGGTTTCTTTTTCCAGGAGCCATACAGGTGATGACAGATGCGAGCCACGTGGGTTGGAGTGCCGACCTCTCGACCAAAGTAGTGCAGGGTCACTGATCGCCGAGGGACCTCAGACACAATATAAATTGGTTGGAGCTGCGGGTGGTTCACCTAGCTCTCCGACACTTTCAGGCCGACACAGAGGGGCAACATGTGCTTGTATTGACCAACAACACCATGGCCAAAGCACATGTCAATCGGGAAAGCGGCTCCAAGCCTCTCCTGGACGAGGCCATGTCTCTTCTTTCTTGGGTGGAGGAATGTGTGCTCTCCATCACGGCACAACATATATCTGGGTCGGACAACATCCAGGGGACTGCTGAGCCGCTCCCAGATCGACCATGCCAAATGGCAATTACACCCTGCGCTCTTTCAGGAGCTTTCGGCCAGGTTTGGGATCCCGCTTGTGGACTTGTTTGCGAGCCCCCGCAATACTCACCTTCCCCGTTTTTTCTCCAGGTTCCCCTGCCCAACGTCGGAGGGAACGGATGTTCTCCGATGCCCATGGCCCCCAGGCCTCCTATATGCCTTTCCTCCCCTCCCTCTCATCCCCAAGGTGGTGCAGAAGATCCTGATGGAGGGCGCGGAGGTTCTCCTGGTTGCCCCACACTGGCCTCGTCAGTTGTGGTATGCGGACCTGCTGGACTTGTCAATCTCCCATCCCTGGAGGATCCCCCAGGATCGGATCTCTCTTTGCCAGGGGGTCATTCACCACCCAGAGCCTCAGTGGCTCCAGCTGACTGCCTGGCATTTGAGAGGGTCCTCCTGATGAGGGACAACCTGCCAGGGAGGGTAATCGCCACAATGCAAGCTTCCCGTCACAACTCTACGAATAGGATCTATGACGCCACGTGGCAGGCTTCCCCATGCTGGTGTTCCATGCACGGTGCCGACCCGGCTTCCGCATCTGTCTCCACTATCCTTGGTTTTCTACAAGACGGCTTTGACAGGGTTCTCGCGTCAAATACTCTCCACCACCAGGTGGCTGCTCTCCGCACGGTCTTACCAGCAGCGTCGCCTCTACCCATGGCACAGGACCCGAGGATTCGGACCTTTCTCCGGGGGGCCACTAATCTCCGTCCCCCTGTCGTCCACTGATACGTGATGTGGGATCTTCCCCTGGTCCTCTGGGTTCTGATGGCCCCAGCCTTCGAGCCTTTATCCTCTGCCAGCCTGCGCTTTCTTACCTTGAAAGTGGTTTTCCTCGTCGCCATTACTTCCGCCCAGAGAGTATCTGAGCTCGCAGCTCTTTTGGTCTGTCCCAACCACTGCATTTTTCACACCAACAGGGTGGTGCTCTGGCTGGACCCCTCCTTCTTGCCGAAGGTGAATTCGCTCTACCATCGCTCCCAGGAGCTTTTCCTCCCAGACTTTTGCCCTGCACCCCGGCATTGGCTTGAAGCTCAATGGCATACACTAGCTGTCCGACGGGCGCTCTGGCATTACATCAAGCACACTGCGCCTTTTCACAAATCTGAAGTGCTTTTCATTTCTTTCCTGCCGGCGTCGATGGGGCGTAAAGTGTCTTCAACTACGATCAGCTGTTGGCTCAAGGTGTGTATTGCTAAGGCGTACACGCTCCAGAACAGACCTCCACCAGGCCATATTCTGCTGCACTCAACAAGGAGCGCCTCCATGACGGCCACCTGGGCCACCCAGTCGTCAGTGCTGGACATTTGCCATGTGGCAACCTGGACATCTCTAACACCTTTCATACGCCATTATAAGGTTGACTCCTTCACCTCAGCTGAGGTATCCTTTGGACGGCACGTTTTACAATCTGTCATCTCTGATCCAGCCATCAGGTGACAACCAGCCTCCCGCCCTACTTGACACTTTCTTGGGTATGTCCCACACTCTTGGATTCTCTAAGCAGCGCGCTAGAGAATGGACGTTGCTTACCTGAACGTCCCTTCTGAGCACGCTGCTGGAGAATCCAACCCTCCTTGGCTGCTTTTCTGTTCCGGATTTCCAGTTGGCTTTTGGACTTGGAATTTTTATTGCCTTCTTCGTGAAAGAAACTGAGCCTCAGCCAGGCCATGAAGGCGGAGTCAACAAACTCTTAAAGATACAGGCACTCAGTATATCATCCTAACTGAGGGAATTACCTACGCTCTTGGATTCTCCAGCAGCGCGCTCAGAAAGGACGTTAAGGTAAGCAATGTCCATTTTCAAAGCATTTTTAACCCCCTCTTCCCCAGAAGAGGTTGCAGAAAAAAATGCTTTAAAAGTCTCTCCGACGATCCCAGCTGAGTTGCTTGATTGTCAGAGAGACTTTTCAAAGCATTTTTTAAAATGATCAGGCAACTCAGCTGGGATCATCAGAAAGATTTTTAAAGCATTTTTTTCTGCAACCTCTTCAGCGGAAGAGGTGGTTTAAAAAATGCTTTGAAAAGGCTCTGAAGATCTCAGCTGTGTTCCTGATCGGCAGAGGCTTTTCAAAGCATTTTTTTGCTTTTGCAGAAAAAATGCTTTGAAAAGTTAAAAAAAAGTTGGCCACGCCCACCCAGTCACATTACCCCACCACCACCAAGCCACGCCCACAGAACCAGTAGTAACAAATTTTACATTCACCCCTGGAGCAGGGCCTCTTAATTCAGAACTGGTTGTAGATGAATGTTAGAAACACTCCTGGCCAAAGTTGCCACCAATCCTTCCAGCAAGAGTTTAGAGTCCAAGAGAACCCTCCAAATGCATACCTATTCTGTATTTCGGAGTACAACCCCATTCCAAAAACAATGGAGACTCTCCAAAACCTGGGGTCTCTGAAATCTACAGACACTTAGCCTTGTTTAGTCTCGACTATATCCCATTCTTTCCTATCCATTTCCCTCAGATCATATGGCTGGGAAAGAATCTTGATAGCACTTCTTGTTCAGTCTAGAAGGAAGATATACAACTAGATATCATTAGCATGTTGATGATACTTGACTCTGTGCCAACATCACCAATGATTTCAGGTAGATATTAAATAAGTTTGTGGAGAATTATATTCATGAAGGTTTAGGGCTAGATCAATCTCCCATTGATTATATCCATTGCAGTGTCCTTCCACTGCAAAACATAAAGCAAGTCCAGAACTCCATTGTCACCTTATGGGAGCTGGGAAGCATCCTTTTTCCTGACCTATAGCATACTCTTCTCCCTGAAGTGCAGCAACCCTATTCCTTCCTATCCAGGGGTGGGTTTTTATTTTATTTATTTATTTATTTTATTTTGTCAAGTACATATTAGATAATATATATACTGTAAGTATAAGCATGAATTGAATACATAAAATGAATACAATTAAAGGGAACATTAGGACATGAAGGGTAGCAGCATTGTCGGTGGCATTAAATATTTTTACATCATCGGCGAAGAGAACACAGTTGTTTATAATATGATCACAAAGGTCATTTATGTATAGTATGAAGAGTGTTGGTCCTAGAACACTGCCTTGGGGGACACCGCTATTAACAGGTGCAGGATTTGATAGGGCGCTCCCTATTTTAACCATTTATTGTCTGTTTGACAGAAACACAGTTATCCAATTATGGAGGGGTACGGAGATGCCGTAGAATTTTAGTTTTAGAAGTAGTTTGTCATGTACCACTGAATCAAAGGCTTTACAGAAGTCTATGTAAATTGCATCTATTGCTTTGCCCTGATCGAGCTTTGTAGTCCATATGTTCTTGCAGTATAGAAGTTGTAGATTACAGGATAATTTTTTTCTGAAACCAAATTGTTTATTAGAGGTTATTTGTTTCTAGGTGGAGGGTAATGGGTTGGTTGATGATTGATTCCATGACTTTGCAGGTGACGCAGCATAAAGAGATTGGTCTGTAATTTTCAACTAGGTTGGGGTCTCTCTTTTTGAAGATAGGAATGACCATGGCTAGTGACCATAGTTTGGGTAGGGAGCTGGTCCTGAAAGATTTTTCAAAGATTAAGCTTAGGGGTTCTGGTATAGCAGTGGACAGCTTTTTTAAGAAGTATGCACATAATCTTTATTATTGAAAGATACTTCACACAGCTAATGCAATTGCCAAGTAAAAACCTTCTTGGCTACCAATCTGGGATCAAGAGTGACTCCAAAAGGGTCCCCAAGACATGGACTTGCTTTCCTCAAGAACAATGCTGAACTAATTGTACAAAGGATGGATTGGAAAACAACAGCTGGCTTCTACAGATGTTATTAATAACATGCTCAGAAAGAACAAATTTCCCCATTTTTATGAAATCCTGAGATCAATTAAAGCAGCCTCTTTACTGCTTTTTTTCTGGCTATAATAGCACAATATCTTCCATTTCTGATGTTAACGAGGTAAATATGTAGCATTTATCCTCCTTGCTCTAAAATCCATGTTGATTTATAAAACTGTGAATAGTTTGAACACTACAAACCATTGGGCAAACCAGTTTAAGTTTGGGCACACACTGAAGACCAAAAGTTAAAAATTGACCTATTTAAATATTTTGGCATAGAGCCCAAACCCCAGACACTTGTGGAGGGTCTATGGGGTACATCAGTATCTAGGTTTTTCACAAACCTTGTTTGAAAATAAAACCATAGAGTTTGCAAAAATAGCATTGATCAGAAGTGAATGTTTTTGTACTGCTATGCTGACAAAGGACCAATGGATGTTCTTTAATGAACTGAGAAATTATTTGGGATATTTCATTCTCTTGCCAATGTTTTCTGTGTTTATTTTACCTACCTTATAGTTTTATTATAGCATTTATTATACAGCTGTCAGTAATATTTTTTTTGTTGATAGATGTTTATAAGAATACTTTCATTTTTCACTGCCAGCTAATACTCTGCAAATATTCTATTAAATATGCTTTTACATTTTTTTTAAAAAGTTCATATTTTGATAATATGAATTAAGAGAATGATTTATAGCTGCTTGTTTTACTAAATGGTAAAACTACTAAAATGTTAGTGAAGTTGTTTTGGTATTTTTTGAAAAAAACTTTTTTAAAAGAAAGAATGTTATTTCAGGCAAAATAACAGTTAAGTAACAACAGAAAGCAATTTTAATAATATACCTTAAACTGGTATCTGTTGTGCCTATCCAGGAAATTATTTCTTGTCCGTTCAACTGGCATATATTATAACAAATTGAGGCAATTAATTAAAAATGGAGTGAATAAAATTCAAACTGTAACTAAACGTTTATATATATCAATTGTATTTATTCCATTTATTAATTTATGGAGATTCTCAATCATCCAGGTAATGGGTGTTCCAAAGGTGCACTTTGGGATTCCATATATTTATTTATTCATTCCATTTGTATGGCACTGGATTCTAAGCAACTCTCAGATATAATTTAAGCACACTAATTCAGTGCAATCCAAAATTGCATTTACTGAGGGATTCAATCAAGATCAAGTGAGTACTAATACCACTCTATAAAGCCAATAAATAACACCTGGAATACTGAATTCAGTTTTGGTTGCCACAATGTAAAAAAAATGTTAAGACTTTAGAAAGAGTGCAGAGAAGAACAACCAAAATGATTAGGGTATTGGAGACTAAAACATACGATGAATGGTTGCAAGTACTCGGCATGACTAGGCTAGTGAAGATCAAGGAGAGGACCAGGGGAAACATGATAGCAGTGTTCCAATATTTGAGGGGCTGTCACAGAGAGGAGGAAGGGTCAACCTGTTTTCCAAAGCATCTGAAGGCCAGACAAGGAATAATGAATGGAAACTGATCAAGGAGAGATTCAACCTAGAAATAAGGAGTTTTTTTTTCTGACAGTGAGAACAATCAACCAATGGAACAGCTCATCTTCAGAAGTTATGGGAGCTTCATCATTGGAGGTTTTCAAGAAGAGACTGGACTGCCATTTATCAGAAATAGTGTAGAGTCTCCTGCTTGGGCAGGTGATTGGACTAAATGAACTACAAGATCCCTTTGAACTCTATTAATCTGTTATCAGTCAATGTTTAATGTTCTAGGTTAAAAATATACTACTTTCCAATTTTGTCTTGCATCCTTCTCCCCGTAAAATTCCAGTTTACCGGTTGTTATACTTTGTTGATTGTTGAGTTTCTGTTTAACACCTTCACTGAGTCTCTGTTTGTTTTGGTTATATTGGGAAGTGATTGCTTTGAGATCATTCCCCAAAAGTGCAAATGTCTTGCTACATTTAATGTGTGCTTCCATAGTTTGTTCTTAGTGTTTTAATGTAGCATAAATTCATTTTTCACCTGAAAGTTATTAAAATGTCTTTAAATGTAAAAAAAATGCTGATTGTAGTAAAATGACTTCACTTGTTAGTATCACTGTGGAACATTGTAATGAAATGAATGCAGAAGTTGAAGCAGGAGTAAGCTCAATTTCTTTGACAAGCATGCAAGCATTTTTCACTCACTTCATGTGGCTAAAATGATAAAATCAGAATACTCCTACTGTATATGCTATCCAAAGTATTGGGGGGATGGCATTGAGCAAAGAGGCTACAATCATGCTCTTGCTTTACATCTTGGCTCTGCAAACTATGAGGAAACTAATTCAATTTTAAAACCAGACGCTATCTTTATTTGAAGTTGGCTGCATGAAAACCCCAGGGACACTAATTAACTATAATAGAAGTCTCTCAACCTCTAAACAAATTTCAAAAAGTTGACAAGGCACTTTTGCAGTTTAGCCACATGCATTATACATTTAAACATCTGTTTAATTTCATCCCATTTTTAGACAAGAGCAAATTCATTGATTTTACTGAAATTTTTCCCAATTTCCTGCAAAATTCCTGATGTTGATCAAGGTACATAAGAAGCCATTCTCACAAACTCACTTTGGTAACAATATTATTCTGGTGATGAAATGTTCTTATGAACTGTCTGAAAAGGATCATTTAGTCTGTTTCACATTTGCATCCATAAGCCACTGTATAGTGTCTGAAACTGTATGCAATGAAAATAAACCTCCACAGAAGGCAGTGAATATGAATTTGAATATTGGCATGAAATAGGTTCCCAAGACTTTATTAAAGATATTCTTTGGCTAATAGTTGGAATGTGGAAGGGACTGTTGAGGATCAGCAAGCAGCAAATGAAGAATTGCAGGGAAAAATATTTTATAAACCAATTTAATGCTTTAATTTATAGCAGTCCTATGCTCAAAAACCAATTAATCATTAAATATTTGGCAAAAGAGGCATGACTCGGATGCTCTTCTGATGACACAGAAGCAGTCAATGTCAGATATTGCCTGCATATGATGCACCATGGACCAGAAGGGGTTAAGTCTTTACAGACATCACATGTGACTATATCAGCCAATGGACTCTCTTATTGGACTCTTACCCAGAAATCACTTAGATATCTTCCCTTCTTCTTCTCATCTGTCTCTCAGCAAGACAGCACATGAACTTCTCTCTCCTCTCTACATCTGAGTCATACAGTTAGGGTAACAAATGCAACAGGACACCCTGTTCATTATTATATGTATGTATATATTTGTAAATAATAAAACAACCTTTTGAATCTGAACTGTATTGACCAAACAACTTCCTCATAGAATCAAATGAGCACAACCATCAACATATAACTGACAAATGGTAGCAGATGATGAAAAATTATTGCTCAGGTCTATGAATTTTTTTTGTAAATTTTAAAATCATAGAACGATTTTTCCTAACATGGAATCCCTGAACCTGAACGAATTATCTTTACAAGAGATTGATGCATTAACCGTATCCTTAACAAAACAGCACCAATCATTATCCAAAAGACAAAAAAACCTTTCTATTGAAGCTACGCAGCAAGTACAAACCTCTTCACTAAAGGACCCAATTTTTTCTTCTTCTCTTCACCCGAACACCAAAAGATCAGAACCACGCTTACAACAACCTTGCTTCGATCTCAATTCTACTCCACCTCATGACTATCATCAAGGACTTCAACCTTCTGAATCCCTTGTATGTTCCAACCCTATAACTTCAGACCAATTTTTATTTTCTCAAGCTTCTCCAAAACAGCATTTATATCAAGCTTTACATGCAACAGGCCTGCTAAATGCAGGCTGGACTCCTCAAAGAACTCTTGAACTGTTAAACACCCTTTCAACCTCACCAGACCTGGTAAGCGACAATTTTTTGCTTCAACCCATAGATTCCCAGACTGAACTTTTAAACACCCATTTTATTAAAAATCCTCCCTCACCACCTATTGACTTTATTGCTTCCAAAATGGCTTCTACCTTCCCCGAAAGCATGGCTTCAAAAATGGCCGACAAAATGGCCACCCCCATACCCCACCATGTGGTCCACAAAATGGTTGACAATCTATATGACCACACTTTAAACGAAATGATGTCTACCACTTCAGACCACAAGGTCTCAACCAACTCCCTTACCCCCATGCATCCTCCTACCTACCTCACAACTGGAGATATTCAACGGATTCTCTACCTTCTTCATCCAGAGCAGGAGTTCGAATCCTCCCAATTTTTTCCCCAATTTTCGGAACTTTTCTATTTTTGCCGCCACTGCAGACCTTCCCATCTATACTGCTGCAGCTGCAGCAGCTGCAAATATTTCTACTGATACCAATATTGTTTCCAATGTAAAAAGATCTTTTTCAGTCTTTGCAGCCACCGCCTCGCTCCCCCCCTTATCGCTGAAAATGCTGCTGCTGCCGCTGCTGCCTCCAACACTACAGATGTCCCATCCAAACATCAAATTCACACAATTTTTGCAGCCTTTGCATCAAAAGCCAACCTACCTCCTGCTGCAGCCGATGTCGTTGCAGCATCTCTTTCGGATCAAACTACAACCACCACCTCCATTGTTCCTCCTATCATTGAATCACCTACAACATCTCTCACACCAAACGACTCCGATCAACAATCCGACGTTCAATTACCTACCTCTACTAACAGTAACTCATTTCAACCTTCTATTACTACAAACTGTAATGATTTAAATATTGAAACTAATAATTCTTTGTCTTTATCTACTAATGTAAATTTATCTTTAGAAATTGAAACTGTTTTGTAACATTTTAAACAACATGGCCCATTACCTTTATCATCAAACTTCAAAAAATTACAAACCTCAGGTAATAATTTCCCTACTTGGGAACAAGAAACTCATTTACATCTTTTAAGAGTAGACACATTTCTTATAATTGAATCTCCCCCTAACAAACCTTGGTCATCTGACTTAAATTTTCTTCACAATAGTGTTTTTGCCACTCTTATGTCAACTTTAGAAAGTGATATTGTTCATTCTATACCTACAGGTTTTACTGCATGAGAAGTATGGCAATACTTACAAAAACATTACAACAAACCCTAACCTGCAACTATCGCCAGTGGCTTTTATAAGGTTTATATATAAACCTGGCACATCTATGGCCAAACACCTTTTCCACCTCGAATCCATGCGAAAACAACTGATTCAACACAATCATCCTGTACCTGAAACTATATTCTAACTCCGAATCCCAAACACTTGGCATCTTTCCCAACACCCAACAATACCTGCGTGATACCACGCACCTATGGGTCATTGATTCTGAAGCATACACCATACCATCAATGACAAATCCATATTATATGATATTCATCCAACCAATATTTCTATTACAGCAGCAAATGGTACTTCCAATACAGTTGAATATGAAGGATCTATCTTTTACCCGGTATAGGGGAAATTAGTCAAGTGATCTATACACCTACCTTTGGCCACAATATTTTGAGTACTTCCAAATTAGGTAAAATTGGTTTTAAAGTATCTCTTGATGATCAACATGGTTTTATAAACTCCAAATATGATAACACTATTATTGCCAATATTTCTGTCATTAATGATTTACCTTTTCTTATTCCAGATTCCTTTGTATCATCCTCACCCACGACTCAACTACCTCAATCCCCATCGAGACCTGACCCTGACAATCATCCTGACCATACCCCTGACACCCACCACGAAGGTACCACACCTCACCATATCAATACACATGAAAACTTCCGACTCACATAATGACCAACACACCACACCACACCTCTCTCCAACTTCACCCACATCAGAAAACCAACAAACCTCAAAAACTAAAATTCAAACTCATATAGGTGAACCTTTACATGATAATTGTGCCCATTTATTACACAGATGTTTAGCACATGCCAATACTGTTGCTGTAGACAATACTCAAAATTTTTCCCAAGGCATATGCACTAAGGACTGCCCTATCGAACTTAGAGCCTTGGTAGTACAGTGGTCTAAAGCACCTTGTTATTAACACCAGCTGCCTGCAATTATTGCAGGTTTGAATCTCACCAGGCTCAAGGTTGACTCAGCCTTCCATCCTTTCTAAGGTAAGTAAATTGAGGACCCAGTTTGTGGGGGCAATAAGCTGACTTTGTATAAATATATACAAAAGTATGAAGGCTATTGTTTAGTGCATTGTAAGCCGCCCTGAGTCTCCAGAGAAGGGTGGCATATAAATCAAATTTTTAAAAAAAACAAACTTAACTGTGAGATTTGTAAAGCTGCAAAATCAAAGGCAGCCCCAATTCCCCACACCAGCACTAGATGATCAAACCACATATATGAATTGGTACACGTTGACATTGTAGGCCCTTTTCCATTTTCTTTGGGCAAACGCAAATATTTTTTGAACTTAGTCGATGATTTCAGTCATTTCAGACATATCTATACCCTTACTGAAAAATCTCAAGCCTTTCAAAAAATAAAAAACTTTTACACTCTCATACAAAACCAACACAACATCAAATTAAAGAAAATTCAAACAGATTGTGGAGCCGAATTCACATCTGTACAATTTCAAAACTGGATTGACTCCAAAGGCATTATACACTACAAAACATCTCCTTTTACCCCCCAACAGAATGGGATTTTTGAAAGGAAAAATGGAATATTACAGACCATGATGCACAGCGTCATGCTAGATGCTGATGTGCCCCCTAGCTATTGGGCAGAAGCCCTTGCATATGTCAATTACACTTTTAACCACACATGGAATAAGGTTATTAACCAAACACCCTATTTTCTTGTATATGGCACTCAACCACACCTCAAACATCTTCGCATTTTTGGCTGCTATGCATACATCAATATCCCCATACCACTCAGACGGAAGGGGAATGAGGTGTCCAAAAAATTACGTTTCGTAGGATATGCACCAGGTTCAAAAGCATATTGATTCATAAAAAACAACAACACAGTAGTAACTTCCCGTTCAGCCACATTCATAGAAAACCACAACTGGAAAAAAATACACTCAAATGACTCATACGTATTAATCCAAGAAACAAATATATCAGATACACCACAGAGAATTCAACATGCATAAACAACAACACCAAAAGTTACACCATGAACAAACAACATAGATACACAACTACCAATCAGAAAATCCAAATGAATTACAGAAGGCATCCCACCTAAAAGATTTGACGTGAACAATGTGACACAGACAAACCAAATACCCACCACTCCAAAAAATTTTAAACACATGCTCCAATTACCAGAATCAGAACAATTAAAATGGTGGGATGCTATGTCCAAAGAAATGGACTGTTTAATACATTTAAAAGTATTCACAAAAACAACACCTCCACAACACAAATACCCGATTGACACTCAATGGGTTTATAAAATTAAGACACTCCCTGACAACACATATCTATACAAAGCATGCCTCGTAGCCCAAGATTTTGCCCAACGCTTTCCCGAAGATTACGATGAAACTTACTCCCTCATAATAAAACCAGAAAGCATAAAAACGGCACTGATTTCAGCCATTGTCTCAAATCAAGCAGTCTATCAATTTGATGTCCAAACCGTATACCTCCATGCACCATTAGAGGAGGAAATTTATGTCAATGGGGCACCAGGATTCCAAGTTGAATTCGGCAAAACATGGAGGCTACACAAAGGATTATACAGCTTAAAACAATCGGGCAGGCTCTGGTTTGACTGCCTTACCAAAACTTTAAAATCAATGGGGTATAATCATATTTGATCCAACCAGTGTGTAATGACAAAACCTTATGAAGGGGAAAAAGAAATTATTTTAATCTATGTTGATGATTTGATTTATATCGGGCCCACAAACAATCCAGCGAACAATTTGCAAACAAATTAAGAGAACATGTTAATTTAAAGACCTTAGGTCATATAGACCAATATCTGGGTGTACAAATTTTTAAAACTGATAGAGGTTTTTGCTTCTCACAAAAGGATAAGATTGAGATCTGCTACAAAGATGTGGCATGGAAGACTGCAACCCCACAGATACACCCGTGTGCACTGACTATAATAAAATTGCTTATCTAGATGGTAACAAGCATCATGATAAAACTCAATATCAATCCATCATAGGATCACTCCTTTATATCAGCAGATGGAGTAGACCCAATATATCATTAAGTACAAATCTCTTATCTAGACAAATAGATGAGCCTAAAGAACAACTTTGGGTTGCTATGAAAAGGTTACTCAGATATTTGCATAATACAAAAGATATGGTCTTATTAATAGAACCTGATGAAGGGGTCACCCCAGAACTTATCTGTTATTCAGATGCCGATTGGGCAGGGGATGAAAAATCAAGAAAAAGCAGATCAGGCTTTATATACTTCCTAAATGGTTGTCCAATAGACTGGCGCGTTTGTCGCCAAAACTTCATTGCTAATTCCACGGCTGAAGCTGAATATGCTAGTGCTTCTGACGCTTGCACACTTCTCACGTGGATATACGAATTAGTTTCAGACATTCGGATACAATCTTCACTACCTATCACTCTCCACGAGGACAATGAGTCCGTCATAGCCTCTTCGGTCAGGGATGGTGTCAGCTTCAGATCTCGCCATATTGATATACATTATAAAAATGTGAGAGACCTAGTTAAAAAGGGTTTTGTTGAATTTGTTCATTGCGATACAAAGGATCAAATTGCTGATTTCTTAACTAAACCTGTACCTTGTGAAATACATTGGAACCACTGTAAATCAGTTGGACTGTACTTATAATTTATTTTTCTTATACTTGTGTTTATTATTATTTTTGTCCGCTGTTCCATCACACTTGGCAATAGAAGGGGTCTATCAGATATTGCCTGCATATGATGCACCATGGACCAGAAGGGGTTAAATCTTTACAGACATCACATGTGACTATATCAGCCAATGAACTCTCTTATTGGACTCTTACCCAGAAATCACTTGGATATCTTCCCTTCTTCTTTTCATCTGTCTCTCAGCAAGACAGCACGTGAACTTCTCTCTCCTCAACATCTGAGTCATACAGTTAGGGTAACAAATGCAACAGGACACCCTGTTCATTATTATATATATGTATGTATATATTTGTAAATAATAAAACAGCCTTTTGAACCTGAAGCTGTATTGACCAAACAACTTCCTCATAGAACCAAATGAGCATGACCATCAACATATATCTGACAGTCAAGGCCTTATGTGACTGCTGAGGGAAGGCAGAAGAGGTCAACTATAACCTTGTATTAAATTGAGTCTACGTATGTGAAGTCTTGACAGTAGAATTTAACATGGATTTCCCACACATGGATGATCCCTAAGAAGGTCATCCTTAAGAAAATGAAGTAAAATGTGCAAAACATATAAACAAGCTATAATCTGAACAGAATTAATATATCTGCTTTGCCAAACCTAACCACCTGGTAACTCATTTTTCTGCTTTCCAGAAAAACATTGGTTTTAAAATAATAATAATAATAATAATAATAATAATAATAATAATAATAATAATATTGCAGTGGCATTACTGTACCGTGATCCACCCCCCACCCTCCACCCCATTCCTTCTCACTCTTACCTTGTTCTCCTTCAGTGTCTGGTACTTGTATAGAAGGGAAAATTCAGATTTTGTATTAACTAGACTACTACCACAATCTCATTTCTATCTATTACTTCTCTGTACATCATCACCTGGGGATATGTCACTCCAGACCTATCCAGTTTTTGAATTCCGTTGTGTTTCAATAATTCTTTTCAACAATATAAAGCCAGAAGAGATCTTTATTGAAGGCCTTGATAATTCTACAGAGACATGATGGACATGCTGCATTGCTGCAACTCCTATAAGCAGCTGTTGAAGATGTAAAAAGAAAGAACTAGGGAATTTCTATAAAGCTTGGAAACTCACAGTTTCTAAATTGCCTGGAGGCACTTTCCCATGTAGCAAAGTATTGCCTGTGGCACAAGGAGGAACAGATGGAAATTTCTCAAATGCACTTAAATCTCACTCTTTTAAAACAACAACAAAAATGGCAACACATCACTCTCTGTCACATAGTATGCAAAAGAAAAATCCACAGAGATCATTCACTCACATTTGGTGGGCCTATTGACTTATCATTGGAAAGGACTGGAAGGGTTAAGGGTTATTTTGCTGTGAGGTTCACTGAACACTAAAAAATTGAACATTGAATATTTTAATATGTAAAGCTTAAAATATGTATTGCTTCAGCAGAGTTTATGATATAAATAAAAAACTATATTAGAACATTTATGTATTACGTAGATAAAAAAAGAACAAGATCTCTTGGGCATAATTTAGCTAAATACTTGCAAAACTGGTGAATTCCTTCTTGGGAAAGTGGAAGATTCTTGTTTACTGATTTGCTCATGAATGCCAACAGAGAGACAATAAGATTAAGATTTTAAAAAGTGCATAAAGTTAAAAAAAAGCTTCAGAAAAAGAACAATTAAATTACCGAATGGAGCTGGAAGGGGCTTTGGAGGTCTTCTAGTCTATCCCCTGCTCAAGCAGGAGACCCTATACCGTGTTGGAAGAAATATCCATTTAATTCAGTTCTAAGCAGGGAGAAAGGCACTAGAAACATGGAGGTTGATTGGAAAGATGGTTTATTGATGCAGGTGAGGGCTTTGGGCCAGACTTTGGGACCCACGGTGGAAGGAACTGTGACTGTGGGGGACACCATGTCCAAAGGCTAGAAACTGGGTCCAGCAGGTTATCAGCCAGCTCAGCAGGGTCCAGGTCCTGGGGTACAGGACCCACACCAGACTGGTGGGCTCACGCAGGAGAGAAATAATGCCATGGTACAGCGATACCTCAGATGTTATGTCACCTACCAGCAAACCAGCTGAGAAGAGCTCCTGCCATTTGCAGAGTGGCATATAACAAAGTGGTGCATAGCAGCACTGGCTTCACCCCATTCCGAGTGGTCAATGGGTTGGACTTTGTATCTATTCCTGAGTGTCCTCAGGACACTCCTTCCCCATGCCAGCTCAATGAGTGGATGGACACATACAAGAAGAAGTTTTCCAGGTGTGGTCTTACTAAGGATTCATACAGCGGTACTAATACTTCATGTGATTTTGATTCTATGCCTCTGTTTATACAACCAAGGATTATATTAGTAGTTTTGGTTGCTGACACACACTGCTGACTCGTGTTTAAATGATCATCCACTAGGACTCCAAAGTCCCTCTCACAGTTACTGTACTTTTTTTGAGCCAGGTTTCACCTAATCTGTACTTGTACCTTTGTTTTTTCTGTCCAGGTGTAAAATCTTGCTTTTCTCCCCATTAAATTTCATTTTGTTAGGTAGGGCCCATTGTTCAAGTCTGTCAAGATTTTTTTGGATCCAGAACATGTCTTCTCAGTTGTTGGCTATTCCTGCCAGCTTAGTGCATCTGCAAATTTGAAGAATTACCATTCTATTCCCTCATCTAAGTCATTTATGAAGATACTGAAGAGTACTGGAAGACAGAATCTTGTGGTATCCCACTACTTACTTCTCTCCATGTAGATGTAAATGGACTACTCATTGAGTATGGTTTGTCAGCCAGTTACAAATCGATTTGGTGGTGATGCTGTCTATCCCACATTTTTCTAGCTTACCAAGAAGTAGGTTGTGATCTATTTTGTCAAAATGCCTTGCTGAAGTCTAAATAAACTATGTCCACAGCATTTCACTAGTCTACTAATTTAGTCACTTTGTCAAAGAATGAAATAAGAATGATTTGGTATGATCTATTTTTAACAAACCTGTGCTGGTTTGTTAAAAACTTTATTTGTTTCCATATGTTCACAGATCTGTTTTCTGATTATTTTTTCCAGTATCTTCCCAGATATGGATGTTAGGCTGATTGGTCTGTAGTTTCATGGGTCTGGTTTTTTCTTCTTCCTTTATTTGAAGATGGGAACTATATGAGCCCCTTTCCAGTCTTCAGGTATTTCCCTGATGCTCCAGGATTTTTTAAAGATATGATACAATGGTTCTGAGGTAACATCTGACAGCTCCTTCAGAACCTGAGATGTGGCAGATGTTGTCTCAGAACCATTGTTTTACACAGTGTTAAATCATATTTTGTCTGTGAATTGTACAGATAGTTCTTGAAATACAACCACAACCGAGTTCAAAATTTCTATTGCTCAGCAAGACAATCGTTAATTGAGTTCTGCCCCATTTTATGATCTTTCCTGCCACAGTTGCTAAGGGAATCATTGCAGTTGTTAACATAGTTGTTAAGAGAATCTAGCTTCCCCATTGACCTTGCTTGTCAGAAGGTTGCAAAAGATGATTACATAACCCTGAGCACTGCAAACATCATAAATATGAGCCAGTTGTCAAGCATCTGAGTCTGATTGCCTGACCATGGGAATGCTGCAATGGTTGTAAGTATGAAAAAAAAAGTGATAAATCACTTTTTTGAGTGCTGTTGTAACTTTGAACAATCACTAAATGAATGGTTATAAGTTGAGTAGTATCACTACTCTGTAAACATGTATTTGTTAAATAAATAATAGTGTAGCACGTTGAAAAAAACAAGTTGCTCAAAAAATGAAAAGGGCCTGAAGGAAGTGAAGCCTATTCCGAACATAGAGTGAAAACATTATCTTGAAGTTCAGAAATAGTTATAGTCCTTTCCTCCTATCTCTACTCCTTTCTTTAAGCCACAAAAATAAGTGGAAGTTACCATTGTTTGAACTCACCAGCATTTCCAGATGGAGCTCATATGCCTGCAGTCACACAGTTTATGTAAAACAAAATTAGTTAAATTTCACACCTTCAATTGTAGCAGCAGCACCATATCAATTATGTAACTGTTAACAATGTGGAAACCCAGATATTACTGAATGGCTGTCTTATAGCCTTTTCATTAATATAGCAGCCAAAACCAAATTATATCATCACAACATTATGTTGGCTATATCACTTCATACTCAATGGATAATATTTGCCAGACACCTTCTGGGCAATTCATTTCCAGTAGACATTTTGAATAGAAACTAAGCAACTGCAAACCAGCTGAAGTTAAGATTCTTGTTTTAAAACCTAGCCTTACTTGGGAATTCCAATCAATTTAATACTCACAGAATTTGAGACCATCAAACCTGATCTTCTCTTCTACTTTCAAGTTTATAATGTATTTGAAGAAGATATTAAACATAATAAGAGGCATCTACTGAGTAAAAAAAATAGACCTTCAAAGCCTCCAGCATTTCAGAGGAAAATTATATTTTGAACATTATTTTCATAATAAACGTATGACCCTCCTCCATTGTTTTATATATATATATATAACTGAACACTGGTGAGGTCTCATATTAAGACCTACCTAGTGGCGATAAAAATGGCAAAATGTAATTATTTTTCCGCTCTTATCGCATCTGCAGATAATCGCCCAACCATGCTGTTTAGGGTGACCCGCTCCCTTCTCCATCTGGGAGCGTAGGAGGATCCCTTGCAGGGTCGGGCTGAGGATTTTGTGAAGTATCTGCATGATAAAATCACTCAGATTCGGGAAGGTTTGGTCTCTGACTGGGTGGGTACAGGCGGAATGATGGAGGCCGGTCTATCTAGATCTGCTCCAGTCCGGCTTCAGGCCTGGGCACAGCACGAAAACGGCATTGGTCGCATTGGTGGATGATCTCTAGAGGGCTCGGGATAGGGGTTATTCCTCTATCCTAGTCCTGTTAGATCTCTCAGTGGCTTTTGATACCATCGACCATGGTATCATGCTGTGCCGGTTGGAGGGGTTGGGGGTGGGGGGCACCGTTTTATGGTGGTTCTCCTCCTATCTCTCTGACCAGTCGCAGTCGGTGTTGGCAGGGGGGCACAGGTCGACCCCGAGGTGCCTTGCTTATGGGGTGCCGCAGGGGTTGGTCGTCTCACCCCTTCTGTTCAACATTTATGTGAAGCCGCTGGGCGAGATCATCCGTGTATTTGGGGTGGAGTTCCATCAGTATGCTGATGATACTCAACTGTACATCTCCACCCCAGGCCATCCCAATGATGCCCTTGAAGTGATGTCCCGGTGCCTTGAGGCCGTGTGGGTCTGGATGGGGAGAAACAGGCTTCGACACAACCCTTCCAACACCGAGTAGCTGTGGCTTCCGGCGTCCCGATATAGCCAGCTGGTGCCATCGCTGGCTATTGGGGGTGAGTTACTGGCCCCTACGGAGAGGGCTCGCAACTTGGGCGTCCTCCTGGATGCATGGCTGACTTTAGAAGAGCATATGACGGCTGTGGCCAGGGGGGCTTTACATCAGGTTTGCCTGATTCACCAGTTACGTCCCTTTCTGGATCGGGACTCCTTATGCATGGTCACTCAAGCACTCGTCACTTCCCACCTGGACTACTGTAATGCTCTCTACATGGGGTTCCCCTTGAGGAGCACCCAGAGGCTCCAACTGGTGCAGAATGCGGCTGCGCGGGGGATTATGGGAGCGATGGGGCGCTCCCATGTGACACCCCTCCTGCGTGAGCTGCATTGGCTTCCAGCGGTCTTCCGGGTGTGCTTCAAGGTGTTGGTTACCACCTTTAAAGCACTCCATAGCGTAATGCCTGGGTACTTACAGGACCACCTTCTGCCACCGATAGCCTCCCACCGGCCAGTATGCTTCCACAGAGAGGGACTCCTCAGGGTGCCGTCGGCCAGGTAATGTCAGCTGGCGACCCCCAGGGGGAGGGCCTTCTCTGTGGCAACACCTGCCCCCTGGAACGACCTGTCCCTGGAGAAACATAACTCCATGCTTTTCGCCGTGCCCTTAAAACTTTTTTATTTCATCAAGCTGGGCTGGTGTAAACCCCCCCCCCCCTTAGATATTTTTAATTGTAAATTGATTTTAGTTGGGGTGTTTTAAATTTTGGGCCAAAATTTGTCTAATTCTTTTTTTAAAAAAATAAATTTTGTATTGGGATGTTTTTTATTCTTGGCTTTTCACCGCCCTGAGTCCAGCAGGAGAAGGGCAGTATAAAAATTTAATAAAATAAAATAAATAATATCAACCTACCACACCCATGCTGGCCCGCCGCTGGATGGTGGCTTACTGAGCGTGGCTGCCATCCAGGGGGCAGGGCTCAAGGACTTCAAAAAGTGCTGGGAGGCAGATGTTCCCAGCATTGACTTTATAAGGACTGTTCTTTTTCCTGCTCGCTGTGTTCTGAGCCTCCAGCCTGGTTGGGGGGGTAAATTAAAGCAGTTTGTCATATTTGCATGATTGTCCTGACTCTTACTTGTCCTCTTACAAGGTCTGGCCTAGACCGGTTGTGGTAAGTAAGGATTTCCAATGTTTAGGTTCAACTATAATTTGGCAGTTCAGAAAAAGCTTAGTTTATCTCAGAATAATTCAGAGGCTCCTGATTTGAGTCCAATGTTGATTTCTATTTTAAATGTTAATCTCTATTATTTGTACTGATTATGACCAGACATCAACAAATGACCATGACTGACCGTAACCCTAACCTTAGACATTTTTCTTAGTCTTGTACACTTGCCTCTAGTAAGACAGTAATTGCATTTCACATATAATGTACAGTAGTTATAAGTTTTTTCAAATCACTCAAAACTACTGCTGTATTTCAGTTTTATAATAACCAGTGAAATTATGCACTGATATATATATAACCACCAGTGAAATTATGCACTGATTACTGAAATTATAGAAACATTCTTGACAGGTATTTTCTTTTGTTTTCCCTGAACTGGCTAATTTGCTCAATCATGATTTGCAAGAGACTGCAATGGAAATATGCAAAGGGAATCAATACTGTCATTAATAATGCTTTAGGGTTTGCCTCAATTATTCATAATACTTGTACCCAGGATTAGTATTATTGTTATTTCTGGGCAATTCACATAATCAGCAGTGTGCATTAGATACTCCAAAAGCTATGGCTAAAACATTTAGATATAAATGACAAGGTGTAGCTACAGGTCACCCAGTGGTGGGTTTCTGCTGGTTCACTCTGGTTTGGGCGAACTGGTAGTGGCAGTGGTGGGAGGCTCCATTCACCCATCCAGATGTCATCATGGACATTCTGAGCATGCGCAGAAGGTTCTGCACATGCGCAGAAGTGCTGCATGCACACAAAGCGAGCATGTGCTCTCTCACAGTTTTGAACCGGTAGCGAAGGTAAGTGGAGCTCACTACTGAGGTCACCCAATCAAGCAGAGGAAGAAGATTAACTTTTTGCTAATCAGTTAGCTAAGGTAACCAGGGATCAGGGGATTGGGGAAGAGGACCAGTGGACCAGTGGCAGGAGAGGAATACTGGCAGACAACCAGCTGAATATGAATGCCTGAGGTGGGTCAGCTGCCATGGGGGGCCCAGGGTGAATTAGGCATGGTAGGCAGTTGCGTTCAATTGTCCTAGACTGCTTTGTAAAACCTAAGTCTCAGCTGATGTCAGAACTGGGAACTTCCAGATCCTCTCTCAGCTCTTAATGATTATATGATGATCACCATTTGCATTAGCAATTTAACATCCAATTATGAATTGCTGCATGGATATAAGAAGTGCTTCCAAGTGACCAAGTAGGGAATATTTTATAGACTGTCATGTGTTTATTATTCTTTCAGCCTATGTGGAGACTGAATTGTGGGAGCAAAAATGTCACACAACATTTGGAAATGTAACAGGTAAAAGTTCTAAAACAAGTAAGCACAAATAGAGGTGGGGGATGGGGACAATAACTTTTGTGGATGGAACTTGCAGATCAGTTTTAAAAACTTTTTGCTCTAAAGCAACATACTGTGTTAAAAAGAATATTTACCTGAGATAATATTTTCAACATGAAATTAGATGTATGACATGTCTGAAAGTGATCCAAGTATAATCTCAAAGGTTTAAAAGTCTGCAGGGCAGATTTGCTCACTGAATGTTATTATTTTTACTTATTTCATTCAGATTGCTTTCTTGGCGCTTGATGCTCAACAGCACCAGACTGAAGAGCAAGGGTGATTCAAGTCTTAGTACCTTTCCAACATTCCTGTTCTTTAGCTATTCTTTAGCTACTCCCCCCCCCCACACTTAATGACTACATTAATTCATAGTACAGAACTCTGAAAATATGGGGGGTGGGGGGGTGGGAAGCAGAAAGAAGTTGATTTTAAATTTAAGTTTCTTTAGATGAAGTGTAATAAAAAATAAATCAAATTTAGAAATTTATCAAATGAGTACAATGTATAAACACAAAAGAGCAGGAATATAGAACAATGGACATTGTGTTGTATCTGGTATATTGTAAATGCAATATCTAATACAAATATTCAAACTAAGCACTGGACCATATTGTTTCCCCAATGGAAGATACAGAGCTCTCATTCACAAAATATGACCACAATATTTTTAGAATAAGAAGCAAGTCCTTCTAAGGAGAAGTCAGAAGAAAGAAAAATAGTTGATTCCTTTAGATTACCGTTCCTTAATTTAAATAAATGATTTTGGATTGAAAAATATGTCATTAATCTTTAGTTTCCATTTTTGGGTACTGTAACTGATAGAAGACTTAGAAGAACTTCCAGGAATCAGCCATGATACAGATATTCTGCTCTCTTACAAATTCATTGCAAAATAAAATAATTCTCTCCTCCTATAATTTTTACATTATGTGTGACTGTTGGTACTGAATGGAATGAATAGTTTAACACATGTTCCATTTTCTCCTTTTGTTCTGAAATCTAATCAGCATCCAATAATAGGGAATGCCGAAAGGTACTTAAAATTTTATATTGTCCTTTTTTTTATTTTTGGATTTTTTTTCCCAGAGAAAAGAATGAGAAAGAATCAATTCTTTAATTATACAATCATGATTTTAAAATCTGGGGGAAAAAGCCATGTTGAAAAGTAATCAACTGGCTCATTTTTCTATGAGATCATAAGGTTTTTTTTTAATATCTCAAGATGGAGATCAATGATCATAGAAACTTGATGTCACATTACTTGAAAAGAAGATGGAGGGAAATGCATCAGAGAAGGTTTGGCAAGTACAATATAGAATGGAAAGAAATTTTGGGGAATCTTTGAGCAGTGTAATAGTCTGGCTAAATTGTGCCTTAGCAAGAGAATGGCTCTTCTTGACCTTTTCTGATTATAGAAGCTCAGTTACAATAATAGGTAAAAGTAGGACTACAGACTTATGGAATAGACTGGAAAGTAAAAAGGATTCAGAAAAAAAGCTAATGGTGAAATACTTCCATACTATCACCAAGAAAACTCCATGAATTCATTCATGATGTGACCATGAGTTAAAGAAAATTTAAAGAAGACTTGCCTTCAGCCAATTGGAAGTGAAGTAACTGATTTTATATCCACCTGAAATCTAATTAATTTTTTCCTCAAAAAATTAAGATAAGGAAAAATATACATAAGAAAGAAGCATAAGCCACCACTTTCTTTGTTAACATTTACTTCAGGGATGTCAGACTGGCACTGTTGCCCGATACATCAAAGGCAACTGCAGCCTGGCTCCTTCCTTTCCCCAGCCACTGCTCGGATCTCCAGCACTGGTCCTCCTCCCCCCAGTCCCAGGTTGATAGGTTGCTCGACCTGGGACTCATGGCCCAGTGCCAATCCCTACGTTGCCCTCCCCATGTGTTTGCTCAGTAGGGATTTGGGGACTAGCCAGGCTGGCTGAGTGTGCACAAAACCCCAAGCTGGAAACCACATCTCGGGGAAGGGGGTTGAGCCCAGTTGGCTTCATGTGGGAGAGGAGGCACCACAAGAGAGCCCATTTCTCACATTGGTTGGACAGGGTTCACCCACACAGAGGCTGGATGTGTATATGTGTGTGTGTGTGTGTGAGAGAGAGAAGAGAGACAGAGCAAAAGAGAAACGGTGAAGAAGAAATCCTTTCAAACAGCGTTGCCTGCAATTCTTGTTACTCCCCTCTGTCATTTCTCTTTCTCTGATGCTCTCTCATTCTCTCACATGCACACAGACATTTGATTGCTTGAAAGGGACAGGCTGTGCTTTGCTTGAACCGTAAGCACGTGCTTCCCACAATCTTCCAGAATTGTCTTTTTCTCAAGCAGCAGCAGCTGGGTAGAGGCAGGCAGTGTTGGGTTGCTACCAGTTCACATCGGATTGAGCGAACTGATAGCAGTGGCGGTAGCAGGCTCCACCCACCTGCCCAGATGCTTCTGTGCATGTGCAGAAGCTTCTGCGCATGAGCAGGAGTGCGCACGCACGCACAGGCAAACAGGTAGCTATGGGATTTGGAACCCACCCCTGGAGCCGCATGACTTTCTGCCTCATTGTAGCAACAATCTGAGCAACATCCGAGCTCCAGGTCTGGTGGAGCGCAAACCATGGTTACTGTCTGCTCTAGGGCCACAAGGTGAGCTTGGAAGAGAGGACCTTCAGTTGTGAGGTTACCTGGCACCATGGGCAGGGCTAGAGCTGGCAAGAGTGTGCCAGAAACCTCTCCAGGCACCCAGAGAGAAAGAATTCCCGGCCCTTGCTGGCTCAGCTGATCTGTGGGCTGAGATTAAGGGGCCGAGCAGCCACGAGGTGACCAGGAAAGGGAAGGGCTACCTCTTGTGCTGGCCATGCCCATCCCCTTCACTAGGGCTTTTTTTTTGTGGTTGGGCATATATTAAGCCCACTCCAAAAATCAGGCTAAGACTTATTTTCAGGATAGGCCATATTTTCGGGGAAATACGGTATATATCATATATTGTTATTAATATATCATCACAAGGATACCATAATGGCTGTTTTTCTGCTGATGTACCACATGTATGACAGATTCATGTGAGGGCTGCTGGATGAGCTAGCTGCTAGAATATAAGCATCAGATACTGCAGGGATGTTTATATACAGTTTGGTTCAGTGATTAAGATGCTGCCCTAGAAACTGGAGAAATGAGTTCCAGTCCTGCCTCAGGCATGAAAGCCAGCTGATTGACATTGGACAAGTCACTCTCTCAGCCCAACCCATCTCACAGGAGTATTAAGTATGTTTTGTCCCCTTGAATTATTTATAAAAACAATAAGGATGGGATATGAAAATAAATATAAATAAACAAACAAATAAATAAGCAAACAATTATTTGGGTTTGCTGACTGAAAAGTAATACAAACTACTAAGTAATTGATGTAGTTAGTGTAAGAAGAAACAGCAGTACTAAAATACATTAGTTACTCTCTCTATTCACCATTTATCAGCTCCATTTTAATAGCTGTCAGACCTGCCCCAGTCAGGTCCCTTAGGAAAGAAAGATCCTTGACTCCATTTGAGTGAAGTGATAGATTCTTTACTAAAGGTTGCTGGTTGCAGTAAAGTCAGGTTAGAACTAAGTTTTCCACATGAAAGGTTACAATTTTTTCCTTTCATCCTAACACTCCTCCCATGACCAGCTTTCTTCAGTCAATGAAGAGCCACAAAGATGTTTTGAGAATCAATCACTAAAATGTTTGGGGCAATCCACATTCCATTCTCAGGGTGAATGTCCTAGAGTACTGGCACAAACTGGTTCAGTGTTTCCCTGGTCTTTATTAAACTGTCATCTCCCCTCCCTATTTCCCATCACAGCCCCATACCTGTTTCTTGCCCATTTGTTCCCTGTGTCTCCTTCCCATTAGTTTCTGATGGCAGGATGTCAGCAAGGCATCAAGCCGAAGATGGCAGAATTGACAATAGCTTTTAATTGTTTTTTAAAAATTGTTGCATTAATTTGCTTGAATTTGCTCTAGTCAAGAAAACATCAGTACAATATAGATAATCTGCTGTGATGCATTTTGTCCACCAGAGAGTGCTAATACCACAATATAATGAAATACATGCCATCCTGGCAAAAGATCAGAAATTAGATAACTTGTTCTGCCCTTAAGTACTTGTTTCAAGGGGAAATTATGTTTTAACATAAGGAAAACAACGTTTTGCTTTGTTTTTATTGAATCACACATTTTAATTGCCATCTGTAGATATCCAGGACAATAGGCATGGAAGGACAATGGGGTATCAGATTTTTTAAAAAAACATTTTATTTCCAAAAGAGATTTATTTCCATAAGATAAAAAAGCAAAATTGGATTAGGGAGAATCTCTGGACTAGGATGGAACATGGTAACATTTTCCCAAGGCTATCCCATCACCACAATGTGCCCAATCACATGTGCATTAGTTCTCAAGATTATCTACACTGTTGGTTACAGTTTGCTTTTAAAAGCAAACATAATCTTGTTACTTCAATATATTTCTGAGCAAGGTCTGCATAGTACAACTTATTTTATGGTACCTACTTGCAATTTCCCTCTGTTAGAACTTTCTTTTGATTTTGGAGTTGGTTTAGAGCATCTTTAGTCAAAAAGAGAGCTGTGAAAATATTTATAGACGCCTCACATTTTGGACATAAATTGTTTCAACTCCTACCCTCAAAATGACACTATAGAGCACTACACACCAGAACAACTAGACACAAGAACAGTTTTTTCCTGAACGCCAACACTCTGCTAAACAAATAATCCCCTCAACACTGTCAAACTATTCACTAAGTCTGCATTATTATTAATCTTCTCATCATTCCTATCACCCATCTCCTCCCTCTTATGACTGTATGACTGGAACTTGTTGCTGTATCCTTACGATTTATATTGATTGTTTCCTAGTATGATTCGATTGCTTATTTGTACAATATGACTATCATTAAATGTTGTACCTTATGATTCTTGACGAATGTATCTTTTCTTTTTATGTACACTGAGAGCATATGGACAAAGACGAATCCCTTGTGTGTCCAATCACACTTGGCCAATAAAAAATTATATCATCTATCTATCTATCTATCTATCTATCTATCTATCTATCTATCTATCT
>WNWU01013410.1:608549-623991 GCA_012654045.1 Ptyas mucosa | reverse complement strand
CCTTTCCTTTCCTTTCCTTTCCTTTCCTTTCCTTTCCTTTCCTTTCCATTCCATATTAATCTGTCCATCTCGGCACATTCTAGTATTTTTTTAATCACCTTTTCACCTGTAGGGATATCTTCGTTTTCCCATTGTTGTGCAAACACAATTCTTGCTGCCATTAATACAATAAAAATTAAATTTATTTCCTTTTGTCATACTGTTCTGATAATATACTCAACAAAAATATCTCTGGCTTCAAATCTATATGTTGTTTTATCATTTTTCCTAGCCAACTATATATTTTAGTCCAATATTTTTTCGCCTTTGAGCATATCCACCTATGAACCTGGTATCTGATTGCATTTATAACATTTAGCTGATAAATGTTCATACATCTTTGCTAATCTTGCTGGTGATAGATGCCATCTATAAAACATTTTATATAAGTTCTCCTTGTAGGGCATTGACATAGTTAGCTTACCGTATATACTTGAATATAAGCCGAGTTTTTGAGCATGTTTTTCAGGCTGAAGAAAGCCTCCTCGGCTTATATTCAAGTCACAGAAAAAAATGCTTTTCCCCCTACAACCGTTTTGGCTCCTGGGGTTGCAGAGAGGCTTGCTAAAGCCAAAATGGGGTGTGTGGGGGTTGCGGTGCCCCTCCTCCACGCCCCTTTTTGGCTTTAGGGGTTGCAGGGAGGCAGGGGTGAAATGCTCCTGCTTTGGACCGGCTCGGGCGAGTAGGTAGCGGAGATTGAGGAGTAGGTAGCAAGTTCGCCGTACTGGTAGCAATTGGTGGCTGGCCATGCCCCCGAACCAGACCACGTGGAAGGCAGGCAAGCTTCGCAGGGCTGCGGGGAAGGGAGCTTCCCAGTGTGCCCTCCTCCTCTCCCAGGTGACAGCCAGGGCTTCGCCGCTTCCTCTTTTCCTCAGAGGGGCAGTGTCTGCCTCCAAGTTCTTGCGGAGGGAGGGACATACATAAACACACACGCCCCTGTTGCCCCCCTACTTTTGCTGTCGGCTTAAAGTCAATCTTGAAGAGCTGGAAGACATTTCCTTACATCTCCACCAAACTCATTGTTGGGAGCGTCAGTGATCTAAGGAAACATCTTCTTACACCTTCTCCTCTCCATTCCCATTCCCCCTACCCCGTTTTTCCATTTCTGTGCCTGGATTCTGCTAATTACCCCTTCTCCTCCCCATTCTCATTCTCCCCCCTCCTGTGCCTGGATTCTGCTAATTACCCCTTCTCCTTCCCATTTCCCCCCCCCTCATTATTCCATTTCTCTGCTGGATTCTGCTTCTGCAAGAGAAGGCCCCGATGTTTGCTTGGGTGGTGGAAGGAAACTCAAAGCATTGGGGGCTTCAGAAGGGCAGAATGAGCTTCAAAATGTGCGGCTCCTGGCTCTAACAGTGAGTGACGTCAAGTTGGCTGGGGAATAGGGGCACTGGAGTTGGGCAGGTGAATCTACAGAGGGCATCATTCTTTAGGCAGGCTGAGCATTATGGGACTTGAAATCAGGGGTGGCAAGGGCTGAGACACAGAAAGAGACAAAGAATGAAAGAGAGAATGAGAGAGAGAGAGTGGGAGAGAGACAGAGAAAGAGAGAAAGAGAGATTGAGAGGGAATGGGGAAGAGAGAGAAAGAGGGGGAGAGAGAAAGAATGAGAAAGAGAGGGGGAGAGAGAAATGGTGACAAGATACGGCAAAAACGTAAAATGTGAGGACAGTCGTAAGTTCGAGGACTGGTCACAAGTGCGAAGACCAGTCAAAAATTACTTTTCCAGCCCTCTGAGTAGTCCATATGCACAAAAGGACTACCCAGAGGGCTGAAAAAAGTGATTTCTGACAGGTCCTTGCACTTTTGACCGGTCTTCGCACTTATGACTGGTCATCATTTATGCCCATTGTAGCATTCTTAACAACCGTGTCACTCATTTCACAACTGCTTCTCTTCACCATGGTGACAAGATAGGGCAAAAACGTAAAATGTGAGGACCGTCGTAAGTTCGAGGACTGGTCACAAGTGCGAGGACCAGTCAAAAATAACTTTTTTCAGCCCTCTGAGTAGTCCATATGCACAAAAGGACTACCCAGAGGGCTGAAAAAAGTGATTTCTGACAGGTCCTCGCACTTTTAACCAGTCTTTTTTTATTTTGAAATTTACCTGTAGCTGCTGCATTTCCCACCCCCAGCTTATACTCGAGTCAATGAGTTTTCCCAGTTTTTGTGGTAAAATTGGGGCCTCGGCTTATATTCGGGTCGGCTTATACTCGAGTATATACAGTACCATTTCTATCTCTCAGTTTCTGCCATTTATCTAATTCTATTAGGTAGCCAAAGTTTTTAACCCATCTTATTGTTTCTTTTACTTGTTCTTCTTCCAGTTTAATACTCAATAAATAATTATATATATTTAAAATTAATTTTTCATCTTACCCTAGTAATATTTGATCTAGTTCTGTTGGTTCTTTATGAAAGTTATACTGTACATTCTTGTGTCTTTCTCATATTTTGATTGTATTTGCATATATGGCTACCATGCTAAATCAATCCCTTGATTGGCCAGTTCTTATCTAGATTTGAGTTCCCCTTTGTCATTCAAAATCTCTTATAATTTTCCTTATATCTTACAATTTTTTCCACATCAATCACATTAGGATGTATCAGTGCATCCATTGTGGAGAGCCAGACTGGTGTTTTCATATAATGCCTTTCTTTAACTTTTCTCCATACTAACAATAATGCATTTCTAACAAAATGTCTTTGAAAGTATCCATGTATTTTATTTTTGCCATAACATAAAAAGCATGCCACTCCAAATTTAATAATCTTTTATGTCTCAAATTTACCCATTCTTTCACCCAGGCAAGTGCAGCGGCCTGGTAATGTAGCTCCCAATTTGGCAAATCAAAGTCCCCTTTATGTTTATCTTGTAGCAGTTTCAATTTTATTCTTGCTTTTTTCCCTTGCCAAATATGTCTTAATATCATTTTGTTTAGTTCTTCAAAGAATTTTTTCCTAGTTTAACGGAATTGTTTGAAATAAGAATAATAGTATTGGCAGATATTCATTTTTATTGTAGCTATTCTTCCTATCATTGATAGCTGCAGATTTTTCTATTTCTCCAAGTTTAATTTAATTAATTGTAATAATTTCATATACCCTGTTTCTCCTAAAATAAGAATTCCCTGATAATAAGCCCAATCAGGCTTTTGAGCACATGCGTTAAAATAAGCCCCCCCCCAAATAAGACTCCCAGAAAACGAGCCCTCCCTGAAAATATTTAAACGCATGCGCAGCTGGTCCCTGCCATTTCCTCTGGTTAGGGTTAGGGAGACAGAGCTGGAAATCAGGTAAGATGGCAAGAGGAGCCCTGTCGTGCTCCATGCACCCCAAAATAATAATACCTCCCCAAAAATAAGGCCAAGCGCTTATTTCGGGGTTCAAAAAATATAAGACAGGGTCTTATTTTTGGGAAAACACGGTAGTTATCTTCTTTAATAGTTGCACATCTTGCTGTTAACTGAATTCCTAAACATTTAACTTTTTTCACTATCTGAATATCTAGCTTCTCCAATAGCTCTTTTTTTTTTGTTTCTCTGTAACATTTTTGACTAATATTGCCACTTCACCATATTCTGCTATCATTTTTATTAGCTTGGGTCCAGTTTCCTGTGGTTCTTCTAAAATGAACACTAGGTCATCTGTAAATGCCTGTAATTTGTATTTTTCTGTTTTTATTTCCATTCCTTTTATTTCTGGATCTTTTCTAATACTTCTATTTAATACTTCCAATATTAATATAAATAGTAAAGGGGACAGAGGGCATCCTTTTCTTGTGCCTTTTCTTATGTCAAAGTTCTCTGTCATGTCCCCATTGACCATCACTTTTGTTGTTTGTTTAGAGTATATTGCCTTTATCATGTTAACAAATTTCTCCTCAAAATCCATATATTTTAATTGTAGTAACATGAATTTTTAAAAAATTTATATTTATATGCCGCCCTTCTCCGGAGACTCAGGGCGGCTTACAATGTGTTAAGCAATAGCCTTCATACTTTTTGTATATTTATACAAAGTCAGCTTATTGCCCCCACAAACCGGGTCCTCATTTTACCCACCTTAGAAATGATGGAAGGCTGAGTCAACCTTGAGCCTGGTGAGATTAGAACTCGCAGTAATTGCAGGCAGCTGGATGTTAAATGCTGCCTTAATAGGAGGCATTAGCCTGCTACGCCACTCAGGCTCCTTAAATTGCCAGTTTATGTTATAAAATGCTTTCTGTGCATCTAAAAATATCAATGCCATTTGTTTTTTGGAACATACTTCATAATACTCCACCGTGTTCAGGATAGTTCATTTTGATAGTGAAGGGTTTCCTTTTCATCTAACAGACTATGTATTAACTTCTCTTTTCCCTTTTTCAGTTTATATGCTAACCATTTTCCTGGTTTATTGACATTTTCAAAGTGATTTTGTTTTGCTCTTTTACTCTTTTGTGCTAATTCTTCTGTTTCCATTGATTTTGACACAGCCAGCTTTCTCAAATCATCTTTTTCTTTTTATAATAAATTTTTATTTTATTTTATAACATACAAAAATTCCAATTTCAATTGAACAGTGTGTTGTCTGATACAAATCATTTTAGGAAATAATAGTTAAAGTGTTTGCAACAGTATTCATTGCATTAGCATCAGTTATAATAGTATTAGTAATAATAATAACAATTATTATATTTACAATTAGCAATTAAATTGGTTAAATTTAATATACCTTCCTTATATCACTGGTCCTTCCGTATACTTCCCTGTTTCTAGCTCCTGTTTTTGTCAGCTAACCATTGATAAAATAAGTCCCAAGTCAAAAAATATTCAGTTTCTTTTTTTCCCCTTAATTGTAAGTGTTAGCCTATCCATTTCTGCACAGTCTAGTATTTTTTTAATCACCTTTTCATCTGTTGGGATCTCTTCACTTTTCCATTGTTGTGCAAATACTATTCTAGCTGCAGTCAGTACATGTAAAATCAAATATACATTCTCTTTATTATATTTGTCCTGTAAAATGTCCAGCAAAAATGTCTCTGGTTTCAAATCAATATGCTGTTTTGTCATTTTTCCTGGCCAAGTATGTATTTTTGTCCAATATTTTTTCACTTTTTGGCATGGCCACCACATACGATAGTACGAACCAGGTGTCTGCTGACATTTCCAACATTTTACAGATTTGTCTTTAAACATTTTTGCTAACCTTGAGGGCAGAAACTGCCATCTATAAAACATTTTGTAAAGATTTTCTTTGTAGGCAGTAGAGATTGTTAATTTATAATTTCTATCCCATAGTTTCTGCCATTTATCTAACTCAATCGGATAGCCAAAGTTTTTAGCCCATACTATCATTGACTCTTTTATTTGTTCATCTTCCATCTTAATACTTAACAAGTAGCTATATGTTTTGTTTATTAATTTTTCATCTGTCCCTGTTAATATCTGATCTAATTCTGTTAATTATATAAACCATATATTTTAACATCCTTCTCATATCTAGATTGTATCTGTACCTATGACCACCATGTTATCTCAATCCCTTGCTCACTCATTCCCTGCTTATTTTTAAGTTCCCCCTTTTCATTTACAGGGAGGCTTCCTAGGCCCAAAATGGGGTGGGGGTGGCATACCCCCCCCATGGCCCATTTTATCTGATAACATTCTCTATATCAATAACATTTGGGTAACTTGTGCTTCCATTGTGGAGAGCCACGCTGATATTTTCAAATAATGTTGTTCTTTATTTTTCTCCCATACTAATAATAATGCATGCCTAATATAGTGTCTTTGGAAGTAGTTATGTATTTTGTTTTTTCGATACCATAAAAAAGCATGTCAACCTAGTTCGAGATCACGTCCCTCCAAGGTCTTTTGTTCCTCAAGCCAATCTATTCCTGTTGCATACTAACAGCGGCCCCTAGGGGCGTGCCGGGTTCGATGTTGAATCTGATTGGTTAACCCCTTGACAGCTCGGGAGGGGTATAAAAGGAGCTGTCAAGCGTGGGATTTGTTGTTGTTACGCTTGTTGGCTAGTTGCGAATAAAGTACCTGTTACGTTCATGCTGCCTCATCCCTGACGACGAATCAAGAATATATATCAGTGGCGACGAGGATGGGATCGCTCCTGACGGCGATCTGTAAAGGGAAGTAAACAAATTACGGGCTGCCAGATTGCTTCGTCGGCATCAGCACTCATATAGAAAGAAAAAAAAATAAGCACTGGAGTACGGGTGTGTGTGAGGAAAATGGCGGCAACGCAAAATTTCACCCTGTTCAACCCAGCGACAGAGTCGTGGGAGGCATATGTCACTAGATTCGAGTGTTTCTTAATAGCAAATGACTACCGGGAGTTGTCAAGTGAAAGGAAGAGGGCTTATTTTTTAAGTTTCTGTGGGCCCGAGATGTTCGAGACTGCTATGATTCTCATGGTCCCTCAGTCTGTTCATGCAGGAACCTGGGAGGAACTTATGCTAAAATTAAAGAAACACTACGCTCCGGCGCTGTCTTGCATAGTGCGCCTCCAGCACTTCTATCACCGCAACCAGGCTGAGGGGGAGTCAATTAGCCAGTACATCGCAGCATTGCGGATAGCAGCTAGGCACTGCCAATTCGTGGACATAGACGATTATTTGTTGGACAGGCTGGTCAGCAGCATGAGGGACCAGAACTTGAAAAGACGCCTCATTGCCAAAGCCGAGCTCTCCTTTCAGGAGGCGCTGGATGAAGCGTGTGCCACGGAGTTGGCCGTGCTGTCGCTTGCAGACTTGCCCCGGGGACAGTTGCCTGGCAACTCTAAGGTTGATCCTGTGCATTACAACCATGCTGAGGTTAGTGATGATGACGACTCAATTGTGGAGAGTGACGTGGACCGGGTCAAAGACACGGAGCGCCCTGGGAAGCAAACCAGGCAGACACAAGGGGACTGCAGAAGTTGCGGGGGAAATCACCTCAGGGTGGATTGCCGGCTAAAGGAGGCGATCTGTCACCGGTGTGGTCGCCAGGGCCACATTGCGAGAGTATGCCGGTCGCCGAAACTGGCGGATTTGCCCCCAGCCCCCCCCCCTCCAGAGGAGGTCGACGAGTTCCTGTCATACGGGCAAATGACCAAAGTGGCCGACCAGCATGGGGCCGTGAATGGGGCGGGGTTAACATGGTGTACCCAGATTCCAACGGCACGAGCCGAAACAAGATTAACCTGTCAGTCACCATTGAGGGCCGGCCGTGCCTGATGGAAGTGGACACTGGCTCAGCTAACTCCATTGTCTCGTGGAGTACTGTGAAATGGTTGGTGCCACATATTGCCAAACTCTGCCTCACCCCGTGCCACATTCAGCTGAGGGATTTCCAAGGGAACCCAATAGCCATCGTCAGCCGGGGTCGCTTCCAAGTGCAATTTAAGAACTTTTCCGGCCGCCTGCCTCCCATCATGGTAGAAGCCCCATTGCCAAGCCTTTTGGGGTTAAATTGGTTCCAGGCTTTGGGTCTCACATTGCAGGGGCTGAATGCCATCCACTTGTCCGAATTGGACCTACTGGTCCAGGAATTTCCATCAGTCTTCAATGGCAAACTGGGGTGTTATAAGGGACCCCGGGATCGTTTAGCCTGGATCCCCAGATTCCACCGCAACGTTTGAAACCCCGCAGGGTTCCGTTTGCCTTGCAAGTGCGGGTGGATGCGGAATTGGATAAATTAATCTCGCAGGGGGTGGTAGAACCTGTTGAATATGCCCAGTGGGAGACACCAATTGTGACCCCCATTATGTAGACCCCCTCGATCCACATTTGCGCTGATTACTGGGCGACCTTAAATAAGGCACTCCTGGGTCATGCTTATCCTGTTCCTGTCGTGCAGCATCTCCTGCACTCCCTGGGCTGGGGGTCTCTTTTCACCAAGCTGGACCTGGCCCAGGCGTATCAGCAATTGAGGGTGGATGACCGGACAGCAGAAGCTCAGACTATTGTAACCCACTGGGGGACATTCCGTTGTCGCTGCCTGCAATTCAGAGTCAGTGTTGCCCCAGGGATATTCCAGAGCATGATGGAGCACTTGCTAATGGGAATCCCTGGGGTCATCCCATATTTTGATGACGTCCTGGTCACGGCGACCAGCACACCTGAGTTGATGGACAGACTCCGACAGGTCCTGTGAACATTTCGAGACGTGGGCCTTAAAGTAAACAAGGCTAAGTGCAGGGTTGCGATACACCAAGTGGAATTTCTGGGGTTCATGGTGGACAGTGCCGGCATCCACCCAACTGCGGTGAAAACTTCAGCTATTCTGGATGCCCTGCCCCTGTCGTGTAAGGCTGACCTTCAGTCATTCCTCGGCCTTTTGAACTTCTATGCGGTTTTTCTTCTGCACAAAGCATCGGTCGCAGAACCTCTGCACTGTCTTTTAGACCGTAGGACCGTTTGGAGATGGGGTGCCACAGAAGCTGCTGCATTCCTCGCTGTGAAACGCCTTCTCGTTTCCAACACGATCCTCACACAGTACTCTAACCACCTACCACTGACGTTGGCCTGCGACGCCTCCCCGTATGGGATGGGTGCAGTGTTGAGCCATAAGTTTCCCTCTGGCCGGGAATTGCCAGTGGCCTATTTCTCCAGGTCCTTGGCTCCAGCTGAGAGAAATTACTCCCAGCTGGATAAGGAAGGCCTTGCCTTGGTAGCCGGTGTCAAACGTTTCCATCATTACCTGTACAGCCATCCATTTGTCTTGTATATGGATCATAAGCCCCTCCTGGGCATCCTGGCCGGCGACCGTTTGGCACCGCAGATCTTATCGCCCCGGATGACTCGCTATTCCGTTTTCTTGGCCGCCTATGAATACACGTTGATTCACTGCCCGGAAAGGACATTGCACACACTGACGCCCTGAGTTGCTGCCCGGTTCTGACCCTCCTAACGGACCCTGTTCGTGCTACGTCGGTACTCCTGATTGAAGACTCTCCGTTGCTGGTGACCGCGCCTGACGTCGCCCGTCTCTCTGCTAAGGACAGCGTCCTAGCCCAGGTGCTTGACTGGATGGCAAGGGCCTGGCCACAAGGACCTTTCTCCCCGGACTTGCAGCCTTTTGCGGCAAGGCGTCTGGAACTCTCGACCCTAAACGACTGTCTGTTATGGGGCCACCGTGTGGTTGTACCACCCCAGTTGCAGGCATCGCTATTGCGACAATTGCATCGGGGTCACCCAGGGGTGGTTCGCATGAAAGCTCTGGCCCGTTGCTACATGTGGTGGCCGAATCTAGATAGGGATATCACTGACTGGGTCGCTACCTGCTCTCAGTGTCAGGGGAACATGCCTATGCCGCACAGGGATCTGCCTAGAGAGTGGGAGGATCCTGGGGGCCCCTGGGTTCGGTTGCACATGGATCTGGCGGGCCCATTGCAGGGGCAGTCCTTCCTGGTGGTGGCTGACGCATTTTCAAAGTGGTTTGAGGTCGTGCCCATGCGTGCAACCACTTCAGAGGCGGTTATTCGGGCACTACGACAGATATTCGGGTTACCATATATATTGTGTCCGACAATGGGGCCCAATTTAAGTCCACTGAATTTGAGGGGTTCCTGGCACATCAGGGGATATGGCACTGTTTAATATCGCTGTTCCACCCAGCCAGCAATGGTTTTGCTGAATGCGTGGTACGGTCCGCGAAGGATGCCCTAAAGAAAATGGGTCAGGGAAATTGGCATGACTGGGTCGAGGAATACTTACTGGCCCAGCATACAACACCCTGCCAGCTAACTAATAAAAGCCCTGTGGAGCTCTTAATGGGCCACAAATTGCGAACCGCATTAGACCAGCTACACCCCACATACTGCCTTACAAAGCCACTAGATTCCCAGAGGAGATACCAACCGTTCCAAGTGGGTGACCCCATATATGCCAGAAATTATGGGGGCCACCCATTGTGGCTGGCGGGCATGGTCGTAGGAATAGTGGGGCCAAGTTCCTACCAAATTGAGGTAGATCAGGGGCGTATTGGGAAGCATCATATGGACCAACTAAGGTCCAGGAGAGTCTTAGCGTCCTGCCAGGACAGTAGGGAAGAGCAGGCGCCGCAGCCATGTAGCCAGGCTGCCGGCGCCATAGAACCCCTGGACCCGGCCGAAACGCCTTCCCCGGGCCGAGCTGGGTCAAGGGACGTACCTGTCATGGATGAGTGGAAGGAGGATACAGGCCCCGGGGAGGCTGGAAGCAAGGAAGACACGCCAGCCGGCCCAGAAGAATCAAACTTGCCACTGAAACGATCCGATGGGGTGAGCCCAGGCACTCGGGGCAGGTCCGGCGTAGGCCACAGTATTTGAATGACTACGCATGCGCTAGCTTGCTGGGAAGGAGTGTTGCATACTAACAGTGGCCCCTAGGGGTGCGCCGGGTTCGATGTTGAATCTGATTGGTTAACCCCTTGACAGCTCGGGAGGGGTATAAAAGGAGCTGTCAAGTGCGGGATTTGTTGTTGTTACACTTGTTGGCTAGTTGCGAATAAAGTACCTGTTACGTTCATGCTGCCTCGTCCTTGACGACGAATCAAGAATATATATCAATTCCTTCACCCAAGTAAGTATCAAGGCTACCCAATCCGGTAGCCAGTGGTGGGATTCAGCCAGTTTGGGCTGGTTCGGGCAAACCAGTAGTTAAATTGCTGTCTGGCCCCACCCCTTCCTGCCCTGCCCCTTCCAGGAATCCCCACACATCCAATTTTGACTCCCAGGTAAGTGCAGGGAGGCCTTTGTGACCCTTTGTGTTCTTGGTTTTTTCCCTTTTGTTTCTGTTTTCTCTTTCTTCTGTGTCTTTTTTCTCCAAAGGTCCTTCTTTAGGGTCTTGTTGGTAAGAGGTATCTTCTTCCTGGGTTATCATCTCCCACAATCCTATCTATATTTTTCCACTATCATCCACTGTTATTACCTGTTTGTCTTATTCTTGTTTTTCTTATCTTTACTTATGTTAGTCTATAATTTCTGACTAATGATCTTCCAGTATTTTAATCAATAGAGACTGATATCTATTAATTTATGCCTTATATTTTCTTATCTCTTCTATTCTTATATATTATATATTCTAAAATGACATATATTCACTAATTAAGTTAGTCAGAGTAGTCTTAAAGGTAATCTTAAATTTCTATGCAATAAAGTCTATATTTAAACATATAAAGAATAGATTAAATCAATATCAGAATCTGTTTCAATTGATATTCAATTAATATTCTAATAGATTATAGAGTATATCTTTATATTTATATTTAGTAGATTATACTTAATTAATAATTAACAATTAGCTTATGTCTCAAGTATTCACAAATTAATTAATTAATCACTCAACAAGTAGTATAGGAGAGGGGGAGGGGGGTAGGAGAATATCAAAAAAAGAGAGTAATTTATCTTAATAAGTATATTACAAGAAACTATTCAGTTATTCCACACTGTTATATTAAAGTTCTTTTCAACATTCATACAACAACCTTTTCATAAGTCTTCGGGTTCTTGTGCTGTTTCAGCTATAGTTCTTAGATTTATAATGTCTTTTAAAATTATTTTCGATGTTCTTCTGTCACCACTCTGTCCTCTTGGTTTCTGTTCGAATATTAGTTCAAGTATAAATCCAGCTGTCTTATAATAGTCCTTTCTTTCTTTCACAATTCTTTCACAGTTCTAATATTCAATTTTCTTTCTCTATTTATATTCTACAGTGGCTGCTCTTTCTGCTTCTTTTCTTTTCAGTCCCAGTCTTATCTCCTTCTATCTCTCCGCAACGCCAGCACTCCCTCCTGTTTGCTATTCAGTTACAGATTTCACCAACTTTTCCTCTCTGTGCCTTTGCTGTACCGAAAGCGTTGTTTCTCTTCGATGTCATTTTGTCAGTTGAAATTATTCTGCTGATTCATTTTCCATCTGCCCAATCGCCGCTTGATCTCCTTCCATGAGTCCTCTGTTCTGACAAGACCGATCTTACTACTCCAAATTCTTACGCCTTTACAGTGTTCTGGCAAAACTCCACTTCTAACACCATCTGCTCCAATTTTCTTCTCTCCCCAGCTATTTGTCAGCTTATCGCAGCGTTGAGTCTGCCATTTCAAAATGACAGACACATTTGTGCTGGGCTAACAGAGGTGTCCGTTCGAGTGGCAAGCGCTCGCGCCACGCTTTGCTGCTCTCAGGACTCCCTCTCTAGTTTGCAATGCCCTCCAGGCTCTTGCGTCCCTAAAGGTCCCCAAAACATGAAGAAATCTGGGGTTAAAGAGCGGAGATCACTCTCCTTCCACTGTCTCACCACGAATTGCCAACTGGAAGTCTCTCCAAATCTGTTTTAATTTGTTGCACCAATTTATAATAATTGTCTTCCTTAATCGTTATACATCTTGCCATTAGTTGAATTCCTAAATATTTAGTTTGACTATCTGTCTACCTATTTTCCTTGTTAGTTCTTTTTTTTGGAGTGTCTGTAACATTTTTTATTATTATTTTGGTTTTTTCTTTATTTATTTTCAGTTCTACGACTTCACCATATTCTTCTATTTTCCTAATTAATTTAAGTCCATGTTCTTGTGGATCTTCCAAGATAAAAACCAAATCATCTGCGAATGCCTGAAATTTATATTGTTCCTTTTTTATTTCCATATCTTTAATTTCTATATCTTGTCTAATATTTCTGTTTAATACTACCAATGTCAATATACTGTATATACTCGTGTATAAGCCGAGTTTTTCAGCCTGTTTTTCAAGCTGAAAAATGCCCCCTCAGCTTATATGCAGGTCCCGGAAAAAATGACTTTTTCCTTGCAACCATTTTGCTTCTGCGGTTGCAGGGATGCTTGCTAAAGCCAAAATGGGGTGTGGGGCATGCGGTGCCCCTCCCCCGTGCCCCTTTTTGGCTGTAGGGGTCAGGGAGGCTTGCACCGGCAGCGCCTTCTGCTCCTCTTTTGCCCCTCAGCGGCTCCCAGCAACTGAGCAGAGACGCAGCCGGTGCCTAACGAGCGGAAGCCAAAGTGCCACGGCGGCATGTTGCTGGGAGTTGCTGAGAGCTGCTGAGGGGCAAAAGAGGAGCAGAAGGCACTGCCGGTGAGTGAGCGAGCAGCAGCCATGCCAGGGGTGCTTTGGCCGCCTGTCTGCCCACCCGCCGTGGCTGGAGCTCGCCACTCACCGAATTTGGCCTCGGTTGCAGCCGTGGCTCCAGCTCCAGTGCTCAAGAGGGGTCAGTGCCGGGCGACGAAGAAGAGCAGAAGCAGCTGCTGCTGGGCAAGCGGGAGCCGAGCGACCCCATGGTCATGTGTGGCCCAGCACCGTCCCTCGCCTTTTCATTCTTTGTCTCTTTCTCTCTCTGTCATTCTGATTCTCTCTTTCTCTCTTGCCCACCTCAGCTCCCCACTCTTTCCTTCCCCCCGCAGGCGCCTCCTCCCTTTCCTCGCCCTGAACGGCCGGCGGGTGAGGCTGCCCGAAGCGTTCTTTTCTGAGGGGCTTCTCGGCACCCACGCGTCAAATTCAGTTCAGCTGGAGGAGGGAAGCGGGGAGTTGAGGCGGGGTGGGGGACCTGCGCTCCTCTCCCTCTCCCACATCGGAAAGGAACTTTCCACTTCAGCTCCCTGCTTCTGAGAAGCCCCTCAGAAAGGAACGCTTCGGGCAGCCTCCCCTGCCGGCCGTTTGGAGCAAGGAAAGGGAGGTGCGGGGGGAAGGAAAGAGCGGGGAGCTGAGGCGGGCGAGAGAGAAAGAGAGAATCAGAATGACAGAGAGAGAAAGAGACAAAGAATGAAAAGGCAAGGGATGGCGCTGGGCCACGCATGACCATGGGGTCGCTCGGCTCCCGCTTGCCCAGCAGCAGCTGCTTCTGCTCTTCTTCGTCGGAGGAGGGAAGCGACCCCTCTTGAGCACTGGAGCCAGAGCTGCGGCTGCGACCGAGGCCAAATTCGGTGAGTGGCGAGCTCCAGCCGTGGTGGGCGGCCGGCCAAAGCGCCCCCGGCATGGCTGACTGCTCGCTCGCTCGCCGGCAGCGCCTTCTGCTCCTCTTTTGCCCCTCAGCGGCTCCCAGCAACTCCCAGCAACATGCCGTGGTGGCGCTTTGGCTTCCGCTCATTAGGCGGAACGCCGGCCCCGAGGTTGCCTGAAGCGTTCCTTTCCAAGGGGCGAAATTGAAGGCATGATGGCCAAGTCAAGGCGAGGCAGGAGGATCCATCGCCAAGCTAAAACGGACTCTTAAAAGCCTGTTTTCGCTGTGTCTGGAACCTGCCCAGGGAGCAGGTTCCTTTAACCCCCCCGAGATGCCCAACCTGCTCGCTGGGCAGGTTCCGGACACAGCGAAAGTAGGCTTTTAAGAGTCCGTTTTAGCTTGGCGATGGATCCTCCTGCCTCGCCCTCTCCAGCTTCTCCTGCGGTGGCCGAGGCTCCTCCTGCCCAGTTTTGGGACCCGCAAGCCGCGTCTCCCCTTCCCTCCCTCCCGCCCGCCCACCCGCAGCTCCGAGGCTGCAAGAAGCGTTCCATTCCGAGGGGTTTCTTCGCACCCATGCCTCGAATTGGAACAGTTCAGCCGGGGGAGGGCAGCGGGGAGCCTAGGCAAGGTGGGGGACCTGCGCCCCTCTCCCTCTCCCACCTCTCCCACCTCGGTAAGGAATGCTTCGGGCAGGCTCGGAGCCCGCCTGTGGGGGGGAAGGAAAGAGGAAGGGGCTGCGGGACGAGGGACGGCACAGGGAGGCTTGGAGAGCAAAAGCTGCTCCCCGGACGCTTCTTCCCGCTTCTGCCATGAGAGAGAGAGAAAGAGAGAATCAGAATGACAGAGAGAGAAAGAGACAAAGAATGAAAAGGAGAGAAAGTCAGAATGAAAGAGAATGAGAGAAAGAGAAAGAGAAAGAGAGAATCAGAGAGAGTGAGAGAGAGCATGAGAGACAGAAAGAGAGAGAGAATGAAAGAGAGAAAGATAAAATGAGAGAGAAAGAATGAGAGAGAAAGGGGGAGAGAGAAAGAACGAGAAAGAGTGGGAGTGACAAGATAGGGCAAAAACGTAAAATGTGAGGACTGTCGTAAGTTCGAGGACTGGTCACAAGTGCGAGGACAGTCAAAAATAACTTTTTCAGTCCTCTGAGTAGTCCATATGCACAAAAGGACTACCCAGAGGGCTGAAAAAAGTGATTTCTGACAGGTCCTTGCACTTTTGACCGGTCTTCGCACTTATGACCATCCTCACATTTATGGCTGTGCAGCATTCTTAACAACCGTGTCACTCATTTCACAACTGCTTCTCTTCACCATGGTGACAAGATAGGGCAAAAACGTAAAATGTGAGGACCGTCGTAAGTTCGAGGACTGGTCACAAGTGCGAGGACCAGTCAAAAATAACTTTTTTCAGCCCTCTGAGTAGTCCATATGCACAAAAGGACTACCCAGAGGGCTGAAAAAAGTGATTTCTGACAGGTCCTTGCACTTTTGAC
>WNWU01013410.1:589111-608449 GCA_012654045.1 Ptyas mucosa | reverse complement strand
CCAGTCTTTTTTTAGTTTGAAATTTACCAGTAGCTGCTACATTTCCACCCCCGGCTTGTACGCGAGTCAACAAGTTTTCCCAGTTTTGGGGGGTAAAATTGGAGGGGTCGGCTTATATGCGGGTTGGCTTATACACGAGTATATACGGTAAATAGTAAAGGAGATATTGGACATCCTTGTCTTATGCCTTTTTAATATTAAAATTCTTTGTCGTATCTCCATTTACCATCACCTTTGCCATTTGTTTATGGTATATTGCCTTTATTATATTAATAAATCTCTCACCAAAGTCCATAATTTTTAATTGTAACAGCATAAATTGCCACATAAATTATCAAATGCTTTCTGCGCATCTAACAAAATCAATGCCATTTGTTTTCCGGGATGTGCTTCATTCTCATTCTCATATTGTTTTTAATCTGTCTCTTAGACAAAAAGCCATTTTGGTCTGGATGTATAAATCATTTAAAAATGATTTATACAATGATTTTTAGTCTCTCTGCTATTATTGAAGCATATATTTTGTAATCAGCATTCAGTAAGGATATGGGCCTATAGTTTTTTTTACCTACATTAGATCTGAGTCTTCTTTCTGAATAAGGATAATGTTTGCTTCCATCCATGAGTTTGGTACCTTCGTATCAATCAATACTTCATTATAAACTTCCAACATTGATGGGTCCAGAGTGACTTGTAAATATTTATAAAATTCTGTCGGTAGCCCATCTGGTCCTGGTGTTTTATTGTTCTTTTGTCTTTTAATTACTTCTGAAAATTCCATCATTGATTCATTCATTTAACATAGCTTTCACTGTTTCTGGTACTTTAGGTAATTAAAATATTGTTTAATTTTCTCTTCTAAAACTTTCTCCTGCTCATAGAGCTTTTCATAATAGTCTTGAATTATTATTATTTTTTATCCTCATTTTGGTAATGTAAAGTTCCTTTCTCATCTACTAATCTATGTATCAGTTTCTTCTCTTTCTCTGTTTTCAATTTATATGCCAACCATCTTCCTGATTTATTCACATTTTCAAAGAAATTCTGTTTAGTACTTTTGATTTTTTGTGTGTGCCAATTCTTCTTTATCTAATAGATTATGTTTTATTAGATCCATTTGATTTTTTAAAGTCTTTTTATTTGATTAGGTAGCTCAGTGGCTAAGATGCTAAACTTCTCAATTAGAAAGGTCAGCAGTTTGATGGTTCAAATCCCTAGTATAGGTCTCCTGTGTGAGCAGAGAGTTGGACTAGATGACCTCCAAGGTCCCTTGTTTAATTCAATTCAATTCAATTCAATTCAATTCAATTCAATTCAATTCAATTCAATTCAATTTTTTAATTGCCGCCCCTCTCCGAAGACTCAGGGCAGCTCACAATACATTTTAAAAAATCATTATAAAAAAAGTAGTGTTCTTCTACTAATGTCTTTTGATTTTGTTTCTTTTTCTTGTTTTTTTCCTGTATATGTTATAGCTAATCCCTGAATATATGCCTTAGCAGTGTCCATATATGCCTTAGCATACATTTTGAAATGAAGTTTCTTCTTTCCTATTCTCCTTTTTAAAAAAGTCCATTTCTTTTTCCATACTTTGTATGAATTCCTTATTTTTAATATTGATTGATTCAATGTTAAGTGTAGAGCCTTGGTAGTACAGTGGTCTAAAGCACCTTGTTATTAACACCAGCTGCTTGCAATTATTGCAGGTTCGAATCTCACCAGGCTCAAGGTTGACTCAGCCTTCCATCCTTTCTAAGGTAGGTAAATTGAGGACCCAGTTTGTGGGGGCAATAAGCTGACTTTGTATAAATATACAAAAGTATGAAGGCTATTGCTTAGCGCATTGTAAGCCGCCCTGAGTCTCCGGAGAAGGGCGGCATGTAAATCAATTTTTTTTAAAAAAAATGTCCATCTCCATTTTCTCTTTCATCCTTTCCACTTAACTCGAACTGGGTTGTGAACTGCCAACTTCTATTGTTACTTCTATTTCTATTTCTTGCACATTTGATTTAACTCCAGTGACATCCATATCATATCTATTCTTGACCAGGACATATATCTGTTTGAATAAAATGAGTATTGATTTCTTGTAGGATTTATTTCTCTCCATACATCTTGAATAGCTATTTCTTCCGCCATTTTAAGGAAAGTATTTTGGAAGCATTTTCCTATTTTGTTTTACTTACTTTGCTACTTTTATAGTACAATTCTGCATCTACAATCATGCTGAAATTTCCTACCATACAAATATTTTTTATATTCCAATTCAGTAATTTTCTTATGCAATTTTTCATAGAAATGTTCTTGTTTGTAATTTGGTACATATATTGCTACCAAAAGTATTTGTTTGTAGTTCATTGTTTTCTCCACCATAACTATTCTCCCCTCTTCATCTGCAAAAATTTGTCTTGCTTTTATTGTTTCTTTAATACATAAGACCACACTTTTTTTCTTTTGCTATGCTAATGAGGAATATATTCCCCCAATTTTAGGATATTCCAATAATTTATTATATTGTTTTTTGATGTGGATCTCTTGGAGACAATTAAGATCTAATTTTAGCTTTTCTAATTTATTAAAAGTCCTTTCCCTTTTCATAGGAGAATTCAGTCCATTTATATTAATTGACAGCAGTTTTATTTTATCTCCCATAGTTTTACTTGTAGATAGTTCTTATTGTTCTAGTCACTCTTATTTCTCTGTTCTTTTATGTTTGCACCTATTTGTTCAGCTCTTTCCTTTAATTCTATTTCATCTTCTTTTTGTTGTGCATTTCCTCCTCCTGATGCTTCTTCCTGTTTCTTGTCATCCATTTCTCCTCTCTTTCTTTTTTCCTCATATGATCCAAATTACTCATCATAAAATTGCTCTTCTATCTCTATAGTATCCAATCTGTGTCTTTGATCCATCCATGTCACCAGTATTCCCTCAGGTATCAGCCATCTGAAATTTACTCATGTTTAATTAATTGTCTTGTCAGAAATTGGTATTGTTTTCTCATGTCTCTTAATCTTCTAGGGATCTGTTTCAGAACCACTATTTCTCTTCCTTTGTATTTCAATGGATCATCTCTTGCTCTTTGAAGTATCTCTGTTCATAATGCCTTCTTAGTAAATCTCATGTATACCTCTCTAGGAAGCTTATTTCTTGATTCATATCTTGTATATACTCTAAATATTTCATCCATCCCAGCAAGCATCTCCTGCTTGTCCACCTCCAGGGCATCCGCCAACAATTTTGCCATTATCTTTGCAAGGTTTTCCCCTTTTTCTTCTTCTATGTTCTGGAACCTCAAGAAGTATTCAGCTTTATTCATATCCAACATGATTATTGTTCTCTGAAGATTTTTGTCTACCTGTGTAAGTCTATTATCCATCTCTTCCACTTTCTTCTCTGTTTGTTTTGATTTCTCTTCTATTTTCTGCATCCATTGTTCATTTTTAGTTATTATTTGTTGAATATTCTCCATTTTATCATCCATTTTTTTCATTCTTTCCTTCATGTCTTCAAAATTTTCTGTTGTGGCTTCTTGAAGTGTTGGGAGCATTAATTTCAATTCTGCTTGCATTGTGTTCATCATATTTCATTTTCCAAAACTTTTCAACTTAACCTATCTTATAATTTAAATCCACAGTCCAACTTTCCTAGCTTTTAACGGCTGACATCCCAGTGACACAAGTACGCCGAATTTGATCTGCTAGGATGTTCCCAGGGACCCAAATCATCCTGGAGGGTTGGACACTCCATGGATCATAAGGAGACAACAAACTCCTTGTTTGATTTGGAGGAAGTTCTCAATCCTGCAGGAAGAAAAGGATGGTCATTCCATGCCTGTGACAGCTGACTGAGAAAGCAAGCATAGAACCTGAGGAACAGTGTTATCAATCTGGGTGAGATTTTTCCAACTCCTGTTGTGGAACTTGTCCCTTTAAATAAGCCTGGGAGAAAGTGGGACTCAAAGAAGAGGAGGTGGAATTGTTTGTTTTCCAACCCCAAGAATAGCAATGAGCAAATCTGAGAGCTATCTATAGAACAGGAAATAGAGAAAACTTTTCAGAAAGAGAAGAAATTTAAAAGCTTGGATTAATTTTTTAAAGAACAACTTGAAGACACATATATTGGGGTCTCCCATGGATTTGTGGTTGAAACCTAGGAAAGTTTGGATCTCAAAGATCTAGAAACTTCCATAATTCATATCCAACCTTTTCAATTCCTGAAATTCCAATGTTGGAGAAGCAATAACACAGAGAAGGAAAGAGATAAATCCAAAATTAAATTTCCTTATCAATGTTCTTCTGTATGCTTTTGGGCTGCATTTTAGTTTTGTTATACCAGCCTAACAACTATGGGATTACAATGTAAATCAATGAAATAGTTTTAACAATCAGATTTCTTTCACTAATTAGTAATTTCATTAATTAGTCTCTCTGAGTAGTATTTCTGCTAATTCTGGAATTGTTTTATTCAGAACAAAAGTTCCAAATGTATAGTGTGAAATGTAAAATTTTCCAACTTCTAACAGTATAATTCATGTGCCAAGTGAATTCTGGCCAACATAAATACATCTTTATACATTTAAAAAAATACATTAAAAAACATAATTGTTTATGATTATTATCTGCTTTTATTTAGCTTAAAATGTCTAGTATTGCCTTATTGGAGGAAAAGAACTGCTCTTCAGGCACCTTCAGCCTCTTTGGATTTCTACCCAGCTGTAATAAAGAAATTAAAATGAAAAAAAATACTTAGATACTATAAATTAAGCATCTCCAAATTTTGGAGATAAATTTTTAAAGTGTAAGAAATTGTTGTGGATATAATCAGAAAATAGCAGCTTTGAGGGGTGTCACTGAACAAAAGAATATTGTCAGGGTTCCAAGTAACACTCCTAATGAAAGAAGACTCCAAGGCTAGAAGTTCCTCAAAGTTCCATTTTATTAGAGATGTCATATTGGCACATCTGAGAAACCCGAATATGAATGCTTCCAGGTTTTCCCCATCCAAAAGAAAGTCCAAGTCCCTTCCCCTGCACCCACATGTCCATCTCATGGATGTGTGGTGCTAGCTGCTGGACTATGGGGAGACTGATCAGGCATCTGGTGCAGCCAATATCTATGATTTTCTGAGCCCCTTTTCTGGCACTACAATCCGGGTTTGGATAGTGAAGGGACAGATGGCTTCACTTACCATTGGGTCCTCTTCACTGCTGCTCCCGGGGGTGGATCTCTAGATCCATGGCCATAGCTATGTTGTACTAGGCTTGTATATGTTCTGGAACTCCTCTGATGCCACAGGCTTGCCTAAGGTCTGAGTCCAGGGCCTCTTTGAAGTAGTGATGAGTGATGAGTGATGAGGAGACATTCAGGCCAGTCTCTTAGTTTTTCAGCCAGCCGGAATTCCCACACTAAGTCTTTCAGGGGCTGGCCCACTTGCTTCAATGCTTTGATCTGGACTTCAGCTTCTTGCTGGTGGGCTGTGTCCTCAAACCAGGCTTGGAGCAGTTGGCCGAACTCGTCAGCATCCTCTAGCTCCGGGGCTCCTTCATCGTGTAGTTTAGCTATCCATTCCACCACGTTCCCTTCATTCATGCCATCTGCAATTGCCAAAATCATATCTCTGTCAGTCTGATATTGTTTCCCATAATGATCAGTGTGGAACCAAATCTGATTGAGGAAATAATCCAGCTTTCCTGGGGTCCCATCAAACATTACTCTAAACCGTGGAGGAGGAGTGGCTGGAGGGGCCAGTTGCAGTGCCAAGGCAGGTGGCGGGGCCAGAGCTGGCATCCATTAGTATTGAACCCACCCCTGGCTGGGGCAAAAGGCCCTGCCAGGGGTGATCTGGTCAGCTGGAGGCCACCTGAGAACTGGTGGGCGATGGAGGAGTAGGCTCTTGGGACCAATGGTTGTTCCCGTAGCACCAGAGTGGACTGGCCTAGCGGGCCTTGCAACAACATCATTCTGACTCCAGGATCTCTGTGGACCGGGCCCAATGGGGGAAGCTAGGATGTGATCTGCTTTGTGTCGAGTGAAATGAGGCCGAAGCTCCACTCGGTGCCATTGTGGTCCGCTGGCCTGGGAAGGTGAACATGGGCTGAGCCAGAGCCCAGCTGGGTGGGCCAGTAATAGGAGGCTGTGGGATGCTGCCCATGCTGTGCTAGTCAAACAGCTCTGGTAGACCCGCCAGTGACTGACTTCGCATTGGCAATGGAAAGCCTCACTCTTGGGAATTGCTGAGATCAGCTGGTCTCGGTGCTCCCCATTCAAGGGCCTGGATTTGCTCCGTTCTGCTCACCCCCATCTGCGGTTCCTGCAGTGTTGTCCTGATCAGCAACTCTTGGGATGGCATGGCTACTGCAGCCTCACCCCATAGAGAGGGATCTGGTTGATTGGCTTGCCAGAGCGCCAGCTCTTTGGGCCAGGCACCCTGTCGGCGTTCCGCTTCAGTGCCTCCGCTGCCTTCACCACAGATTTGGAAGGGGAGTAGGGGGTCTCGATGTGGACCATTGAACCAGTCCCGGTGGTTCCCTCTGTGGTTCTCTCCTCCATCTTACCTGAGCCTTCCCCAGTGTCGGGCCAGTGCTCAGGGCTCCAGACCTCATACAGCACCCTGGAGTTCAGGGAGCTGGTTGAGGTTTTAAAGGAGATTTGAGTAAATGTCAGGGTTCCAGCTAACACCCCCAATGAAAGAAGACTCTGAGGCTAGAAGTTCCTCAAAGTTCCATTTTATTAGAGACCTCATATTGGCACAACTGGGAAAACCCAAATCTTGGCACATCTGGGAAAACCCATATTGAAGAAACACCCAAAAGAAAGTCTAAGTCCCTTCCCTCTACTCACATGGTCCAATCAATGCCTCCCAGTCATGCCACTCCAGGTGCAGGCTGAATGTCCTTGACTCCCAGAGAAAAGAATGTTATTATGGCTAGATATCTCTACAACTCCATGCAATCCCCCCCCCCCCAGTTTCCCACAGCACTAAGTGTGGTAGTCCCGAAGATCCAAAGAAAAAGATGGTCTTCAGGACTGACAGAAGACTTTGTTCAACTATTTATGATGCAGATCTTGGGTGATTGAACTGGATGGTAATTTCAACAACTGATTTTTATGCGTTCAAATAATGTTAAGCAAGATGGGGTTCAGTGGATCTCATTGTAAAAGTAAGATTTTATTTTCATTATACCTTTTTCTATATTTTTTGCAATGCTTTGTATTAACGCTAGTAAGCCCATCATTAGTAATGTTTTGTCAGTTAACAATTATGTGTTAATTAAGTAGAAATTATGGAAAGAATGCCTGATATCAAAGATGCTCTACTATACCATCAATAACTAGAATTAGTATCCACCACAGATACTTTGAACTGGTCACCAATAAACAGTCTACATTATGGTTTTAATGAAATTGTTTTAAAACAACCTATGCCCTTAGTTGTAGCAAAATTATTTTTAAAAGTTGCAAATTGCAGAAGTGGAATAGTATAACTGTATATACATAGAATTATTGAATCAATAGACATTTCCCCTTAAAATAACATGAATGGAAATGACATTCAAATAATTTGGCAAGATATTTTAATTTAATTATTTTCCCTAAATACCTTATTGCATTGCCATTCTGTAGCACTCATACTGTAAACTTGTCTACAGCTCTGATAGTCTCTGGCAGTTTCCAACCTGCTTTGCTTCTCAGCCTAGACTGGGAAGTAAAAAGACACCTCTGAAAGTACCTCCATACTTATCCCCATCCCCCCCAAATAGAGATGTCTATGAAATCAGCAAGCATGAGACCAGATCTCAGAGGAGATTTTATTTTCATATAACTTTAAAGAAAGAAACGGCCGGTAATTATTTCTGATCAATAGAAATTACATAGGATCCTTATTATGAAGCAAAGGGAAGTGAATGACCATTCTGATATCAGTATGCAGTGCATCTGTGTTATATTGTACGTAATATTACCAGCCATGTTACTCAACATAAATTTTTCACATGTTAGTAGAGAAATCATATTTTAATCTAACAAATGCATCCCAATAATCTCTTCCTTTGCAAAGTACAGAAGGAATATTTGAAATATAATGGAGATCACAATTATTATCAGTAAAAACAAAAGCAAACCCTTCATTTAACCATGAAAAGTAGGATTTCAAATATGCTTAAATTCCATTCTTCTTAAAGTGAATTATCCTTTTACAATAAAATTTTGGCAATAAAAGTCAGATGGCCTGTCCTTTCTGTCACCCCTTTTACTATGGATTTTTCTTTCTCCATTAACCATTGCTACATTTAGCCAGGTTGCTGCCCGAGACACCTGTGTAGATAAGTCAGAGATTTTCTTTAGAATATTTCTAAGGGCTTGGCAAATTATGCTCTGCAACATTACAGTAACAATGAGGCAATCTGTGGCTCACCTAGGATCCAATTCCAGAGCCATGGGAAGCAACTCCAAAAAGCTTTGCATACCCCTGAAGTGGCACCAGGGAACTAGAATGGGCTGTGATAGCTTTGGGCAAGTGAAGAAAGAAGCTGATGAAGCTTTCAGAGAAAGGAAACAAAGAAGTCTCAAACCCAAATAAAAAATTCTAGATAAATTGGCTCTTGCTTTAACAACTTTGGGTTATGCCCAGAACGAAAGTCCCATGCCTGTTAAAACAATGCAATCCTATATTGTGATACTTTATAAAACAAATTAATGTTAATTTGAAAAATATTTGACAAGTCCTGAAGACATTAATATGAGTAAAAGTCAAGGTGCTAAAATGGATTAAGGCCAAACTATTTCAGTATCTCTAAATATTTTTAGAAATTTAGTGAAAAGCAGTGGAAAGTCTTTTAAGGGGTTGACTAACTATGAGTTGGTGTGTCCCATAAAGAGGCCATAACTTTCTTCCATTTTTTCATAGAAGCTTAAAAAAATAGGGATGCTTCAATTAGAAGTAGTAGAGGTTGCAACTTTGCATTTCTATGAATAGATAATAGCTTAATTATAATTCTACTCTAGAATTATTATTTATTTTAGGATATTTTCCCTGTCATTCAACTGAAACCTACTTTTCTACATTGTGAATTGTTTTGAGGAATCTTCCTTAAAATCCACACTTTATCTTCAAATTTCATTAACGGTTATATCTAGTCCCAGTTCCTTGGATTGAAAACAAATGTGTCATAAACATTGTGTCTGTGTCTCTCCCTCCCCCCCCCCATTTCTGTCTTATTTGATGTCTTACATAAAAAAAAATATTTTGCTTGAGAGTGCAAGCAAATGTCTGGGGTGGGGCAAAGGGTAATCAGTAAGAACAGGAAGCCAGCTTTTGGCCTTCTTCAGTTCATATTACAGCCCTACTTGGAGTAAATGAACTTATTGCTGTGACTCTTGCCCTCATTTCTACTAGGCTCCTCTAATGCATTCTACAACTGGTCCAGAATGCAACATCCTGTTTGTTGGCAGATGTTCAATGCTGTAACTTTATCCCATCATTGTTATAATTTTATCCCTCTTGCACTTTGTCAATTCATTTCCAAGTGCAAAATGTGCTGATTTCAAAATGTAGGCGAAGTATGAAAAATACACTAATAATTAGAACCTTGGACAATACATAATGGTTCTTCAGCCATTTAGTATTTTGTGTATAAATAAATTGCAAACATCACAGTCATAAAGTCTAGTTGACTACTTGAAGCCTTTGTTTTATCTTCCTACTCTGACTTTTTTGCAACTTTGCTTGAGGAAGCATGCTGCAAATTTGAAAGCATATCCGCATTTCTTAAATATTTTGGTTAGAAATACAATTATTGCTCAGATATGATTTTGCAATTTGTATCCATGTAGACCAAAATGGTTATTATTGTTTGCTGCTCAGCTTAGTTAATTGTAGCATTGGACACTACTTGGATCTCCATCGTTAGCCTGGCACCTTGCTGACATTCGGCCATCAAAGGGGAAGGGAAGGTGAGGTATTTGGGGAAATCCATACATGTGAATCTAATAGTAAAAAATGGGGAGGGGGAGGGGGAGCTGACAAGTGAAGAAGATTAGAGCTGTTTGTACAGGTTACACTGGGTATCTTCCCAGCAGACTAAACAACCCAGAGTTTCTCACAACAGTGTGGTGATCCCGGATTGGGTGACAACAGATTAGACATTGGGGGAGTGATGGGGAGTGATGAGTTTGTTCTTTGTATTGGTAAGCGGAAACTTCAGATTCCACCTTCCTGCAACCAACACCTTGAATAGAACAGAACAGAACAGAACAGAACAGAACAGAACAGAACAGAACAGAACAGAATAACGGAGTTGGAAGGGACGTTGGAGATCTTCTAATCCAACCCCCTGCTTAGGCAGGAAACCCTATACCCATGATGGCAAACCTATGGCACGTGTGCCACAAGTGGCACACTTAGCCATATCAGTGGGCACATGAGTTCAGGTCTGGTGTGCACTGGCCAGCTGATTTTTGGATCTTTGGGGCCCATTGGAAGTAGGGAAACAGACTGTTTCCTGCTTCTGGAGGGCGGGAGGGGGGAAGGCATGTTTTTTGCTCTCCCTAGGCTCCAGAGGCTTTCTAGGAGCCTGGGGAGGGTGGAAACAGCCTTCCACAACCCTTTTGAAGGCCCCCCGGAGGCTGAAATGGCAGAGTCATTTGCCAAAGTCTAGGTTGCTTTTCTCCTTGATTAGTTTCCACCCATTGCTTCTTTTCCTGCCCTCAGGTGCTTTAGAGAATAGCTTGACTCCCTCTTCTTTGTGGCAGCCCCTGAGATATTGGAACACTGCTGTCATGTCATTCCTAGTCCTTCTTTTCATTAAACTAGACAAATCCAATTCCAGCAAATGTTCTTTATATGTTTTAGCCTCCTGCCTTCTAACTTTAGTAAAAGTTCTTTTCACTTCAATCAATTGGAGTCAAGAATTTCTTAAATGATTATTTTGGGGCAGGTCTGATGTTAGGCAGAATCTGCAATTTTGGTCAACTCAGAGAGGATATTACCTTTACCATGGGACATATGCATACTGTGTTGACTCAAGGGAGCAACCAGGAAGAAATTGAAACCTGGGGTCAGGCATCTATGAGGCCCCTTCCAGGAGGGCTGGATGTGTCTGAGTGAAAGGAGGAATATGACCCACTGAGATCCCAATGTTTCCTAGGGGTTGGAAGAAAAGAAGAGTGGGAAGAGAAACCCCAGAGGGTGACATTCACCTGCATGGGCAGGAACAACCACCCATGTGGAAAGCCGAGTTGGAAGGGATGGAGGAAAAAAAAATAAGGAGTGTGGAGAAAGTGATGAGGATGATGGAACACGCCATAAATTTGATGCAGGAAGTCTTCACGAGCCTCAAAGTGTGTAAAATCCTGACTTGAATGGAGCAACCTGATGCGCATCCACCTCCCACCACAGCTGGCTATGGAACATCAATCCCTGCTGTGGCCAGCAACTCAGTCAACCCAATGGTGGTGGCCACCAGCATCCCAGTGAGGGACCAGCCCTCGGGTGAAGGAAGACATGGAAGACATTCCCCCTGGTGTGAAGTTTAATAGAGACCTCCAGTAATTAGGATTAGACATGGCCCAGGTCTGGATCTACATGATAGAGCATGGTCTGGAAATACCCACCAAAGGAGCCAAGGTGAGATGTGTTATTATGGCCCTGGAAGGGCCAGATACCCAGTGGATGGTGACTCTCCACAATGACAATGCACTGGAGCTGAGAAATCTCAACCACTTCATGGCCATCCTTTGTAAGTGGTTCGAAGATCCCTTGGCCGATTGCAAGGCACATCAAAACCATCCTGCAAGGAAGGGAGTGGGGTGGCCGAATATACTCCAGAGTTTGTGAGCTGGCATGCAGATTAACCAGCTGTCCACAAGACATCCTCATCAACTGCTTCAAGGATGGGTTGAGTGATGAAATCTATAACACCTGTGTTTCCAGGGGTGCCCCCTTCATGGATGGCAGAAGAAGTGGAGATCAACCTGGCCTGGAACAAACACTGATTGGGATACGGGTGGTGAAAGCCCCTCCCTGAGAAGCAGGACACTCCAAAATCACTGATGAGCACCCAAGGGCCATAGCAATGCTCAGCTGCTTGTTTCAAGTGTGCAAGGGAGGGGCACAGCACAGCTGAGTAAAGAGCCAGCTGCCTAGAGAAAAAAATGAATACTGGGCTCACAAAGAAACCCACCAAGCCACTGTTGTGGACCTGGGAAATGCCGCAGGACCCAGGGGGTGGTGATGGAACTATGACAACAAGGCAAAGGGCCGATACCAACTCTGATGATGTTAAATGGCCCCATCATCTCAGTGACCATCCCCATAGAACTAGTGGTTCTATGAACTAGAACTAGTGGTCCAATCCTCGGGACTCAAAGCAAGCTTGCAAGTCCTCCTGGACTCAGGTCGCACCAGATGCCTGGTCAACCCTGCCCTAGTTAAGAAGCTAGAGATCAGACTCAATCCATTTAAGGTGCCAGTGGCCTTCTGTCAGATGGATGGCCTTGTAGCGGGGGGATCCCAGCAATGTTCATCACCGAACCAGTGGAGTTGTGAATGGGGGCACATAGTTAGACTCTGAGTTTTATAGTGGCTGCTGGCATGGAGAGACTACTGGTGCTGGAACCAGCGTGGCTGCTGAAATAGGAGTCTTTATGTGAACTGGAGGAGGGAGCTGTTAAAAATATGATGGATCAACCCAGGGAAAACTGAGAGGGGGACCAGGGCCCCCAGAATCTCAGCTGCGTCCCAGGAACAGAAGGAAAAAAGCCCTCAAATCCCAAAGTGTATGAAGACCTGCAGGATATATTTAGTGATTGAATACAATCTTGCCCACTGATAAAAATTCTGCCAGGCACCAGATTACCCAAACCCAAGCTATATTCAATGACCTCCAGGGAGTTGGGCAATCCTCAGATCATCATTGATAAAAAACTAGAATGAAGGTTCATCCAACTGTTCTGTCCCAGTTCTGTTCTGAGAAAGGAAAGATGGGTCCCTTCATCTGTGTATGGACTATAGAGGGTTAAACTCTGTGTGTCTGTGTGGAAAATGTTTATACCCTGCCCCTAATGAAAACATGCTGGTCTATCTGCCAAAGGAAAAAATCTTCATAAAGTTAGACCTGCTAAAGGCATATTACCAAGTTAGGATCAAAGACGGATATGAGTGGAAGACCACTTTCAACTGCCCCTTAGGAAGTTTCCAGTTCAGAGTCCTCCTGTTTGGACTGCAAGGAGCCCCTGTGATCTTCATGCAGCTGATAAATGAGGTTCTGCATGAACATTTATACAAAGGGATGTTAGTATATTTAGATGACGTTATAATCTACATTGAGACTATGGCAGAACATGTCAATCTGGTGAGGGTGGTACTTAAACTCCCTGATGCCTTGCTAGTGTCCTGCCATGAAAGGAGGTGGAAAGGGGAAGGCATTAGGGCAATCCACACCTGTATATCTAATAGTGGGAAGAAGACTAGAGTGAAGAAGACTAGAACTGTTTGTACTGGATACACTGAGTATCTTCAAGACTCAAAGAATATCTTTGCCCTGGTTGTGAAATTCCAGCAATCTAAACAACCCAGAGTTTCCCACAACATTGCGGTAATCCCAGATTGGGTGGCAACGGACTGGATATTGAGGGTGGGATGGGGAAGTTGTGTTTGGCTCTTTGTATTAATGAACGGGAACATCAGATTCTGCCTTACTTTCCTGCAACCAACATATTTGGTAAAAGTTCTTTTCACTTCAATCAATTAGAGTTGAGAGTCTGCTTTCCTAAATGATTGTTTTGGGGCAGGTCTAACACTACTTTTAAAAATGCTAATGCAAATCGAATCAATCAATTTTCCAGCTAGCTTATTTTGAATTATGTTTCATTATAGCTTTTCTCATATGCTAATTTTTGTCATCTTTTCATTTTTTAAAAATAGGCACTCAGGTTTTTATCCATATAATACAATAACAAATAATTATTCAATTCCTTTTCCTTCAAATATTTAGGATATTCAATGTAATACATGCCCAATATATTGAAGGGTGTCTCAATATAGTCTTAATAAAAAGCTATTTGTGTTTCAATAACATTTAAAATTAGAACTTACATAAGTTTGGCTGATTTTGATGAAATTTAAACAGGGTAGATTGGGAGTGTCATGAATGTATTATATAGAATACAAGAGCATTAAGAAATCCCAAAGCTATAGGGAAATCCCAAGGCTAGATTGGGAAACATTTATTTATTAAATGTTACCATTTGAAATTTGCCAACACACATACAATATATCTACAAACTCATCAAGAGTCAAACTTGATTTGAAAGAAACTATAATTTTATTTCCTGTTTGGGCCTTTTGGACGTTCTTCATATATTGCAGAGAGATCTGGAAGAATGTCTTTAAAAGGATGGGCTGTATAGGGGTTAGGGAAGAAATGAAGTAACTGTCATGGCCCCATCAAAGTCCAGTTTGGAGAAAGAATTAGAACTGGGACTGTCTGACAGGGAAAGCATACCAGGGCCTGAGGACGATGCTGTCTCGGGCCCTTCAGACATTAGGGAAGATGGTCGACCAGACGGAGAGCTGCTGCCTGCACAGACATAGGAGAGGATCGGCTGCTGACTGGCAGTGGTGCTGATAGGCAGCCAATCTTCCCTGATAAGGAACAGCTGTCTACTCCACTTGATCCAAGGGCAAGGAGAATGGAGCATAGGCAAGCTCAGGATTGCCCCACTTCTCTGCACAAGGAACACCTGGAGTGGAGTAATTTAAGGAGAAGCCATAGAGAGTTAATCTTTGCTAGGAACAATTGTTTATTTGGCTTACATTCCCCTAGCTTCGACTTGTACCTGTTGTTGTTTGCCTTGCTTTGTTTGGAAGATTAGTCATCATCTTTTGTTTCTAACCTTTCTCTTGTGAACTGGGTTTAGTCTTTTCTTCACTGTGCCTTGGAAACTGCATCTTGCCTGGGATTTGTTGTCCTCTTGCCCTGAGGACTGCCCTTGTCTTATGCCTGAATTGTGCCTTGTGTATTGGACTTGGAACCGTAGACCTTGGCCAGTGAGCATGCTTCTATTCTTTGGGCTTTCTTTGTATTATTGGGGCTGTTCTTGGGAGACTGAGGGAACCTGCCTTCTGGGTAGTGTGGGGGTAGAGCCGTACTGGTTGTTGGAGGGCTGTTGGCTGGAACTCTCTAGAGGCCTGCCCTGCCTTGACCACCTGGGTCATAATAGTATCTCTGAAAGTCAGAATAAGCTATCTTCTATGGATCAGTTAGCTTTGTTTTCTTAATACCCCATTGTTTTGAAACTAGTGGTATATCTCTTTTCTTTCTTTGGTTTTAAAATGGAAAGTTATTTTCTTATTGGGAAAAGTGTGGTGCTAAACAGGCACTTCATATCATAGATTCAGTTTTTCAATCTGAGCAAACACTTGAAGCTGAACTTAATATTCTTTATTTCTGCCAATTTCAAAATATGGAAAATAGATAAGGAACACTTTGGATTAATCAGTGTTTCCTTCCAGCTGCTCAGAAAGAGAACAAAGAAAAAATCATTCAGTTTGTGAGTTATTGCAAGCTTCTGCAATACCCAAAGTAACAAAAATAACCTTCTCTTTAATGTTAAAAGAAAATAAAATGAATCATTAATTTCCCTTCGACTACTCGTGGGGTTGACTACTCGTGGGGTTGCAAAATAATATCTGAGTAGTTGGTCTAAACATGTAGCTACTCTAGCACCATGCCATCATTCTCCTGTTGAGTTTAAAAGCCTCTTCCTAACTAACAATTTAGCAAGTAGATATTTTCTCTGTATCTATAACCCTGAATTATCCTAGGGAGGGCTAGGATAAGAGTTCAAATAATACATAATGTGAAGCACTAGAAATAGGAACCTGAAAGCTGCCAGTCAGGGGTTGGGGGTAAAGTGAGAATGACAACACTAAAAGAACAAAAAGTCCTAAACCTAAAAGAGAAAAAAAAAGAAATTGCTAGCACTGCTCCTGCATGAATGGGGCAATCTCTTGCTTGCTAAAGATCTATAATATCCAAAATAATCTAGATCAATCCCATGTACCTTTTCAAATACCACTGACATTTATCTAGTCATAAACAATGAATAAAAAGTGTGCCTGAGTGGTTTCTATGAAGGGGATCTGTGAAGCTGTCATCCGCCTTCCCCCTTTAAGGACCTGTGTACAGAATACTATATCAGTTGAAGTCTGAAAGCATGGAGGCAGTAGTTTCCATTAATAGAAAGCAGACAATATTTTAAATGATTTTATATTCTTGCTTATTTTTTGGATGCACCCCAATTGAGAATATATTTCAGCTGTCTTAAACAGACAATAGCATGAGATCCTAACTAAATAATTGTGGAAAATCCCAATATTATACTGAAAATTGGATATCTTGATGGGTTTCCTCACAGTTTGGGTTATTGCAACATTTGTTTGTTTGTTTCATTTGTTATCCAGCTGCATTCTCATTGGATAACCCAAATATATAAAGTAAACATCTTTCAGAACCCTATCATTATCATGCAAGTAATTTGTTAAGAGAGCTACTAAAGATTCCAAACATTCTTGCAAATAAGCTGTGTTTTTCTAATAGTAGGTTGAGTCCTACCATCATTATTTGAACATGCTTCTGTACTATAATTTGTTAAGATATTAACTGAACTCTGCTCATATAAATATGACATAAAAAGAAGTGGGATGAAAAGGAAGCTGCACATTTGGGAGTAAGTTTCACAAAGTAAGCATTGTTCACAAATTGAAAAGAAGGAAAAAGCACTCCCATTTTTGAACCTCTTAATTTTGACCTAGAAGGATGTAATTAAGCATTTGTTCATTTAGTGATTTGAAGAGGAGTAAAAAAGGGCTTGTTTGAACAGCCATGTGGTGCATACAAATAAAAAGAAGAAAAAGGGGTGATTAAAGAGGCACATCACAACATGGTGGAAAGCAATCTAAGAACTTAAACAAGGAAATAGATGCAGCAGGAAATCTTAAGAAAATAGTTTATTTTAGCACTTGGTGTCAGGCTTCAGTGAAAGAGTGAAATGGGACACTAATAAGTTCCAGCACAAGGAAACTGGGGGATTACTAAACTACTGCTTTACTCAAGAAAACAAAAAAAAGGAAGGGGTGAATTTAGATGACATGGGGGGCAGCCATAAAAACAAAATACTCAATCACTAGAGGTAAATACAAAGTCACTTGATTTATTGGATTTCACGAGCTAAGGTGGGGCAGGGGGTTGTGGGGGGAGGAAAGAGACAGCATATAATCTGTCATGGCCATTAAAACAGATCAGAATTCACAGTCCAGCTGAGCGTACCTTAGCTAAATCTTGGCATTCCTTCTAAAAGGATATTAACACTTAGAAGATTTGACAAAAAATGAACAATACAGTTTACCGTATATACTCGAATATAAGCCGAGTTTTTCAGCACGTTTTTCAGACTGAAAAAGCCCCCCTCGGCTTATATTCGAGTCACGAAAAAAATGTCTTTTAAAAAGAAAACAAATGAGTAGACCCGTGTCTGCAAAAATAGAAAAAACAGCCCCTTTCAACTTCAATATAGGTTAATTACCATAAGTTGATTTGAACAGCCTCCCAACTCTCAGCTGATTTGCTCTCAGCTGTTTTGGGCAGGGGTCTCTTTGCTAGCTGCAAAGAGTGCTGCTGGAGCACATTTTTTTCCCTCCTTGTGCAATTCAAGCTGAAACCGAAACCGAAACTAAAGCAGGTTGTTGGCTTTGCTGTTTGCTTGCAACGTTGGAAAGGCAGATTTCTTTTCTTTTTCCTCATCAAAAAAGGTAGGTGCAAACAATGGGAAATTTATGGCAAATGGCAAAAGAGGAGAGTTCAAGATTTTAAAACACAAAAGAAACAAAGCTCTATTTAACTAGGGAATTGTAATTATTGAGATACTATTAATTGTATATTGTATTGAAAGCAGAAATGGTTAAATTGTGGTTTGGAGGAATATATGGGGGAAATTATTTGGTTTATTATTATTGGTAAATATAATTACTGGTAATTGATTTGTAAGAAATTGGATTGCATGGAAATAATTGGAATATTCATGTTCTTATTGATTAATATACAAAAAAGATAGTTATATAACTAATTGATTTATATTAAAATGTTGAATTTGTATTGAACAACTGTAATATTACATGATTAACCAATGTGAGGATGGATATAAAAATAGATGACAATGGGAACGGGTATAATATAGACTAGAAGTGAAAAATTGAATTTGATTAAGATTAGAGATGAGGATGAAGGGTAATATTGGTTTTTTAAAAAAATAGATGAGGAATAAATATGGCAAAAAGGAAATATAGAAATTGTAAATTTAATTGAAATGACTAAATACTGTTTAAATTTGTGAACCGGCCAAATACTCTGTTCAAAGAAAATACATTGTATGTTTGTATGTGTGTTTCTAATTATTGCTATTTATTAATATTTGTTTTCTTTTATTCTTTAAAGTTTAACAATTCATTCTTTATCTTAATATCTTTATATTTGTTTGGGGTTGGTTTTCTTCCCTTTCATCTTTTTTATTGTACAGCAATCTTTCTCCTCAAACCTACCACCTCTCTCTTTGAGAAAGGGGGGAGAAAGAGAATGAGAGAGAGAGTGGGGGAGAGAGACAGAGAAAGAGGGGGAGAGAGAAAGAATGAGAAAGAGAGGGGGAGGGAGAAATGGTGATAAGATAGGGCAAAAACATAAAATGTGAGGACAGTCGTAAGTTCGAGGACTGGTCACAAGTGCGAGGACCAGTCAAAAATTACTTTTCCAGCCCTCTGAGTAGTCCATTTTTTAAAATTTGATTTATATGCCGCCCTTCTCCGGAGACTCAGGGCGGCTTACAATGCGCTAAGCAATAGCCTTCATACTTTTGTATATTTTATACAAAGTCAGCTTATTGCCCCCACAAACTGGGTCCTCAAAAGGACTACCCAGAGGCCTGAAAAAAGTGATTTCTGACAGGTCCTCGCACTTTTGACCGGTCTTCGCACTTATGACTGGTCATCATTTATGCCCATTGTAGCATACTTAACAACCATGTCACTCATTTCACATCTGCTTCTCTTCACCATGGTGATAAGATAGGGCAAAAACGTAAAATGTGAGGACAGTCGTAAGTTCGAGGACTGGTCACAAGTGCGAGGACCAGTCAAAAATTACTTTTCCAGCCCTCTGAGTAGTCCATTTTTTAAAATTTGATTTATATGCCGCCCTTCTCCGGAGACTCAGGGCGGCTTACAATGCGCTAAGCAATAGCCTTCATACTTTTGTATATTTTATACAAAGTCAGCTTATTGCCCCCACAA
>WNWU01013410.1:535831-589011 GCA_012654045.1 Ptyas mucosa | reverse complement strand
TGAGTAGTCCATATGCACAAAAGGACTATCCAGAGGGCTGAAAAAAATGATTTCTGACAGGTCCTCGCACTTTTGACCAGTCTTTTTTTATTTTGAAATTTACCAGTAGCCGCTGCATTTCCCACCCCCGGCTTATCCTTGAGTCAATAAGTTTTCCCAGTTTTTTGTGGTAAAATTAGGGGCCTCGGCTTATATTCGGGTTGGCTTATACTCGAGTATATATGGTAGGTTTGTGGGGATGGATAGACCATATTAAATCAACTGTCAGGAAATCTGTATCGTAATGCAAGATTGGCTTTGTAGCCGGGGCAACTGTCTTGGATGCACTTCCTATTATATATATTATATTATAATATAAATATATTTATATTATATATAAAGCCAGTAGAAATATCTCTGACTAGATTGTTGGGAATTGGGGAAAGAGACACACAATTATATGTAGATAGTGTACCTTTTCCCTCCATGCTCTTTTTCCCTTTGAGAAGTCATGATTTCACAAAGAAGGATGCCTACAAAACTTTATCATAAAATGCCTCTCCAGATCTTCTCATGAATGTGCTGATGGTAGGCATGCATTATAAACCCTGCTCCATCTGCATAATATTAAAGATAAAGACACTCCAATGCCATATTGAACACTGAGAATTACAGAATAAAAGAGTTGGAAGAGACCTCAAGGTCTTCTAGTATAAGATCTGAAGCAGGAGACCTTATACTATTCTAGACAAGTGACTGTCGAGTTTCTTCTCCAGCCTCCAGTGATGGAGCACCCACAATGTCTGAAGGAAAGCTGTTCCACTGGTTAATAGTTCTCACCATAGGAAGTTTCTCCTTAGTTCTAAGTTGCTTCTCTCCTTGATTAGTTTTCATACATTGTTTTTTGTCTTGCCTTCTGGTGCTTTGGTTTCCTCTTCTCTGTGGGAGCCCCTCAAATATTGGATCGCCACTATCATGTCACCCCTAATCCTTCTTTTCACTAGACTAGACAAACCCAATTCCTGCATATGTTTTATGTATATATTAACATATGTTTCTTCATATGTTTTAGTCTCCAGGCCCTTAATCATCTTAATTGTTCTTCTCAGCACTCTTTCCAAAGTCTCAACATCTTTTTTATATATGGTGACCAAAACTGGATGCAGTATTCCAGATGTGGTCTTACTAAGATTTTAGCACTAATTCTTTTGGTACTAATACCTCATGAGATCTTAACTTTATCCTTCTGTTTATGCAACCAAGGATTGCATTAGCATTTTTCATTGCTGTCGCACACTGTTGGTTCATATTTAAGTGATTGTCCCCTAGGACTTCAAGGTCCCTCTCACAATTATTGCTTTTTAGGCAGGTTTCACCTAATCTGTACTTATACATTTGTGCTTTTTTTCTCTAAGTGTAAAACCTTTACTTTTCTATACATTAACTCTCATTGTGTTGGATAGTGCCCAGAGTTAAAGTCTGTCAAGATCCATCTGTGCATTTGAAGTGTTCGCTATTCCTGCCAGATTAGTATCATCTGTAGATTTGATGAATTTTGCTTCTATTCCCTCATTTAATTTGTTTATGAATATATTGACGAGTACTGGCCATAAGACAGAACCTTGTGGTAACCCGCTTCTTACTTCCTCCATGTACATGTAATACCATTAAGGACATGTTGAGTGCAGCTTGTCAGCTGGTTACAAATCCATTTGATGCTGATGCTGTCTAACCCACATTTTTTTAGTTTACCAAGAAATACGTTGTGGTCTACTTTGTTGAATGTTTTACTGAAATCCAAGTATGCTATGTCCACAGCATTTTGCTGGTCCGTTAATTTACTTACTTTGTCAAACAATGAAATGAGATTGGGTGGCATAATCTGTTTTTGACAAATCCATATTGACTTCTGGTTATAACTTTGCTTGGTGTTCACAGATCTGTTTTTTTATTCTCTTTTCCAGAATCTTCCCAGGTGGTGATTGATTGGTCTGTGGTTTCCTGGATCTATTTTTTTTTTTTACTAGGACATATCTTTGCATTAGGAAAAGCAAATCTAAGAGAAATATAGGCATAAGTGATGGTGGTGGATTCTAAAATAATTGTCAGTAAATTAAGATTGACAATGGGAGGAAGTCGCCTTCTAAAGGAATGGGAGAATAAGAAAAATCTCAACTAGATAAAATAGTGAGAGGAACCAAGTAGGAACCTAAGCAGAAGGTTCAGTCTTTGACTGTCAATCTCCATAAATATTAGTACTCTTCTTTTGGATTGTTTGTAGTGAGTGTTCTTTTTTAAAATCTTGGCATAGAATTATACAGAACAGCAGCTTGTAATTGCAAAAATGAGATGAAATCCAAATTGGTTGGATTTGTGTGGACTGAGACAAATTCCCATGTAATAAGTTGCAAGACAGAGATAACTCCTTTCTCTCTACCCCCAGCTCTTTCTCTTTGTCCAAACTATAGACTACAATCTAAGTGCAGAAGGAGATAAATTAACAGAGAACATAACAAACAATATGTTAAAAAGTTATGATATTTATATAGTTACTTACCAAGTACATCTAAATTATATTAAAGTAACCAAAATGTCTTGACAATCCCCAAGGCATGTCACAACTTTTGAGCACTCCAACAGTTGAAAATTGAAAGTTGAAAAAATTGACACACCCTAAATTTATTCAGCCAATTACTGTACATAAATATGGTATCATGTCAATACTATTTTGCAGACAATGGTATCTGATTGATGGGGTACACAAAACCCAATATATGTCTGCTTTTTTGTCTAAAGGTTTAAAGGTCATCCTGGTGGTCTCTTTTATAGTGCCTAGTAAACATGTACTACAGCAGCCTTTTCTCCCTTTTCTGCCAATTACTCCCAGCATGATTTATTTTTCAAGTGAGTCAAACTAACTGCAGCATATAACACTGTTAACCATATTGCTATGCAAGTTAAATAATATCACCAGGGATGATAAGCTTACCAGTATCATTGGGAGCTTCCTCTAGATCTGGAGATTTTACGTGATGCTAAATGGTAAAAACAGTAGATGGAGGATGCAAATTCCAACATTGTATAACCTACATATATATGAACGATCAACCAGCCCCTGACAACAGATGTCTATTCATCTATGTGGATGATACAGCAGTGGCCCACAAGGATCAACTTTTGTTAAGGTATCTGGGAAACCTATGGTAGCACTTCATCATCAACCATTTAAAGCCCAATCCAAAGAAGACCCAAGTGTGTGCTTTCCACCTCTGAAACTGGGGTATGCAAGTTCATCAGTAAATTGATGAACTACACATGGTGAACTCAACAATGTGCACATCAACTTTTGCCTTGAGCCGCACAGTATCTCTACAGCACAGTATGCTGCTCCAGTGTGGGGTACATTTGCACATGTAAAGCAAGTTGATATCACCACCAGTAAAGCAGTACATTTAGTGACAGGTTTTCTTAAACCTACACCAATTGAGAAAATATATCTTTTTGCTGGCATTGTCCCATTAAGATCAGGAGAGAAGTAGCTACAGATGCCAAGAGAACTAATCAAAATAATGATCTTCATCCTCTGAATATACATATGCTTCAAGCCACTGACTCAGACCTAGGAACAGCTTTAAGGCAAGAACAAGCACTCTCGAGTGTAACAAGAACAAAATCAAATTAATGGACAGAGGAAGGAGACCATTGAGCAAGGAATAACATTAATGGAGGATGTGGCTGAAGAATCTGACCTTACTTATACTATTTGGAGGATCCCGAATAGGTTGTGGGTTGGAATATCTAAGTGTAAAACCAATACACTATTGAATGTGGAGAGATATAGAGCCCGACCCATCTGCCAGTATGTCAGCTACTCCCAGAAATATGTACTGATAGTGACTTATTTTTGGCCAATGACAAAGTCAAGAAAGTGGCTTCATTTTGGCAGTTTAAAGTTTGATTTTGACAGAAGGAGAAGGAGGAGTTTCCATCAGTAACTTTTTAAAAGATATGTAACAATTGCAAAAATAAGGTCCAAGATTTTGCTTGTTGGCAAGCAAATTATGGCCAAGAGTAATACATATAGTTCAGGTATTTATTGTGGTTGTTAGTAACTTCTATAATTGAAGTGTCTGCAGTTTGCCTGTCTATACATTTTCTATCTCAATATATCAATTTCCTCAGGCATATTTAGTGTTTTTTTTAAAAAAAAAGCAATGCAAACAAATAAGTGACAGTAGCTAAGCTGGAAGAATTTGAGTTTAGACGTGCAGAAAAAGGTCCTTGGCATTGTGCCAATCCATGTTGAATTTAGTTTGATTTTTAAGTTTTTGTTCACGCCTAGAGCCAGGGAGAGGAATCTTTTAAGTACACTTCAATAAATAAGTCTCATTGATATTTTTAGCAGATGTTCTTAAACATCATTTCATTTTCAATTTCCAATTAGAAACTATAAGCCCTTCTTTATATTTTACATGCAAAATAAATAAGCAAATGGTGAACATTAGTACAGCTGGCTTGCCAGAAATATCTAGGTACAATTACTAAAACTCTGAATACCCTAAATGCATCACCTGATTGGCTCATTTTAGTTATTACATTTAATAAGTAATTAAGGTCAGATTTTATTAGTAATGAATACAAAAAAACTTTAAAAAATATTTGACCATAAGAGGGAGCTAAAGAACAGAAGATGAAGCAACATACAAGGTGTAGAAGGCATTTAAGGCAGACAGAAATTGCAAAAATTAATTTAGAGGAGTAGTTAAACAAAACAATTCACTTTATAGATCAACTCTATTCCAAAGATTTCACAAAAGAGAAGCAAGATGAACAAATTACTCAAGTAACTGGGGGGTGGGGGAGTGGGGGATAGTAATCCAGAGAGAAAACCAAATGCACAAAGTTATCAAATCTCTGTGACAATCGCACAAATATTTGACAATGAAAAGGATTTAAATCTAATGTTGGAATATAAATAAGTAAATATAAATCTGAAACCAACAGTGCCTATTGTGAAGATGGTTTAATTACAAGTCCCCTGGTCAATTGAAAGAAGAAGAGTTGCAAGTAAATCTATCATCCTCAAAGGGAACAAATTTGGGATCTCAAAATTGAAATGGAAATTGACAATGTTGACATATTTGCTTTAAAAAGCATATTGTAGAATTTCTTGAAGAAAAAAGTTTATATTTATTTAATTGACATCTCAAAAAAGAAAAAAATATTTCATTTTAGGAGAAGTCAGAGGGAGTGTTTAAATTTAATAAGTTAATCGGAATTAGAAGGGATTTTCTATTGGTTTGACATATGTAATTAAAGAAAAGTTCCAATGCATTTTTGTGCTTAGAAAGTGGGTTTGAAAATGGGTAGTTTTTTTTCTTTTCTTTTTTTAAAGTATACAATGCTTAAGTAATTTGTAAACTTTGCAAAATGTTTTGAAAATGAATTTGAAAGAATGTATGTTAAAAGTAACATGATAAATGGTGCATTAGGATTAATTGATTTATACTAAAAGATGAAATTTTAAAAGAAATGTTTAGAATCTTAAAATGAATATAAATGAGTTTTACCAATAAGACTAAAGATTTTAGTTAATATAACTAATGATGGTTTGGAGAGAGATTAAAAAGTGTAAATACAAATGTATACTCCAACAAAAGAAAAAAAGAAATAAATAGACTTGGGTAAAATGGCTAGGTAAATTGTTTTAAACAAAATTTTTTTATTTGATCTTGTTTTATATTGTTTCCAGTTTTTATTTTTAAGTAGGAAAAAATTAAATTCAGAATTCAGTTTGAAGATGTAATAATTATGTAGGTAATGTAAAAATTGAGGTCATAATATTTTAGTATTTTACTGTTTTGGAAAGTGTCAGAAATCAACACTTTTTTTTCTCTTTCTCTTTTTTTAACCCTACACTCCGTCTTTTTTCCCCTTAATCTTTATTTTCATTGTATTTTACAGTATAATAAATCTCAATCAAACTTTGCAAAAGAAAAAAAAAGAAATTGAATGTGAGGTACATCATGGAATAGACTGATTTTATCATCACAATTTAAAGATGGGGCTTCCTCTCCTACTCATAAAAGATTCATTTATTGAAGACTCCCCCCTCCCACCACATCCAAAACATCAACATTTTCTGATAGTATAACAACTTTGAAATGACAACTTGGCTATCCATATGAGAGAATGCCATAGTGTCAGAGACTGGAAAAGACTGCTGACACATGGTTTAAGAGTTTGGAATTCAACATCATCATCTTAAGTTTTAAAAGATGAACAGTGAAACTCTTTCAGGTTCATTAAGTAGGTGGGGCCCTAATATGGATTTGTGTATATGAAGGCAAAATTTAATCCTTCTTTTGATATTGGCCTGATCCCACATTAGCAATGATTGGTTCTCTCCCTCCACTTTATTTTACTGCTGCAGGGACAAGAGACAATTTCAAGGGGAAGATATACAGAGAGAAAGGATTAAGTAGCACATTATGAATGCTTTAAAGTATTATGCAACTATTTTGACTGAACTGTTGAATCCACTCTTGAAATAACTAATATTATATGAAAAACAAGGAATTATAAATGCAAATGTTTAAAAGTGTCTTTTTTATAGGTTTGTGAAAGTTTATAAAGACTGTTGCATGTTTCTATACATCAAGAACATCAATGTCCAATATTCCAAAACCACTGTCCCTTTGAAACAGCTAGATGCTTATCTTTTTTCTATATTTGATCTTCACTATGAAATCTTTCTTACTTTCAGCTGTATACCTTGGGACACAATTCCAGAATTCAGAATTTATTTTAATGTTAGGGCACATTAGAAATGGTTGTGGGAAGGAATGATTATAATAATAATGAGGGATGTTTACATTTATAAAGGAAAAAAAATGTTATTGTTAGATTATCATCCCACTTTAAAGAAAATATTTCATCAACTCAAGGCAGACATTATACCTAATGTAATAATATAAGAATAATATATATAATAATAATATTTTTCTTCACTCAAGCAATAAGAATTTGAATGAAATCAACTGTGAATGAAAATTTAGTGTTTGTTATTGTTACAAAAATGAAACTACACTATTTTTATTAGAAACATGACAGGTAGATATACTAAAATACATTTAGTGTACAATGATCATTAAGTGATGAGAAATCCTTACAATAATGTTTCCAAGTTTTAAATAAAATAGGAAGCAGGAATATATCTCAGGCATCTTTTGACAAATATAATTTAAGGGAGTTGACTCTCAGATTTTTTGAATAGTCTGACAAGCATTTAATGGGATTTGACCAGCTACTGAGTCTCTTAGAGGGCTCTCGTAGTATAGTTTGACCATGATAGTGGAGGATGCAGAAGGTTTCTGGGAATTTTATGATGTATTTTTTGCTCAGTGTGAAATTGGGCTGAAAGATGTCCTATCATGACTTTCACTAGGCAGTTAATTGACACCCATCTTTACAAGAAATAGGATGGACTCTACAAACTCTTTATTGAGGCAAGCAATTCATTGTTTCCAGAACTGGAAATGAATGAAGATGCATTGATTGAAAAGGAAGACAAAGATCAAAAAGTAATAAAAATGAAACTTTAAGGTTTTTTTAAAAAGTAGATGAAGAAAAGACATTGGTTGTTTTGAGAGCCTAAAGCTTTTAGGAAAAATTATTGCTATGATTAAAATCACAATATTATTTTATAATTGAAAAATCTTCTTTTTTCTAGGACATTCTCTTTAAAGGAAAATAGTATTCCCAAACATCTGATCAGTATTAGGGTTCCATTGTTACCAACAATCTTAATAGAGTGAATAATAGCGATGATTTTAATATTCTACCTCGTGACTACTTCCACTATAAAATGCTACAAAAGTGAGCATTTCCTAGAATCAGTTTATTTGAATCGGTAGTCACTACGGTTTCTGTAATTGTAATCATCTGATAAACTGAAAAAAGATATTAAGAGAATCAAAAGAAAATGGCTAGTTATTTCTAACTGCTCTGAGAATTCCTGCTGCAAGAATCAGAAATTAGAATTTCTAGGACAATCCTGGACTGTCTTGATCTTCCATGTGGACAGGTTAGAGATGAAATATGGAGAAAGTGGTATCTGAATCTTCACCACTAACTCTTTTAGATAAATGGAATTCCTGCTAGTTCCAACATGAAAAGGTTTATTTGTAATTTATCTTAAAAATAAATTAGGATGACAATGCTAGTCTGATGACATTTCCTGTATTTGTTTTAATTTGTCATGTATTCTGTCATGTATTTTTTTTAGGAGGCACAAATCTGTCATCCATCATGCATGATGTTCCATTGATGAGTAAATCAAGTCTATGAAGACAGACTAGCATCCTTTAGACATGCCTACAGACAGCACAGTAGCATCCCGTCTACGGTGACTTTCCTCAAGTAGGTAGATTCTAAGATGTTGGCTTTTTTTTACATTTTGCAGGGATTTAAAGAGACAAACAGGTGCTATAAAACTTTTCCAGTAAAAGTTGTTATGCTAGTCGAAAATTAAGTGCAGTCCTCAAATTCACAGATATTACACAATTCTTTTATACGGAAAGGTTATCTTTAGTTTTGCTGGGTGTTGAAGGATAAGGCTTAGGAAAAGATGTAATTCAGATTCCTTGAATGCCAAGGAAAATGGGACAGATGTCACAATTATGTATAGGATGGAAGTTTTGATAAGATGGCATGCTGCAAGAAGGCATGACAACTGCCAACAAAAAAAAATGCCTTCTATAGTTACTGGCATACCAATATAATATCCCAGCAAATGTACACTTCAAAATTTTTTTTTAAAGCATATTGATATCGCATTTTCCACTATTTATAGGCTTCATTGCACTAGCCTTGGTTATCCAGTTTGGGTTCCTGGAATCTAAGATTTTTTGAGATTTAAAGGCTATAGAATCCATAAAAAAATAAGCAATGCCAGTTTACTTTTTCTTTGAGACTAGACTGCTTTTTCCACCATGCTTCCCATTCTCAAAGGCTACCTGTCCATATTAGATTTGTAGCCCTCTGTTCATTCAGGAATTCAAGATGGAATACATTGCATTCACTTTTCCAGTTCTTCCTTCCAACCATCCAGGAAGATCAGCTGTATTGTGAGAAATGTCAGGCCAAATCACCTGCTGATTTCCATAGCTGAGAGAACTTGGGTGGGTCATCCTGCTGCCTGGTCAACACCAAAGATTTTTACATTGATTCTTGTCTATTCTTTCTTGTGAATTCCCAAGTCCTGTATCCCTGGACTCAATAATTGTAATGGTATGACACCTTGAGAAATGGGTGAACAGATGCTATTAATGGCATAGTCCTTGATGCATAATGGGTTAGAAAGAGGATCAGAAGGGACCCTTCCTAATTTCCTGAGCTGTAAAAGAGACAACAGGAGATTTGTTCTTTCAGACTTGCAAGATTTTGTTAATGCAGCCTTATAATAAAGTAGAATTCCTGCCTGGTATATATAATAATGCTGACAATAATAAGGTTTTATGTAAATTAATGATGATTCCAACACTCCATTGTGACTGCGGAGACCAAACTGAATTCTTACTTAATTAAGTAACATTTCCCAACCTAGGAGCCGAGACTAAGTAGCCTGATTAATATATTGCCACAACCATTCAGTTTTTATCCTTTCAGTTGTGCTGTATAAAATACTAGAGTGTACCTGTAAGATGCACTGCTTACAGGTTTGATCACACCCTAATGTGCTCTAACTTCTTTCTTTATAGAAATGTACTCTTGATAGCAAGAGATAGCAAGAGATAAAAAGCAAACAAAAGGTTTGTCTGTCTGTAGATTAATTGCCACCAACCCCCTCTTTCACTGATGCATTCCAGAAGAATTGTAACATAACTTTGATCAGGGAGTACAGATTTAAAGAAAGACAGAACTGGTAATCAATGGAATCTTCAGCCTTCTCCAACAAAGCATTTAATTTATAATTTCCTAAATTAAAAGGGAGAGATATAAAACAGCTTGATTTACTTCAGATATATTTTGTCTAACTCATATAATGGGAAGTCTTGAGAAATTGGACAAGCATACATTTGTGTGTTTATGTGTGTGTGTTTCAGCAGAGACATGAACTGACTACAAAACAATTTGGAGCAAAGCTGACTGAATTAATTCTCTGCACTACAAGACTTACATGCCCAAATTTCTTTTTCAACTATCTGGTGAACTTGCAACATTCCACATTTATTATTTTATTTATTTATTTTACTTATTTATATTTATATGCCGCCCTTCTCCGGAGACTCAGGGTGGCTTACAATGTGTTAAGCAATAGCCTTCATACTTTGTATATTTATACAAAGTCAGCTTATTGCCCCCACAAACCGGGTCCTCATTTTACCCACCTTAGAAAGGATGGAAGGCTGAGTCAACCTTGAGCCTGGTGAGATTAGAACTCGTAGTAATTGCAGGCAGCTGGATATTAAATGCTGCCTTAATAGGAGGCATTAGCCTGCTACGCCACTCAGGCACCTAAGCTCCTTTGTGAGTAGAGTCTGTCAGTATTGCTGGTGGATAAAAGGCATGATTCATTGTTCTTCTTTTCCTGTTCTCCTCATCCAGATCTTTTAGTTCTGCCTGCATCCAGTCCAGTATTCCAGCTATGTATCCAATGACTGGAATTGTCAGATAAAAATTGCTCATGTTGATTCTGGATGTCGTTTTTTCTAGAACTGGTACATTCTTTTCATATATCTTCTTCTTGTTGGATTTGATTTGCATTAACAGATCATTTCTTTTTTTGGTCTTCCTATATATGTGATAGGCAAATCACTTTTATTCCAGTAGCACTGCAGCTTGGTTGCTTACCTGAGTCCTGTAGTTCACTTGTTATTAGATGTCCAAGAATGTCAGCACCTACCCCCAGTTGCCCTGGATGACAACTGATCTAATATACATTTCTATAAGTTATAACTCACTATCTCACTCTTCATCTGACCATTTTATGCATATATCATATGCAAAGGTGCTCTTTCAACTGCCTATACAGCAACTTCAGATACAGTTTGTAAACTTTACAAGTGTTACTAAAGTATTCAATTCCCTCTAACTTTTCAGAACATAGCAGATTGATGATATTTTATATGAACTTTCATTTCAAGGCAATGATTATCCAGAAATAGTTTGAGGAGGTTCAAGTTTCATTTCAAAATCATGCATGATCATTTGTAGGAAGTTATGTTTCCTATTTAAGGTGAGAGAGCCTTCTTAGTCCACAAGACACATTCTGTTCTTAAGGGTATTGGCAGGAGTACTGAATACCTTACATTCCTTTACTATTATTCTTTGGCCCCTTGACAGCCCTAATGAGATTTAGATTGTTAAACAGACATCTGCTATGAAATCTTTCCTTTGGCAATGAATGCAGGATATTGAAAGGTTTGTATTCGCAAAACAGGGAAATAATCACAATGTATACCATGAACAGATCACTAATTATATATATTCATATACAGGAGGATCCTTGCTGCTCTCTGAGCTTTGTGGTTTTCTTGCAGGTGTTTCATTACCCAAACTAGATAGTATCATCAGTGTTAGTAAGGAATGGGATTTGCTCACATATTCTAGTGATTTGTCCTGTCAGTATTGGTGGGGGTGGTCTTAGAAGTTCTTTGGTTAGGTTTCTATTGCTGGCTTGTTTGGCAGTTTCTTGGCTGGGGCATTGTCTACTTGATTATTGGTCTGATGTTAATACTGGAATTAAATCTATGCTCATCTGGGCGCTAATTGCTGGTGGAGAGGTGCTTAGGTCTTTTTGTTCCCTTTTTGCCTTGTTGTGTCTTTTGCATAGTCTATAGATATTGTTTATTTCCATGTATCTATCGATGGCAAATTTATTGAACTGCCAGGCTTCTAGAAATTTCCTGGAGTTTTTGGACTTGGTTTGCTCTAGGATAGTCATAGTTTCCCAATTAAAACTATGGTTAAGTCTGTCCATATGTTGTGAAATTAAAAAGTTTTCATCGTGTGTTCTGACTGCTAATCAGTGTTCATGGATATGTTCTGCCAGTCTTCTTCCTTTTTGCCCTACTTAGTGGTTGTTGTAATAATTACACTCTATGTTGTAGATGACTCAATCATGCCATGGAGCAATGTGGTCATAAATTCTTTGACTAATTCCGGATCTATGGATGTGAACAAGGCTGTGACATTAAATCAGGCCATGATTTCATTCTCATCTATACTAACATCAATAAACTGAGAGCAAACAGCACACCTCACTAGCACTGATGATGTTACCTAGTTTGGTAATGAAACATCTGCAAAAAACAACAGCAACCAAACTCAGAGAACACCAAGAATCCTTCATTTCAATCCTGAGCTACAATACTCTGCTCATGGTATCTTAATGGTCATAATATAGAGCAAGTAAGCCACCTTTAAGTATCTAGGGGTGGTCATCCAGGCCACTGGCTCAAGAAAAGCACATGGTAAATATGCAGCTGCCTCTGGCCAAAGATCAGCAAACGCATTCTCAATTTTTCCCCCACAAAGGAGGAACTATGTTCCTGCTGCAGTTAAGCTATTTCTTGCCAGTCGCTAGCACCGCTTCTTTATGGGATCTTGCTCAGACCCTGAGATTTGTATTTCACACCATGGGAAAGAGTTCAATCCAAATTTATTAGAGAAATTCTCCAGATGCCGTGTTGTGTCTCAAATGCACTTCTGTACCTGGAGACAGGATTGATAAAAGTTGAAGCAAGAATCTGTGTAGCTTCTTTAAATCTTTGGCTAAAGCTTAATTTCTTCCCACAAGGCCTTGCTCCATTAATCCTCCAAGACAAATTCTCCTCTTCATGGGTCAAGGCCACTGAGTCCAACGTTGCCAAACTAGGCTTTTCTCCAGCCTCAATACTCAAGTTGGATTACGACCAAGCAAAACAAAGGGTAGAGGAGATTGAGAGGCAAGAGGATTTAGGGAAAGCTCTGTTGTTTCTGGCTCCAGACTCTATTAGATATGTTGTTATTCCTAACAGTTATCTCAGCCAGTTAGAGATGGTGAAACACCAGAAAGCATTTTTGCCTTCATGGTGTCATGCCATGAAGATAGATAAATAGAAGATAGATAGATAGATAGATAGATAGATAGATAGATAGATAGATAGATAGATAGATAGACAGACAGACAGACGTGCACACAAACATAACTTTCTAGTACCAACATTTGCTCATGGCGTGTGTGTGCTCATGGTGTGTGTGTGTGTGTGTATAATGGTGAATATGAGGTTATCACTTTCAATTAGCATGAACTTCTGTCTTGCTTTTTTTAAAAAGAGAGATTACTAAAATATATTACTAAAATACATGTATTACTAAAATGCAACTAAAGTGAACGTGTGACTATTATCATCCCAAAATAATGCAAGTATTAAATATCAAAAAAGTAATGAATTAATTTCAGTATACACAGATATTAAATTAGGAATTTGTAAAGAAGAGAGACAAATATTTCAAAAGAGTAAAAAAAAATATGTTCAACATGTAAAACAAACTTCAAACTTATGCAAAATTAATTAAAAATGTACAAAGCAATTTCACCAAAGCAGGCCAGGACACTTTCTTCCATGGCATGTTTATGGGATGGGGTAAGGGGTAAAATAAAGTCAATATGCCAGCTTTAATTGTGCAGTGGCTGCCACTATCTTGACTCTTGAATACCTACTATGAACAGTTCATTTTCCAATTATTGTTCAACATCATTAGCTATAGAATATGCTCACTTGTCTTTGGAATTATGTTATCTTTTAGTTTTGACTGATTAGAATATTTTTTTTACTTCTACAACTCCAAGGATCCATTGCAGTTGCTAATATCAGTCTCATTTTTTCATAATCTGATTTAGGTTCTGTTTCAGCATGAAGATGATAGAGGCTTACTCCAATCTTGTAACTGTGTTAGGATTGTGGCACTCTGACGTGATTTGTGGTTCAAATCACTGCTTTGCTTATAGGGTTGCACATTATTCTCTTTTGTTTTCTAGCAAATATTTAACGGTCTTGTAAGTGTTTTGACATTTCATACTCCAGCATTTCCAACAGGTAGCCAGCATAGATGTTTTCTGTGCTCTTCCAACATAATGGTAAGCTGCATGAGAGTACTATTCATATAGTACTTGAACAATCTGATTGGCTAGTAAACTATCCTAGCAGCAGGAGTGACATCTTCAACTTGCACAGCCTGTTAAATGTATCACTTTCCCCCCTTTTCCCCAGGCTTCTAACAATAGATTATATAATTGCAGCAAGACTCTACAGGGCATGCCTCATTGAATCATTATCATACTTATCAGGTAACAAAATGCACTTGGCCTTATGATCGCTGGCTGACAATATACCCGAGGAAGGCAATTATTCTAGCACAACAAGCACTCTAATGGGCCTGATTGTTCACTGGTGTTAAGTGTTGTATGCCTATGCCTGCAGAGGCTTCAAAATACCAAGCAGATAATTAACTAACCTCCCATGCATCTCTGAAGAGATATATTAATTCTTCCATTTTTGTTATTTTTCATGTTTGCCCTCAGATTCTTTTGCCCTTCATTTTTCATTACACTTTGTAGATGAGCTTAGCCTTAAGAAAAGGCAGAGCCTAAATATTTTGATTCTGCCCTTTCCCCCACAATTACTTTCTGGGGAATCCATCAAGAAAGGGACAGGTTGCTAGTCTTACAGGCTGGCAGCATTCCTAAAGTACAGTAGGTTTAGCTTTAGCTCTTAATAATGTCTTTATATCTTTCCCCCCAAAGAAATGACAAATAATGCACTGAATAAGAAGGACGAGAAAAGGCAAACAGTTCCTACTAAAGAGCTATGTACATCTATGCAGCAGACTTCAGGAAACCAAGTGGGAAAGTAGGAAAGGAAGTAATAGAATAAAATATTTTATCCTCTTTGCTCTATTCCTTTTTGTTCCTGTAGTCTGTAGTATACTTGGTGTTGCTGACCAATTTTGACCTCTGACTAAAAGTAGTAATTGCTAGGAAGGAAAATATGTCTGGCTTCTTCATTGGTTTCCATTGGATAATTTGATTTATGATGGCTTTCTGATGTCACTATAATCCTTGGCATAGACCTAAAATCCAAACAATGGCTTGATTAAATTGGAACAGGAGATGGATTTCTCTTATATCCACATGAAACAAATAAGTATCACTTGTATACATACAACTGACTTACCAAAAAAGTCTTAATTGGTTGCATACCTAATGAAAATTATCTTATAATGGCAAACTATGATAATGTGGTTCTGTTATTCAGAACCACTGAACCATATCTTTCAAAGATCCTGGAGCACCAGGGAACTACCAGATTACTGGAAAGGGGTTGATGTAGTTCCCATCTTTAAAAAAATGGATTCAGGAAACTACAGAACTATCAGTCTGATATCAATATGTGGTAATATTCTAAAAACAATCAAGGAACGAACACCTAGAGGCAAACAAAATTGTAATTAGTTGCCAACATAGGTTTTTCAAAAACAGATCATGTCAGATAAATCTTATTTCATTCTTTGACATTGTGACAAAATTTGTGGATCAGAGAAATACTGTGAATATACTTTATTGGACTTCAGTAAAGCATTTGATCAAGTAGACCACAACCTACTATGTGATAAGAGTTAAAAAATGTTGGTTAGACAGCATCACTGCCAGATCAATTTATAACTGGCTGACCAACTGCATTCAACATGTAGTCCTTAAGGAAACTGCATCTACATGGAGGAAAGTATGCAGTGGGGTACCCCAAGGCTCTGTTTTAGGCCCAGTACTGTTCAACATCTTCATCAATTAATGGACAAGTGGATGGATGGGGAACTCATCAAATTTGACACCAAGCTAGCAGGTATAGCCAACACTCCAATACCCCAATACAGAAAGATCTTGACAGACTTGAAGAGCAAGTCCTATCTAGCAAAATGAAATTCAATGGTGAGAAAAGTTAGGTTCTACATTTAGGCTAGAAAAACCAAATACACAGATATAGAATAAATAGTACCTGGCTCAATAGTAGTAACTGCAAGAGAAATCTTGGAATCCTAATGGACAATGACTTAAGTATGATCCAGCAGTGTGCTGTAGCTGCCAAAAAAATCAACACAGTCCTAAGCTCCATTATTAAAGGGGCAGAATCAAGATCATGTGACATGTTATGCCACTTTATAATGGCTTGGTAAGACCATATTTGGAATATTGCATCCAGTTTGGGTCACAATGATATAAAAAATATGTTGAGATTCTAGAAAGAATGCAGAGAAGAACAAAAAGATGGTTAGGAGGCTGGAGGGTAAAATTCCTCCTTAATTAGTAGCCAGTTATCAAGTCATCCCTAGTCTTTCTTTTCATTAAACTAGACATTACCAAATTCCTGCAACCATTCTTCATATGTTGTAGCCTCCAAACCCCTAATCATCTTTGTTCTTCTTCTCTGCCCTCTTTTCAGAGACTCAACATCTTGTTTTATAGCATAGAGATAAAAATTGGATGTAATATTCCAAGTACAGTATCATTATAAAGTGATACTGTCACTTTAATGATTTGATCCCTCTGCAGCAGTGGTGAAATCCAAACCGGTTTGCTACTGGTTCGCTGGCCGCACATGCATGCTGCGTGCCAAATGTGTGCTGCGTCAGCATGTGCAGTGTGCACCAAATGCGTGGTCTATGAGAGTGCAAGCGCAGTACACACCAAAAGGAGGCTTGGGAAGGTAAGTAGAAGCGAGGGGGGATCAGCTGTGGTGCGCTATTTAGCTTCACTAGAAAGCAGAATTTCCTGCTTTCTAGCAAAGCTGAACTATACTGCACAGCTGATCTTCCCTCACTGTTCTACTTACCTTCCCAAGCCTCCTTTTGGCTGTGCTGCACACACGCGCATACACAGTACATGCCAAAAGGAGGCTTGGGAAGGTAAGTAGAACAGCGAGGGGGGAAAAATCAACTGTGGCGCATGATTTAGCTTTGCTAGAAAGCAGAATTTCCTGCTTTCTAGCAAAGCTAAACCCCGCTGCACAGCTGATCATCGGAAATACCGGTTCGGAGGAACTGGTAACTTTTTAAAACTACTGGTTCACCTGAACCAGTAGCTTTTTTTTTTTTATTACTGGTTCTCCTGAAACGGTAGTTTTTATTACTACTGGTTCATCTGAACTGGAGCAAACTGGTAGCATTTCACCCCTGCTCTGCAGCCTAGGATTGTGTTGGCTTTTTTGGCAGCTGCAATATACTGCTGGCTCATATTTAAGTGATTATCCACTAGAACTCCAAGATCCCTCTCACAGTTACTACTGTTGAGCCAGGTACCACCTATTCTACATCTATGCATTTGGATTTTCTTGTCTAAGTGTAGAACCTTACTTTTCTCACCAGTGAATTTCATTTTGTTAGATAGAACCTAGTGTTTAAGTCTGTCAACATCCTTCTGTATCTTAAGCCTATCTTTCGGAGTGTTGGCTACTCCTGCCAGCTTGGTGTCATCTATAAATTTGATAAATTCCCTTCTATCCTTCATCTAAATCATTGATCAAAATATTGTAAAATGCTGAGCCTAAGACAGAGCCTTGGGATACCCCACTGCATACTTCCCTTCATGTAGATACAGTTCCATTAAGAACTACATGTTGAGTGCTGTTGGCCAGCCTGATAAGAATCCATCTGGAGATGATGTGTCTAAGTATATACCTTAGGTTCCTGAATCATGTATCTATATCCTATAAGAGGATATAGATACATGAGCATGTTTATGTGCTAGACAATGGGCACATAAAGCAATACAAATATTCAGGTGTCTTTATGTGCACCTAAAAGTTGTTGCTTCTTTAAAAGCCACATGATGAGTTAACCCCTTGTTATTAGGTGGGAGAGGAAGCAAGGGATTGCAAGCAGTTGTGGGACTCAAGTACTTTAACAATCGGTTCTCTGCCCTAATGATTTCTTCCAACAACCAGTTTGCCAAACTGCTCAGAAAGTTAACAACTGGTTCTCCCGAAGTGGTGTGAACTGGCTGAATTCCACCACTGATTGAAGGACTGGCTGGGAAACTGTCATGGAATCTTGAAAATGAAGATCTTATTACTGCAGAGCAGCCAGCAATGCAGCAGCAAACAGTAACACTGAAGCAGGCATAACTTTCTCAAATTTCATTCCCTTGGAAGTGAAAGATCTTTGACTTTAGACATATTTTGTAAGTTATGTCATTTAAGGTACCTTGGTATCATCCATCCAAGTAATGGTTATATTAAGAGTTTTAACACTTTATAGATCATTTACAAGAAATAAGTCCCTTGAAGGATACTACAAAGCACAGAATCTGTTGAAGGCCTAATATAAAATTTAAGTTGAATTGAATGATTTTCCTTTATTAGGAATGGTGCTCCCAATGGTGTTTTGGAAAATCTTTTAGAGCTATAATCTCAGGAATGGCTTTTGTGCATTTGTGAAACCTCAGTTATTTTTTTTTATCTTTGGTTTTTTAAAATAACAGACTTTAGTGTTTAGTTGTCCCATTTTTAAAGGTGTTAATTATACATCTTAATCTAAATAACCAAGAGGCTTTTGGGTCAGGCTACAATATTAAATCTAATACATAATTATCAGCAACAGTCATATTGAGTTTCTAGGTTTTTTAAAAAATAGATGGTTGGTACCTTATTTTCCCCTTTTAACATCTCATCCTTGCAGTAGATCCCCCTATTTATTTATCTATCCTTGGTTCTTTTTTTTTATGAAGGACATCTTCATTCCATCATTTTCCAAGATTCGATTGACAGTTTAAAGATGACCTCTGTTCAGCTCAGTGGTGGGTTTTTATCAGTTTGCCCCGGTTCAGGTGAACCGGTAGTGGTGATGGTGGGAGGCTCCGCCCACCCACCCGGATGTCATCACAGATGCTCTGCGCATGCGCAGAAGGTTCTGCACATGCGCAGAAGTGCCACGCGTGCTCCCGGTTCTGAATCGATAGCAAAGGTAAGTAGAACCCACTACTGGTTCAGCTTCATTTCCATCATCTTGAACTGTTAAGAATGGTCCTTTAGCTGAGCAATAGTAGAATTCAAATAACTCAGTGCTCAATCTGTGCTGCTCTCTGGTCTTGGATCAGCAAAATAATTTTCATCTAAAGGACAAATACTTGCTTTTGTCCCTTATCTGCTTTAAGTTCAGGTGCAGTATTGTAGTGAGGCTCAAAGAGAGTGAGTAGTTGCTATGAAGAGTGTCCCATAAGCTTCCAAAGTGCCATTTGTTTTTCACCAAAATGATACTGGGAAATAGAGGATGGGTGGGGGGGGGGGAGATAATTGTACCAGACAATAGAAAAATTGTATGCACCAATAAGCCATACAAGGCAAACAAAAAGGCCATCTATATTGAGCTTTCAAACCAGAATTGTTGATCATTGACCATAATAAAGAAATTCATTCATTTTACTGTTGGGTCAGAAATACATCAGCTCAACACTTCTGAACACAGTTGATGACATGAAATTAGATCAGGCTTGAGCTAATTCTGAACAGGTGCAAAGGCCTATGTAGAAATGTCTTTCATTACAGTAGCACAATAGTGACTTGATTCTGCAAAGTCTACATGCATGAAAGTATATAGAATACAATTTAGGGCTCCAATAAGAAACTAGCAATGATGACTGAAGTTAGATACAAAGCACAAATACTTGAATACTATAAATAGAAAGGAGGGAAGGATGCAATTTACTTTTCTTACTTCTTTTTAACTTAAACAGTCATATTTTGTATTATCTTGTTTTCTCTCTTTTTCTTTCTATCAATGTCTGTAGAGATTCTCAGTCATCCAGGTCATGGTTGCCCCAAAGGTGCTTTTTCAGGAGGCAACTGAACTTTATGGTTTTTCTTTGAAAACATTTCACTTCTCATCCAAAAAGCTTTTTCAGCTCTGGGGAATGTAACCTCCAAGTCCTTCAATGACCCTCTAAAACAATAGTGGGTTTCAATTTAGTTTGCTGCCACCACTGCTACTGGTTTGCCCGATCCAGGGTGAACCGGTAGCAACCCACCACTGCTCTAAAAGGATGCAAATGACCAGCTGTCTGCAAGGAATATAAATCCTTGCATTTGTTCTGTCCCCTCCCTGCTTCAGAAGCCCAGACAAGCACACACACTCGAACAGAAGTATTCAGAAGTTGTTTATTTACCATCCATAAACAACAAGCTGGCAGCGAGCCCGGGAGAGATAACGACAGCTGTTGTTTTGAGTTGCCACGGCCAGTCCCTGATAAGGCTCCAAGTATTTATGTCCAATACGAGTTTAAAAGAAAACACTTCTCTGCTGCAGTATTTCAGGACACAAGCAGTCAGGTTAAAACTTTGTTCATCACAAAAGCCAACAAGGTAAGGTCAGCTCCTTTTATACCTTGTGGGGCGTTGGCTTTGTGACTCATCACCTCGTGCTCAGCCCCACCCACTCCTTTGCTGAGCCCATCTCTCTGATCGTCGCCACCTGGGATTAATCTACTCCCTCTCCTCATTAACGTCTGACTCAGAGGAGCTTTCTTCCACAGGGCTTTCAGCTGGGGCCTGGGATGGTGCCAAACCAGACGGGCCAGGGGAGGGGGCCCTTGCCTCCTCCTCCTCTTCACTTTCGGAGGATTCTTCCTCCGGAGGTCCGGGCTCGGGAGCCGAAGACACAACAGCATTCCCCACTATCCTGTCAGAGTTGAAGCTTCTTGGATGAGAAGGGAAATGTCTTCAAAGAAAAAACAAGAAAGTCCAGTTGCCACCTGAAAAAGCACCTTTGGGATTTCTATCTCAATATTTGCCCTTTTCTATATTCTTTGCATTTTAATATAAATACCTAGATGTAAAACCTCAAGATATTTGTTAAAAATATTAAAAAATGGATTACTATTCCTAGAATCTTTTCCTCATTCTGCACCCCGGTTTCATAGAGACAGTTGAACTAAACCAGGGGTGAAATGCTCTCAGTTTGGACCGGATCGGGCGATCCAGTAGCGATGGCAGCAGGTAGTTCAGAAAACCAGTAGCAAAAATCCTTGCCACCCTGCACATGCCCACCCAATCACCCTATCACCTACTTGCCCGCTTGCCCATTTGTTGCTTCTTTCTGGCTTGCTCACTCGCTTTTTCCACCACTCGGCGCTTCTGCTTCCACCAGTTGCTTTTCCTGCCACTCAGTGCTTCTGGCCCATCCCCCCCACCCCAGCCTATATAAGTTCCCCTTTCTACGTGGCCCAGAAGTTCACCTGGCCTCTCAGACCTTGCCTCGCCTCACCTTGCCTCGCCTCACTCTGATGCCTCGCTGACTGCTGCTTGCTCAAAAAGGTAAGCATTGCTGTTGCGGCCTAGCATGCCACCACCCCAATCCTCGGGCTCACATAGTTCATGCAGCTGCTGGGGATCATTTGCAGGCCTTGTGCTACCGCCCTGGTCCCCGTGTCCCCGTGATTGCCTGCCTGCCCTGGCTAATCTGCCTAGCTAACCACACACCTTCCCCCCCCCCAGCCTCCAGCTTGCTTACCTTCACTCTTTGGACTGAATCCTGAGCCACTGGTCGCAAAGCCTGCCTTTGCTTGCTGCAATCCCTGCAATCCAATGCATCAGCAAGCAACTCGATCTGCCTACCTGCAACCAAGCTCATGGGTGAGCAACTCAATCTGCCTGCCTGCCTGCCTTGTCCCTTCAATTGGATAAGTAACTGGGGTTTTCCCTTTGGGAGCTTTAAAGAAATACTTAATTGGGGGTTTTTTAGGAGTTTTTTTTTAACATAGCCATTTAAAGTTTAGGAAATTTTACATTTAGTTTTTTTATCTAAAAATAAAAATAAAATAATAAAATAAAATAAAATATTTGTGCAGCTTTCTGAGATTTGGTGTGTTTCTGTAGTGTTTCACTCTAACTACACAAACACACACAATCTCACAAAGCTGTATGTGGCCTTTTGTGGGCAAAAGTGTGAAAGTTGGTTTTTGGGCTTTTTGAGGCTTTTGGTGTGCTTTTACATTGTGTGTCATCAGTTAACAAAGCTCCTTTTTTTCTTTTTGCAGTAGCTGCCACCTTTAACAGGAAGGATGAAAAGGCAACAGACTTTGATGGGTTTCTTGGCCAAGAAACCAAAACTTGAACAACCAACAGCAGAAGTGGAACAAAAACCATCCCCTGTGCCACAAGCATCACCACCTGAAACTGGAGAAAGCAGCAAATCAAGTATAGAGTCACCTGCCGCAGCCGAAATCGGAAGCATTCTTCCAGACTGCTGGACCATGCAACAGTACAGCTACTTCCAAGAGAAGTATGAAGGGTTGGAAGTTTCAAACAAGAAACTGAATTGTACATACTGTGTGAAACATGGCTTCACACTGGAGAGTGGTATTCATGTGTCCAAAGAGTGGAAGCATTCTTCCAGACTGCTGGACCATGCAACAGTACAGCTACTTCCAAGAGAAGTATGAAGGGTTGGAAGTTTCAAACAAGAAACTGGATTGTACATACTGTGTGAAACATGGCTTCACAATGGAGAGTGGTATTCATGTGTCCAAAGAGTGGAAGCTTTTCAAGATTGAGCCAGCTGGGAAAAACAAGGAAGTGCACCAGGCTTCTCTCTGGTAGAAATGGGAGAACATTTCATATCAAAATCGTACACCATTTGTAGAGATAACATAAAACAAGCTGAGCAGGAAGCCATAACAAAAGCAATGGACAAGATTTCTGAAAGGCAATTTGGCATCACTTCTAAAATGTTCAAAACTGTTTACAGCCTGGCAAAAGCATGCAGACCAATTTCAAACATAGAGGAATTGATAGCATTACAAACTGAAAATGGAGTAGATCTGGGAGTAGGATTGCATTCAAGACCAACAGTTGGGAAAATAGTTGAGTGCATTGCAAATGAAATTAAAAACCAAATGTTTTCCAGCATCATTGCACAGAATCTGAAGATATGTCTGATCATTGATGAAGCCTCAACAGTATCCTGCAAACCACTGATAGTTTTCTTAAAAGTTGAGGACTCAGAGGATCCACCAACAATTTTTGTCGAGCTTGTTGAATTGTAAGATGCAGATACAATATGTTCTGCAGTTTTTGAAAGTTTACATAAGGTTGGATTTACCCAGGACTACCTACAAAAAAATTTAATACTATTCTGCTCTGATGGTGTCAGCGTTATGCTTGGGAAAAAATCTGGAGTGAGCACCAGAATAGCAAAAGAGTTTCCAAACATCATCATATGGCACTGCTTAAACCATCGCCTCCAACTTGTTTTCGATAAAGGAAATAAAGCAAGTAAATCATTTAAAAATTTTTATTGATAAGATATGCTCTATTTTCCAGCAGTCTAATAAAAAACAAATTGAACTTGATGAAATATCTGAAGAACTTGAAATTAACATCATAAGGATTGGTTGAGTTTTTGGGCCAAGATGGGCTGCCTGTAGTTTATGGGCAATCATAGTTGTGTGGTGTGCTTATCCTGTGCTACATCAATATTTTCATGGGAATGCAAAATACTCAGGTATGGCTGCCCGTCTGGAAAATAAACATTTCTTAAACAATTAGGCATTGATGATAGACATTTTGGAGGAAATTTCACTTCTTTCAACTGCACTGCAAGCACACAATACGGGCATAATAAAAGCTGAAACACTGGTGAGAAGATTAATAAAGGCATTTGAACTGCTAACAAAGGGAAAGGGCCCATACAAAAGAAAAGTTGAAGGACTAATTACCTCAGAAACCTTCAGGAATATAAAATTCATAGAAAACCATCAATTTGTTGGTCTTCATCAAGAAAGACTTTTACAAAGTATCATCAAAAATTTTCAGAAACGACTGATGGACTGTGAGCATTTAAAAACTGGGAACCAACTGCAAGACATCACAAATAAACTACAGTTCTACAGTTTTTTGTGCCAGAGTACTGGGATTTGAGGAAATAGTCGTTCCAAGGGCAGCAGCTGAAGAACAACTGCGCACATTTAGTGACATTTTCAACTACAACATTGACATCAACGACTATAGAGATTTTGTGGAGAATGTCTTAAAAGATTCTAAGAGGTATGCAATTCCTGACAATATCAAAAAAGCAAAAGATATTGTCAGAACAATTGCAGTGAGTTCTGCAGAAGCGGAAAGGTTTTTTTTTCGAAAATGAACCTGATATGTTCAGAGAGCAGAAGTTGCCTAGCTGTTCCCAATCTAACCAACCTCATGACCATTAGCATTACTGGACTACCTCTTCCAAAATGGGACCCTATTCCTGCAGTGAAAAAATGGTTCAGAGGACATCATCGCTCAGCTAATGATCCGAGCATCAAGTGCAAGAAAAGTGGAAGTGAAGAGAGTGCCACTGATATAGCTATGTGGAAATATCTCAAAGCTAAAGACAACAAACAGTTTTATGTAAGTATTTATGTACCTCTTTTATTGTTTTTTTTTTTGTTGTTTTGTGTACTTCTGTTATTTTTATTTATGTAATAAATGGTTAAATTTGTATATCATATTATATCTCCTTGTAGATCATTATTATCATTGGTGCAAGAAGTGACATTGAAGACAACACTTTTATTGCTCTTATGTATTTGTGTACCTCTTATTGTTTTGTGTACTTCGTTTATTATTTAAGAATTGATTGCATGAAATAATTGGTATATCTTCTTCTTGTAGGTCAAAAAAGGGCAAAGAAGTGACGTCGACTTGGCCACTTGACCACCAAGCCACGTCCACCAGATAACCTGCCCACCAAGCCACACCCACCAATTAAGCCATGCCCACAGAACCAATAGCGATTTTTTTTAGATTTCACCCCTGGACTAAACCACTTCATTCTAGCAGCTAGCAGCTCTAAGACCTTGGACTCTGTTCTTGCTTAGCTGAGACTTTCAGAAATTCTCTTTTAAATATATGAATTATATATAATAAATATATGAATCTGTCACATAGACATTTTAGGAGGAGAAAAGCATGACTGACTTCAGTGAGTATTAACAATTCCCAAATCTATTAATTTGTCTTTGATATATGAGTATCTTTTCCAAATATCTATTGTTGCTATTCTAATGCTGTAAAATGTATAGGCTTTCAGACCTAAAGAAAATCTAAAACACATACTCACCCTTCATGGACACACACAATCCCAAACATAGATGGATAGTTTCTGACAACCTCTCTTGGATTTTTCTAATAAGGTTAAGATACAGTAGATCTTGGTGGTTCTACAAAGAGTGTTTTGTGTATTTTTAGATTGGCATTTCACTTGGTCATGCAGGAATAAAAAAATATTTGCACATAGACTATATTTCAGTGTTTATTCATTATTATTTGACTCTAGCCAATCTGGAGAAGAGTTCCTAAATAATTTATCAAGCAAATTGTTCAGGTGATCAAATACTAGTTCAACTCCAGATTTTTTTGGGGTGGGGAGGTGATACAATAAATGTTTTGGCTATCTGGTAAACCTGTATTTAAAGAAATGTAATACTAATTCACTTTTGAAATAATTGAGCATGTTATCCTACATGACAAATGAGAATTGCTATGACAGTGTTCTGCTAGTTTCATTTCTACCAGTTTTGGGGTGTGTTTTTTTTTAATATTAGAAGACTTTCCAGGAACAGGAGAACATGCAGAGGTACCTAATTATGTCTTTGTTTAAGTACTTTTGCATGTCCTTTTTTATCCTTCACACTACTGTTTATCGATGTTAATCTTTCCTCGATTATGTGCTCCAGATATTCTTACAGCTCTTATACTTTCTAATTGGTCTACTTAGTTCTTTGTTTTTGAAAGAGCTCCCACAATTTAATTCAGGGAAGCAATTTTGTTTTGTTTTTATGTTGTTTTCTCTGTGTGCTTTAATATATGTATTTAGGACTGTGTATTCAACATTATTTTAATGCTCCTATTTTATTTCGTGTGTGGATGTGTAGTAGGCTATAAATGTAGAATGTGTAGTAGGTTATAAATGAATTTATCTGAAAACAAACAAATATTTCACAATGTTTCTTTCTTGGGTAAATTGAAATCTGGTTGTAACTCCATATGAATTAGGTAAGTTTTACTTAAATTAACGCTGGAATGTAGTCCTAAATGGAAAGTTTATTATTAAGAAATAATTAACAAATTACTGGACTATAGCTAACAATTTCTATTTTTTCTCATGTTCTTTTTATTCAATGTTTGTTTATATGTGCTAGACTGTAATTTGAAAACAAGACAATTGTGTTGGCTCAATGCCAGAAATCACAGTTAATATAGTATAATAGTCTTTTAAAGGGAAATGAACTGATTGGCATCACATAAAATAAAATAAAATAAAATAGCCCTTGTCATGGTCTGATCATTCTCCCCTTCACATGGACTTTCAGGTCACTTTCACCAACCGCAGGGAGACGGAACCATCCAAGTGGTTCTGTCCCAGGCGCCTGATGGACCCCAAGAGGTTCCTGATGGAGCTTGGGCCATTTCCTGAGACTCTGGCTCATGACTCGACTGAGGACCTGGTGGTGGCCTGGCACAGGACAGCTACTAGGGCCTTGGACCGCGTCGTGCCTTTGCGGCCTCTGACCCGATGCCGATCTCGACTAGCTCCTTGGTTTTCTGAGGAGCTGAGAGAAATGAAGCGTTGGAAAAGACGCCTGGAGAGTGATTGGAGGACAAGCCAATCTGAATCTGATCGAACACAGGTGAGATCTTATATTAAGACCTACCTAGTGGCGATAAAAGCGGCGAAGTCTAGCTACTTCTCCGCTCTTATTGCATCTGCAGAGAACCGCCCAGCCGCGCTGTTTAGGGTGACTCGTTCACTACTTCAGGTGGGGGTGCGTGAAGACCCCTTACAGGGTCGAGCTGAGGATTTTGTGCAATTCCTGCATGATAAAGTCGCTCAGATTCAGGAAGGCCTGGACTCCGATTGGGTAGATCCAGGGGAGGAGATGGGGGTAGGTCCTGAGAGTGTTATCTGGGAAGAGTTTGACTCTGTGGCTCCTGAGGATGTGGACAGGATTCTGGGCAAGCTTAGTGCTGCCACATGTTTATTGGACCCATGTCCCTCCTGGTTGGTACCGGCCTCCCGGGAGGTTACACGAGGCTGGCTCCAGGGGATTATAAATGCTTCTCTGAGTGAGGGTGTCTTTCCCACCACCTTGAAAGAGGCGGTTGTGAAGCCCCTCCTCAAGAAGCCTTCCCTGGACCCAGCTATATTATCAAATTATTGTCCAGTCTCCAATCTTCGCTTCGTTGCGAAGGTTGTTGAGAGTGTGGTGGCACAACAACTACCCCGATACCTGGATGAAGCTGTCTATCTGGATCTGTACCAGTGGGGCTTCAGGCCACGATACAGCACAGAAACGGCATTGGTCGCATTGGTTGATGATCTCTGGAGGGCTTGAGACAGAGGTTGTTCCTCTGTCCTGGTCCTATTAGATTTCTCAGTAGCTTTTGATACCATCGACCATGGTATCTTACTGCACCGGGTGGAGAGATTAGGAATAGGGGGCACTGTGCTTCGGTGGTTCTCTTCCTTCTTCTTTGACAGTTCGCAGTTTGTGTTGGCTAGGGGGCAGAGATCGACCTCGAGGCACCTTATTTGTGGGATGCCACAAGGATCAGTCCTCTCACCCCTTTTGTTCAACATTTATGTAAAATCGCTAGGCGAGATCATCCGTGGTTTCGGGGTGAGTGTTCATCAGTATGGACCACCCCAATGATGCCCTTACTGTGATGTCCCTTTGCCTGGAGGCCGTGCGGATCTGGATGGGGAGAAACAAACTCAGACTCAACCCCTCCAAGACTGAGTGGCTGTGGCTTCCGGCATCCCGGTATAGTCAGCTGGTACCATCACTGACTATTGGGGATGAGACCTTACTTCCCACAGAGAGGGCTCGCAACTTAGGTGTCCTCCTGGATTCACGGCTATCTTTAGAAGAGCACATGATGGCCATGGCCAGGGGGGCCTTTTATCAGGTTCGCCTGATCCGCCAGTTGCATCCCTTTCTGGATCAGGACACCTTGCGTACAGTCACTCATGCCTTAGTCACCTCCCATATGGACTACTGTAATGCTCTCTACATGGGACTCCGCTTGAAGAGCACCCGCAGGCTCCAGCTGGTCCAGAATGTAGCCGCGCGGGTGATTATGGGCACAACTTGTTACGCCCATGTAACACCTCTCCTGCACGAACTGCACTGGCTCCCGGTGGCCTTCCAGGTGCGATTCAAGGTGTTAGTCATCACCTTTAAAGCACTCCATGGCTTAGGACCTCCATGGCTTAGGACCTGGACTTAGGACCGTCTTTTGCCACCAATAGCCTCCCACCAACCAGTTCGTTCTCACAGGGAGGGACTACTCAGGGTACCATCAGTCAAATCATGCCAACTGGTGACTCCCAGGGGGAGGTCCTTCTCTGTGAGGGCTCCAACCCTTTGGAATGAACTGCCCCCAGAGATACGGAATATCCCTGATCTCCGTGCTTTCCGCCGTGCCCTCAAGACCCTGACGTTCCAACAGGCGGGGCTAAACATGAACATGTGAATGATCTTTTAAAATGTACACCGCCTTGAGTCCTACGGGAGAAAGGTGGTATATAAATATAATTAATAAATAAATAATAAATAATAAATAATAAATAAAATATTATGTTAAGAGCCTTATGAGTGAGCATTGAATCTTGTGAATCACTAGTTTTATTTCTCTTTCTCTCTTGCATTTTTTTAAAAAAATATATGCTGAGTACTATATTTTCTCTCACTATTTTACTAAAAGACAGTAGATCAGAGATACTGTAGCTAGAGGAGAATTCAATGCTTCATATAACGTCACATTATCTATTCCTCATATTATTCTGCATTGTTCTTAGCGTTTAAGGGAAAATGATATAGATGTCTACAGAGAGATGGCCTGACACATTTGGAAAGATGGAGGTGCAACAATAAGTTAACCTATAAATTTGTTCAGCACTGAAACATGCAGAGACAAAATGTTCTCTGCATTCATGTATTTATGGGGACTATTCTGGTTTGGAGAAAAGAGACCAGGAGGAATTATCCATCAGTTGAATGCTATTGTGGATAGACACCTAAAGAGTTCATGCTTAAATATGAGCCATCCAGAAATCAAGAATTTGGGGAAAACAAAGAGTTGATATAGAGTTGTTCCAGCCACAATCTTCCAATAAAATGGGTGGAATAGAGCGGGTATCTTTTTTCCAGATGGCTTTCTTGCTCTTTAAGAACAACTCAATATAGAGAAGCTTACCAAATTCAACTTATTCTACATTGATCAGCTTTCACCTGCCAAATTTCCATACATAATGAAAAAATTGGAAATTAGAAAAAAGCAAGCTGCAGAACAAGAGCTGGCATATTTAAAAGTTCTTCAGGAGTCAATTGAGAGGTAGGCAGCTTCCCATCTAGTTCCTTCTCCTGACATCAGATATTAATTCCAGGAATGCCAGAATACATCAAAATTTTCACCAATTATTTTCCTGCCAAAATCTCAAGGAGGTGGGTAGGAGGTGGGAAGTCAAATAATTATGGCCCAAACTTCAACTTCAATCCTGCAGTTTCTAGCAGGTTAGCTCTTGCTGTGCTGTGAAGGCAGCAATCCTACCTGTGCTCTTGAAAAAATGTGATGAGAAGCAAAATATATCCTGTTTTTCCCCAGAATAAGACATCCCCTGATAATAAGCCCAATTGGGCTTTTGATTGCATGGCAAGCGCTTATTTCAGGGTTCAAAAAATATAGGACAGGGTCTTATTTTTGGGAAATATGGTAGCAGCAATAGTTTTTACTACTACCTGCAATCTGTCCAATGTGAGGTACTTGTTATATATTTTCCCAGGTATATTTTACCTGTGAATAATCAATTAATCAATTTTAGGAGAATAAGTCCTATTTAGACATTTTAAAATCAGAGATAGTTTTGAAACCAACCCTGTATGGAAATGACACATGAGACTGGACTCGATAAAGTGCTTTTCTTTAAAAAATGAAGAAATAAATGCAAGCAAAAAGTATGCATGCATTACTTATTATTATTTGTAGTAGTGGTCCATACACTGTCTCTTCAGTCACACCTGGGATTTCCTATGACATAAAATAGTTTAAAGTCACAGACACATTTTCAGAATTGTGCAGGCCTGTCTACATGACTGACCTATGATAAGAGGGGTGACAGTTTTAATCAAAAAGATGAACTGTGTGTTTTTAAAATGCCATATAAAAAGTGTACTCTCTTTTAGTTGTAAGCATATTTAAATATGTATATAAATGTACAAACATACAGTTTTATTGCACAAACTGGAGGAACTGTGTGATAATATAGAATATTCATGAAGTCTCCAATATATAAGCCTCAAAGCTGATGGGAATAACATACAAAGTCTAGTTTTGTGACTGAGCCATATAATTAGTTTGATGGGAGATATGTGCAGCAGGTAACATATTAGAAAGCAAATTGCAATGAAACTAAAGAAAAAGAGCTAACTAGAGTATGCAACACATACTGATTTTGTCTGATTTTATGGTGCAGGCTTTTAATCAATTCTGTTTGCCAAAAGTCTGATTATCTGGCAGACTTAGGCAGAAAACTAACAAGTTTAAGTGTTTCTGTAGTTGTACAAGTTTTAACAAGTTGTACCACACTTACCCCATTCCTCCCTTATTTCAACCTTCCCCTTTTCTACTAGGATGGGGGTGTGGGGCATTCAGTACTAGTGCTTGATTCAGTAACTTACAATGTTTTACATTTTTACATTTCTGCCATAAAATCAATCACCAATTCACATATTACCAACCAACATTTATTATCTATTTCTCCCATCCCCTAAAAGCTAATTTAGCCATTTTATGAGATTAAGCAAGGCCTTACTTTATATATTAAAGGCCACTTATGTTGCTTTTAATGTTTTAGAATATCTTATGATAGTTATGCATTGCACTGAATAATTATCAAAATAAATATGAAACTGAAAACTGATAAAGCTTGGTCCCATTGACAAGAATTTTGTTATTTGTAAAGTTCTTCCAATTTTGACCCCCCCCCTTCTCCAAATGTGTGCATGTTCATTCACTGTGTGGAAGGATGGCAGAGCACTTATTCATAAATTTACTTTCTGTCACTAGTTAGGCTATCACAGCTGAAATCGGACCCTCAGACAAACTCCCCCAAGACATCAGCATAATAAAAAGGTCTTTAAGGTCCTCTCTGAATGACAGGGGATGAATAGCCCCTCTTTTCCGGCATTCTCCACTTCCCAGTAAGAAAGAGAAAATGAGTCTCTCCGTACAGCCATGTGATCTGAGTTAATGACAGCAAAAGAGAATGCCAGCTGCCTTCTCAATGATTCTCATCTCCTCTTCTAGTTTTTCTACTCCCGAAGCAGTTTGCAGGTTCATGTTTTGCTCCAGCAGTGCTTGTTAAAAAAAAAAAACAAGACATTCAAGCAAGTCTTACAAGAAGGGGAAAAAACCTACCCCCACTTCCAATATCTGACTCTTTCTGACAATTTTTATTGAAAGACATCAAAGCATTGCTATACATTTTCAATGTTCCGGTGAGCCAAAGAAGACATGAGATGAAGGTGGAGAAGTCTACAAGATTAGATTAGAATTCTGTATTGGCCAAGTGTGATTGGACACACAAGGAATTTGTCTTTGTGCATATGCTCTCAGTGTACATTAAAAAAAATATACATTTATTAAGAATCATAAGGTACAACACTTAATGATAGTCATAGGGTACAAATAAGCAATCAAATCATACTAGGAAACAATCAATATAAACCGTAAGGATACAGCAAGAAGTTACAGTCATACAGTCATAAGTGGGAGGAGATGGGTGATAGAAAGGATGAGAAAATTAATAGTAATAGTAATGCAGACTTAGTGAATAGTTTGACAGTGTGAGAATTAGTTGTTTAGCAAAGTGATGGTATTCAGGAAAAAACTGTTCTTGTGTCTAGTTGTTATGGTGTCCAGTGATCTATAACTTTGTTTTGAGGGTAGGAGTTGAAACAATTTATGTCTAGGATAACTAATATAAAATCTACCAACTGAACCTAATTTGTTTTTTATTTGACATTAACCAAAAGCATCTTCCTAGATCAGATTTGAAAAATAGTAAACAACACTTATCAATCGAACTGTAGTGTTCTATAATTTATCATTTTAGGTTAATAAAAACATCTGATTCTCCAGTTTATATTAGATTGGGGCAATTAGCTCTTTCTCTCCCTCTCCCTCTCCCTCTCCCTCTCCCTTTCATACACACATAGGAGGAGGTGCCTCATCTGTAGAGAAACTGTTGCAACATGTTTGTGCAAACATTGTAGGTCAGGATGCTTGCAGCGTATAGTAACAAAAAGACCAGAGATCACACACAATAGTCTGGTTGGTCACATCTAAAAAAACAAGGAGAGGTTTGAATGCAGCATTCGGCTACCTTGACTTTTTTGTAGCATACTCTACAAACACACTCCTCTCTTGGATGGATATTTCACCAATATTCTTTTATATCAACTTTGAAAATTTCCTGCAATTGTGTTTTAATAAATTTATTATGTTGTTCATAGATTAGCTGTATGATTACTATATGGTATAGAAATATATTAAATAACTAAATAATTGACAATTTGAAACAAAACCTTGGCTCAAATATACATCACAGTTTAATATGCTAAAATGTACACGAATTACATGAAGCTAGAGAGTTGAGGCAGATTTCCATTTCATTCCTCAACATGTCTTTTTAAAGTATATAATTAACTATATTTTTCCAATACATCCGTATGAGAGAATTTCTCCAGACAGAGAATGAGCCAGGATTTTTTCAGAAGAAGAGAATATGAGGTGAATAGGCAAAAACCATAGAGATAAACTTCTTCACAGATAGAAGCTTTTGTATTTGAATTTAGCATACATGCAAGCACATTTTGGCTGCAATGCTATGTGCACTTATCTGACTTCTGGGCGAATTTGTAGAAAATAAATATAGAAGTATTCATAAGTGAATATAAGAAATATATAGAGGCGCCTGTGCATGCACCTCCCCATGTTTCTTTAGAAGAAATAAGAGAAACGTATAGACATACATTAAAAAAATCAATAGTAAGGCATAATTTCTGAAAATGAAAAAGAACACAACAAAGCATAGTAAAATAAAATAAATAATTTTATATTCCAAAGATGAGGAGAAACTGTATCCAAGCACAATTCTTTCTTGAAAAGTATGTCCTTCATGCTTAATAATGTTCAGCACTGTAGGTAAGAGATCTTTTTCTTTAAGTAAAAAGCTGAAGGTAATAGAAGAAAACATTGCTAGAACACCTCTTTATCAATTGTTTCTAAAATCAACTATATTCTTATAAGAAAACATTTTCTATGAGTTACAAGGGAACTTACTAACAGACATGAACATCAATAAGCTTCCTTAATTCTATAAATAATAGTTTTTAATATGTCATTATTAAATCTAATGCTTATTCGTTTATACAGTATAAATTTAAGGAGAAAAAAACCCACAAATATATACATATGCATTATAATAGGGCAGACAATTTTCTATGGTACTCATTTTAAAATTCCTTTATATTATGAAGCTAAACAGCAAAAATGATAATTTGGCAGTGTAGAGCATTCATAACACATTCCAGTTTACTTAAAAAACTCTGTGACTGAAAGAATTTCCAGTAAGTGAGCACATTTTCATATTTAGAATGCTAAATGCCCCCATCATTTTTGGAGACCTCTCACATTTTGCTGCTAAAATTAATGATCTTAAAAGTTAACTTGAAGAAAAAAATGGGGAAAAAAACCTGTGGATGCAGATGGTGCGGTATCATTAATCTGACCTCCTCTCTATAATTCTTTTAAGCATGTGAAATTTGAGATAAATAGGAAGTTGAATACCTACACATCTAAAGGGCTGTGATATAAAGAGTTAGTGGATGTGTTCTCTGTAGTCCAAAACCAAAGTTGAAACTTCAGAAAAAAATATTCAAGTTAGATATTAATAAGAATTTCTTATTTTAAGAGTTCTCGTGTTCCTATTGCTCAGTGCTAAATTGGAAAATATGAATTATTAAATCTACCTTTCCCAATACAAAATTGCAATGTATACGGCGTACCACAGAGAATGTATAATAAATGTTGCATTTCAAACATTACTGAAAATGCAATATTTTTGGATTCTGGTTGATATGTTTGGGGCCTTTTGTAGGTTGATAGTATTACTGGTTTTAATACCTTAATAAGTTAGTAAGTAAGCTGCTGAGAAATGAAATAATGTCAAAGATGTGAATATTTCCTAGACTTTTAGGGCTGGAAGGGACCTTGAAGATTGCCTAGTTCAACTCCCTGCCCAAATCAGAAGCTTTTATATCATCTTGGACAAACGGTTGTCCAAACTTTTCTTGAAAACTTCCAGCAGTGGAAACCCATAACTCGAGGCAAGCTGTTCCATTAATAAATGATTCTCACTGTCAGGAATACAATGTCAAATTATATTCTGAATATTTGGAGCATACTGAAGTACGTAAAACTTTGACAACTACAAAACCAGGGGTGAAATGCTCCCAGTTTGGACCCGATCCGGTAGCGATGGGGGCAGGTTGTTCGAAGAACCAGTAGCAAAAATTCCTGCTCCCCCTCCATGCCCAACTTAGCTGCGCGATCATCAGAGGCTGTTTTTTTTTTACTTTTAAAAGCATTTTTTCTACAACTTCTTTGGCCGAAAAAATGCTTTTAAAAGTAAAAAAAAAAAAAGCCTCTGATCATCGCATGGCTCAGCTGGGATGTCAGAGGCTTTTAAAAGCATTTTTTCGGCCGAAGAGGTTGTAGAAAAAAAATGCCTTTAAAAGCCTCTAATGATCCCAGCTGAGTTGCTTGATCGTCAAAGGCTTCTAAAAGCATTCTTTTCTGCAACGTCTTAAGGTTGTAGAAAAAATGCTTTTAAAAGTTAAAAAAAAAATTGGCCACGCCCACCCAGTCACATTACCCATCCACCAAGCCACGCCCACAGAACTGGTAATAACAAATTTTAGATTTCACCCCTGTACAAAACCCATCTTATTCTAATGGATGAATGTAACATATCCACTTTATAATATTGGAAAACATGTTTATATTATCCATGTATGAATTCGCTTTCTGCAGATGAGAAATCCAACCAAAATGATTTGCATCAAAATTGGGAATTAATTTACCAGTTGATAAATCTTCTTAGGAATTCTTCTAATGAGCTAAACAATGGATGTCAGAACATAACCTACAGCCCCAATCCCTGTTAGTGTCAAATTATTAACGAGATGTAGTAGCATGAAAGCTAGTATATTCCAAATTATAGGATATTAAACCTATAGGACTAGAAAAATAAGATTAGGAATTAGAGCCACTTAGACCTAATGTAGTATACTACCTAAGCTACTGGAATAGGAAGACCCTGGCATACATCCAACTCCAGCCATGGAATCTCATTGGCTAAACATGGCTAATTAGTCATGTTCTCTTAGCCCAACCTATTTCAAAGGGTGCTGTTGTAAAGATCAAGAGATCTCTCTATGTAAATTGCCTTGAACTCGTGAAAGAAATATAGGACATAACTGTTATGAACCAAGTAAATATATTACCTTTTCTCTGCAGAGATGAAGCAACCAAATTGCAGAAGCCTTCACAGATGTTCAAGATATTAAAGATGTCCGCTGATGGTAATGTGGATGATCAAAGTCTGTTCATTTTCATGGGACACATAAACCAGTTCTTCTCCCCCCCCTTTTTTTGTAAAAGTAGTGTGTTTGTGTGTGTGTGTGGTCTAATGATTTTAGCATGTGACGGTAGTAGCAAAAACAAAGATGATTATTTACAGACCTCAGATCACCAGTATAACAGACTTCCCCTTCATGGATTACTACTTTGTTGTAGCGAAGGGGCTTGCATAGCTCAATGAAGCTATGAGCTATGCTGTGCAGGGCCACCCAAGATGGACAGGTCATAGCAGAGAGCTCTGACAAAACGTGATCCACGGGAGAAGGAAATGGCAATCCACTCCAGTATGTTTGCCATGAAAACCCCATGGACAGTACCAAAAGGAAAAAAGATACGATGCCGGAAAATAAGCCCCTCAGGTTGGAAGGTGTCCAATATGTTACTGGGAAGAGCATTGGGCTAGTACTAGTAGCGCTAGAAAGAGTGAAGCGACTGGGCCAAAGCTGAAAGGACGCTTAGCTGTGGATGCATCTGGCGGTGAAAGGAAAGTCAGATGCTGTAAAAAAAAATTCTCCATAGGAACCTGGAATGTAAGATTCATGAATCAAGGCAAGCTGGACATGGTCAAACAAGAGATGACAAGATTGAACATCGACATCTTATGAATCAGCAAACTAAAATGGACATGAATGGGTGAATTTAATTCAGATGACCATCTGGTATACTACTGCGGGCAAGAATCCCAAGAATCAGAAGAAATGGAGTAGCCTTCATAATCAATGAAATAGTAGGAAAAGCAATACTGGGATACAATCCCCAAAATGACAGAATGATCTCAGTTCGAATCCAAGGAAAACCATTCAATATCACAGTAATCCAAGTCTATGCCCCAACCACTGGTGCTGAAGAGGATGAAATTGACCAGTTCTATGAAGCCCTACAGCACCTTATAGAATTAACACCAAAAAATGATGTCCTTATCATCATGGGGGATTGGAATGCTAAAGTAGGAAGCCAAAAGATAACTGGAATAACAGACAAGTTTGGCCTTGGAGTACAAAATGAAGTAGGACACAGGCTGATAGAATTTTGTCAAGAGAATATGATTGTCATAGCAAACACTCTTTTCCAACAACCCAAAAGACTACTCTACACATGGACATCCCCAGACAGTCAACACAGAAATCAGATTGACTATGTGCTTTGCAGCCAAAGATGGAGAAGCGCTATACAGTCAGTAAAAACAAGATCAGGAGCTGGCTTCTCGTTGCAAACTTTAGGCTTAAATTGAAGTAAGTAGGGAAAAGCACTAGGCCACTCACGTATGAACTAAATCATATCCCTGATGAATATACAGTAGAGGTGACAATTAGATTTAGGGAATTAGATCTGATAGACAGAGTGCCTGAAGAACTATGGATGGAGGTTTGCAACATTGTACAAGAGGTAGCAACTAAAACCATCCCAAAGAAAAAGAAATGCAAGAAAGCAAAATGGCTGTCTGAGGAAGCTTTGCAAATAGCTGAGGAAAGAAGGGAAGCGAAAGGCAAGGGAGAAAGAGAAAGATATACCCAATTGGATGCAGAATTTCAGAGAATAGCTAGAAGAGATAAGAATACCTTCTTAAATGAACAATGCAAAGAAATAGAAGAAAACAATAGAATAGGAAGGACCAGAGATCTCTTCAAGAAAACTGGAGATATGAAGGGAACGTTTCATGCAAAGATGGGCATGATAAAGGACCAAAATGGCAGAGACCTAACAGAGGCAGAAGGGATTAAGAAGAGGTGGCAAAATTACACAGAAGAACTATACAAGAATGATGTTAACGTCCCTGATAACCACAATGGGGTAGTCACTGACCTCGAACCAGACATCCTAGAATGTGAAGTTAAATGGGCCTTAGGAAATCTGAGCAACAACAAAGCTAGTGGAGGTGACAGTATTCCAGTTGAGTTTTCAAAATCTTAAAAGACGATGCAGTAAAAGTGCAATTTGCCAGCAAATTTGGAAAACTCAACAGTGGCCACAGGATTGGAAAAGATCAGTTTACATTCCATTGCCAAAGAAAGGCAATGCCAAAGAATGTTCAAACTAGCACACCATTGCACTCATTTCACATGCTAGTAAAGTTATGCTTAAAATCCTACAAGCTAGGCTCCAGCAGTATGTGGATCAAGAACTACCAGAAGTACAGGCAGGATTTTGAAGAGGCAGAGTAACTAGAGATCAAATTGCCAACATATGCTGGATCATGGAGAAAGCTAGGGAGTTCTGCTTCATTGACTATGCTTAAAGCCTTTGATTGTGTGGATAATAACAAATTGTGGCAAGTTCTTAAAGAGATGGGAGTACCAGACCATCTTATTTGTCTCTTGAGAAACCTATATGCGGGTTAAGAAGCAACAGTGAGAACTGGACACGGATCCACTGATTGGTCCAAAATTGAGAAAGGAGTCCAGAAAGGCTGTATACTGTCACCCTGCCTATTTAACTTATATGCAGAGCACATCATGAGAAAGGCGGGGCTACATGAATCAAAAATTGGAATTAAGATTGCTGGGAGAAATATCAACAACCTCAGATATGCAGATGATACCACTCTAATGGCAGAAAGAGAAGAGGAACTAAAGAGCCTCTTGATGCAGGTGAAGAAGGAGAGTGCAAAAGTTCGCTTGAAACTCAATATTAAGAAAACTAAGATCATGGCATCTGGCCTTCTCAATTCCTGGCAAATAGATGGGGAAGAAATGGAGGTAGTGACATATTCTATTTTCTGCAGAACCTGGCTTTTTTAAATTATACCATAGCAGGAGGCATATCTGCAGGGGGTTGGGCAGTTTGGGGTATTAAAGTGATAAAGTAGTGATAAAATAACACAACGCAAGCCTTCCCTCTTTCTGTATTGTGGCACTATGTGAAAGAGTGAAACTTGCAGGACAATGGTGGAGCATACCAGTCTATAAATGGGTTAATAGGAAAACAAAGTATAACACTATATCTACTGTACAATATTGGACCATAAGAGAGAATTTTGTCATGCTAGTTTCCTTCTGATTCTTCTTGAAATGCTTGACTTTGAATAAAAATAGTAACAAAAAAACTTTACCCACTCCCATGGTTTGTGGAGGCATTAGAAGATGCAGTGTGAGTAATATAGCTTACAGTGATTCCTTGACAGAAGGCTACAATACTTGATTTCCAACTTTCACTACTGTGTGCAGGAGGGAGATCCATTGCCTGAAAACCTTTGCTTATTGCTATTGCTATTATTGCTGGTAATGCCATTGTGATTTCAAGCTGATGTTTTCTTGTTCACTATAAAAGAGTCTTAGTAGGAAATATTTATTTCTCTTTCATTCCCCCCCTCAGCCCCCCCCCCAAAATAGGGGGAAGGATTTAAGAAAGGCACCTTCATATTTTTCTTTTCCTGATTGCTAATGGAATAAAATGCTTTGGTCACAACAATATAAAATGTAGAAATGGTAGCCCACGCAGAATCAAATATGGGTCCCCCCGCCCCCCCACATTTAGCACTTGCAGAATTTCTCTCCCTTCTATTTTTTGAGCTAACTTGGTTGATAAGGAATTTTTAAGCACTAATATTCTTTGGCTTTTTCTATGCTGGTATGTGACATGTTTGACAATAAAGGAAGAATAACTGAGGGCACAGGGCTCAGACAAGTGCATTAACTGCTTCATTTAGCCCTTCTGTTCTGTTCTGGCAAAGTTGCTCTAAACCAAACTTCTTAGTTCAAAGCCCTGTTTAGACATAAGAGCTATATCTCTCTGATTCAGCTACTACTAGCCTGCATTAGCTTTGCCCTCCACTGCTGTCTTTAGGTTGGAAAATGAATTGCCATTTTGACAGCAAGCATCTTAAAGCATCTCAGCAAGTGAGAGTCAGAGTAAGTAGTCCAGGATAGGCCAGGTCTGAAATGTTTAAACCTTGAGCTGTGCAACTCACCATCTTAAGATGGTGGGGAGTCTTAAGATGGGGAGGAGCTTCTCTTATATTTGCCAGTTACAAGGTAAACAGAATCAATGACTAATTTTCCCTCTGCAACCAAATAATTGGATTTTTTTAAAAAGGAAAATCATGCAATTAAAAAGCTATTAAAAAATGATATACCTGGATTTTTACATTCAGTAATCTTATTGCATTCTTTGACATAGTGACAAAATTAGTGGACCAGAGAAATGCTGTCAATATAATTTACTTGGACTTCAGTAAGGCATTTGATAAAGTAGACCATAACCTACTACTAGCTAACATAGAAAAATGTGGTTAGACAGCATCACTACCACATGGATTCGTAACTGGCTGACCAACCATACTCAATGTGTAGTCCTCAATGGAACTGCATCTACATGGAGGGAAGTATGCAGTGGGGTACTCCAGGGTTCTGTTTTACCCACCCCACCTGCCACCCCCAAATTGCATCCCTAAAGGGGGCAGATGGCTAAGCAAGAGTCAGGAGCCCTACCATGCCCAGTGAGGGGGCGAGAAGAGACAGCAAGGAGAGCCACATCTCGCTCCACACATCTCGCTTCTCCCCCACCCCACCTGCCACCCCTCTCGATAAAGAGATGGCGGGGAAGGGAATCAGCTGTTGCCATTGGGGTGGGGTGGGGTGGGGCGTGTTGGGCTGCTTGGCCAGGATGAAGAACAGAGAGGGGAGGCAATGGCAGCGATGGGACATCCAGTCCCATGCTGGCCGCCTTCTGCACCCCCAAAATAATAAGATCCCCTGATAATAAGGCCAACCCCTATTTGAGGGGGTCAAAAGAAAATAAGACCCTGTCTTATTTTCGGGGAAATATAGCACTTAGGAGAGTAGTCATGAATGCCATGGGAAAGATATTAGATGCTGGGATGTGTCTATCCATACAAATATCAGAGTTATACAAACTAGTTTTCTCTGGGATGCTGAGGAAATGAAAGTTGGATTTTGAAAAAAACAGAATAGAAGGAAAATTGGCTAGTTCGGATTTTGGTATTGGAGAAGACTCCTAAGGATATCATGGGAAGTTAGAGAAACAAGGAAATTAATTATCAAATAAATCTTAAGGCTCAAATAATCATACTACAGACACACTGAGTACATACTTAGTTTTTGGATAAATCCCTAAGGCTGAAAAAAATGGAATGAAAGAGGAGGAGTCGAGTCACTGGAAGCATCTGCTGCATAAGAATCACTGGCAGCATCTGTACAGGAATCATTGGGAGCATCTGCTTAACATCCGAGGATTCTGGCAAACCAAAAGAAGCTAAAAAAATCTTACAACAAAAAGTCTACAGAAGGAAGTCCATAAGAGAATTTCTATTTGCATTTGCACACATCCTGAAGAGTAACAAAGCCACGAGGAAAGAGGCTAACACTGTAATGACCTGCAATGTACATCTTATCCTATTCCTGCCCATGGAGGACTCAAATTATACCTCAGATTGCTAGAGAAGAAAGTGGATATTTTCATGTCCCATCCATGAACATGAAGAATGCCTCAGAAAGGCAGAAGTCTGTATTCAAATTAAACACAGCAGGAAAGAAACAACCACAAGGAAAAACGAATTAGAGGAAGACTGATAACAGCATACCACTCAGAGGACTAAAACAAGAAACAAAACAAAAAGAAACCAAGAAGAATGTCCCTGTCAATGGACTTGAACAACCAGTTTCATATCATTCCCTTGGAAAAAACACATAAAGATCTGGAATAGTGGCTTCAAGTGTTCCAGTGACAGGAAGAAAAATAGCTCAGACTATCACAAAGAGTGTCTGCTGTGTTGTTCAAAAAGAGAAAGTCATGTGGTAGTGATTGGTGATTCATTTCTCAGAGGAAAAGAATTAACAATTCATAGACTGGACAACCTATCAAGCGAGGTATGTTGTCTCCTAGGTGAAAAGATCAACAATGTGACAGAGAAGCTTACCAAAATAATCAAGCCCACTGATTGTTATCCCTTTCTCTTTCATGTTGGGATGAACAATACAGCAGAAAAGAAGCAGACTAACTAACAAGAAAGCAAAAAAATTAGGACCAGCCAGTGTTTTCATCAGCACTTCTGATGGAAATCAACACCTAGTGAAGGAACAGAAAATTTTAGAGGTAAACCACTGCTTCAAGAGATGATCCTGTCGAGAGAACTTTGGAATTCTGGACCATGGTTTATATCAGCAGTCACCAACTGGTGGTCCATAGACCACTGGTGGTCTGTGAGAAAATTTTGGTGGTCCGCAAAAAAATTATTTGCATTTTTTATATTGCACTAAATCAGGAGTCCTCAAACTATAGCCCCTGGGACAGATATGTGCAATGAATGTTTGTGTTGCTGCAGAGAGTCTCCCCCTTTGGAGTCTTTTTGTGCAGGTCAGAAGGGGGCAGAAATTCCAACTTGGGGTCTGCTTCAGCCTCCTGGTGCGGGACTTTGGGAGAAGGCTGGAGGGAAGTGAAGAGCTGAAGGATCACTGCATCATGGCCTGGAACTGGCTGACCATCTCAGCCCACTGAGCATCCAGGTGCCGGTACCTGGCCTTGCACTCCTACAGGTCTTCTCTCTGCTTGGAAAGCCTATGCTCGTGGTCCTCGGTGAGGTGTTTCTGCTGAGCCTCCTTCTTGGTCAGATCCAATTTGAACTGAGCTGTTTTGCCAACTCTTTCTTGTGGTGGCTGCTTAATTCCAATAATTGCTTCATGTTGGGTCCCTAAGGAGCCCGGGCAGGCAGACGAGGAGTGGCTGGGAGGGGAGGGGTGAGTAGAGGCTGTCAAGTCGCCCCTTGATGTGAGTGACATTGAGTTGGCCACACCCACCCAGTCACATGACCACCGAGCCACGCCCACCCAGCTGGTCATTAGGCAGATCATATTAGTGGTCCACGGGATTTAAAATTATGAAGTTAGTGGTCCCTGAGGTCCAAAAGGTTGGTGACCCCTGGTTAATATTATCTACAGGAAGGGCTTATGGCAAGGGATGGGCTACACTTCACAAAGATTGAGAAGAGCTGGTTAAAAAGTCAGTCAAGAGGCTCACTAACCCCTCCATGTAATCGGATGACAAATGACTCAGCCTTCCATCCTTTCTAAAGGTAGGTTAAATGAGGACCCAGTTTGTGGGGGCAATAAGCTGACTTTGTACAAATATACAAAAGTATGAAGGCTATTGCTTAACACATTGTAAGCTGCCCTGAGTCTCCGGAGAAGGGCGGCATATAAATCAAAATTTTTTTTAAAATGACTCAGCAACTTTAAGTGAGCCAGCTCCATGCCGGGATAAGGGCCTAGAGTTGGAGTTTTACAACCACAGTGAATTAGTTTTAGGGCTTGAAAACCAGCTAAGTGATAGTATAAAGGATTTTATTAGCTGGCACAGTTTGGTCACTTCTCAGACAGTTTTGGCCATTTTTGACCAGTCTGCAGAGGTGCATTTAAAGTTGGACTCCATGATCAATTTTATTGCTGTGATACAGATGGAAAAGCCGCACATAATTTCAACTGATTGCCAGACAGAACGACCTGGCCAGATACCATCAGTGGTGCAACCGAGGGAAGGAGTAAGCAAACAGCATATTGACTATAATCATAATCGTGGGGAAAAAAAGATGGTGAGCTGGTTGGGCCTGAAATCCCGTGGCACAGGAGGGGGGGGGGGAACAGGCGATTGTTGCAGGAGCAGATTGTTTTGAACATATATAATTCTGAGATAAATGTGGGTAGATGGACTTCAAAAAGACGAATAATGACCTCTTTGTCACAGCTTACTCGGAGTGACAAGGGGGCAATAGATTTGGCAGCATATGAATATCTTCCACAACGTGATAATTATTCCAGAATTCTTTTTAAGTTCAAACAACAGCTCTTTCCTAGCCTGCTCATGCGAATGAGAGGATTCTTGGCTCTTTATCAAATTTTACCAACTTGAGTTTTTTCTAGTGGCAAAGTCAGCCCGCTGATCCGGAGAGCCCCCAGGGAGAGCGTTGCAGTGCATGGGATGGCTGACTGGGAAAGTGAACTAAATGGGGAAAGCAAGTTAACTGAAACAGGGAAGAGAGTTAGCATTACAAAGGAAATGTCAGTTAAGGTTTTGGATCCAGCTAATGTGAAACTTCCTTCAATTGGCTTAATGCAAGATGAGACATTCGATTCTGCCTGCTTGGAAACTTTTTCCTCACTTTCACTAACGGAGCAGCAAGAAGTACTTAATAAACTTAAAGAGACAAGGAGGCTGCTGAAGTAGACCATTTCCTCTGCTGTTCCTTTGGCGTCAATTGTTCTGCCCCCATCAAGGCATGATGCAGTTCCGGAGAGTCAACAATTTATAAGCCCAGGAAGCCTGACGCCCACTTCTATACACCACAAAGTGCCAGAGACAGCAGACCTGATAGTGTAAAGTGCTGTGGGACGAACATCGGAGATGGAAGGCACCCAGGAATCCCCCAGTCCCCCTTAGTGGCAAAGATGATTCCAAGAAATGATGTAAGCGCGGTGCCTCATGTAAAATCATTTACCCTGGAGGCAGAGATTAATAGAGCCTATGGAGCTGCAAGCCCAAAAGCAACAGACAGAGTAATGATGCCAAAACAGACTTGTATGGAGCTCAGGCGATTAAATGGGTGTGTGAGCGTAAGTGAGGGAGGATGGGTGGGAGAGATTATTCAAGAAGCCTGACTAGGAAATAGCAAGCAATCATTTTCTTCAAAAATACACTTCCTCTCTTGGAATGTGGCAGGATGGAGAGGATGCTGGTACACAGACAACTGTATTAAATTTTTAAATAGGTACCAAGTAATTGCCTTACAGGAGACTTGGGTTAGTAGTGATGAGGCCCCCACTGAGCTCCCTGGGTTTAATATTTGGCAGCTGCCAGCAAAGAGGGTAGCTATAAAGGGAAGAGCCTCAGGAGGGCTGTGCATCTTGGTAAAAGCTGAATTAGGATGGAAGGGAAATAAGATATGCTCGGACCCCAGCCCTTTATTTTTTCAAGCAATCCATTTGACATATGAAGGAAGTCAATGGTATTTGTAAATGTGTATGTTAATCCAGCAATGGGCGATTTGTGGGAGGCACTAGAGGTAAAAATATTAGATATACGTTAAAAATGTATAAAAACACCTTTAATTTTGGCAGGGGATTTTAACGCTCATGTGGGTCCTTTGTTGGAGCCTTTTATTGAAAATGGTACAATTCCAGATGGATATTTACATAGCCAACAATCATGGGACTCCCAAGATAGGAAAAAGAATAAAGATGGGGGGAAATTTCTAACAATGGTATACAACTGTAACCTTCAAATTGTAGGCCAGTACTCAGAAGCTAAAAGGTACCCCATAACTTTTTTTGGCCCTAAGGCATCTAGCTTTATTGATTACTTTTGTGTTTCTCACAGTTTAGTATCAGGGGCAACTTCGGTCTTGACGTTACCAAGGCCAGAAAGTGATCATCTTCCGATTGAGACGTCCCTGGCAATCCCTTCCGATTTAAGGAAAAGGAATCAAACAATTCAACAAATAGGCTTCAACTTAGAAATAGCTCATGAAAGAAGACTAACATGGAAGAGGGCTGATAGTAAAGCAGTGACAGAATTTATGAATTCACTACATATGAAAGCCTTAGCACATATATGCTCAAATAGTACAGGTGAACAAGAGCTTAAAGTATATTTTGCAGAAATATGCCATAAATTGAAGCATTTTTTCATGACTATCAAGCCAAGGGGCCAGTTTGATTCTAGTTATTCAACGTGGTTTGATAATGACTGCAAGGAAAGGAAAAAACAGCTTAGGAAATCACTTATAAGATAGTTAATCAGCCCAAACATGGAATTACAGAAGGAGTATATCACCATAAGGCAGAAATATAAGCAGCTATTGAAGAGGAAAAAGGCCTCTTATATGGGCTGGCCTAGAACAGGCAGCAAAGCTGGCCTCACCCACATTTTTCTGGTTGGAGGTCTAGAAAATTATTAGAGATAGAAAACCAATAAGTGACCCAAACATTACTGCAGAAAGTTGGGAGAAGCATCTGGCCACTCCAGCAGCAGCGGAAAGCTCTGATGAGGTGATATCTTTTCTGAGCTTGATACAGGGATATAAAGCCTTACCACAGTGGGAAGAAGTGTCAATCATGGAAGTGAGGTGTTTAATTTCCTCTCTGAAGACAAACAAAGCTCCAGGACAGGACAGGATGCGCTCCCGGCATCGTTATTTAAAGATAACATAGCCTGTCCTGGCAGGTCTCTTTACTTTTATCAATAGAACAGGGCAAATTCCTGCCAGTTGGTGTTCATCAATAATTATTCCATTATATAAAAAGGGGTCTAGAGATAACCCAGATAATTTCTGTTTAATTAGTCTAATTGATATATCAGCAAAAATTTATGCTAAGTATTTGCTTCATAAATTAGAAGATTGGTTAATGAGAAATAACATTTTAGCTGAAGAACAGACAGGCTTCAGGAGCGGAAGATCTACTATGGATCTACTTTGTGTTGGACCATTTAATAACAAAGTTTAAGTTCTGGAAAAAACCACTGTATGTGGCATTCATAGACCTGAAGGCAGCCTTCAACTCAATTGATAGACAAATTTTATGGGATAAATTAGAGGCCATGGGAATAGAAAAGGAATTGTTATATCTAATTAGATTGTTATACATTGAAACTCAGGTAAGAGTTCGAGTGAACAGGACAGGTTTGGTAACAAATGCAATCCCAATAAAGAAGGGTGTCAGACAAGGTTGCATCTTAGCCCAACACTTTTCAATTTATATTTAAATGACCTTCCAAAATGTTTGGAAGACACATCACTCCATGGGCCTAGTATAGGAACAAGACAGGTAAATTGCTTGTTATATCCCGATGATATAATTTTGCTCTCGGCCTCACAGGTGGGGCTACGAAAGTCACTTGGGAGGTTGGCAGCATATTGTATAAAAAATCGCTTGACAATTAATGTAAAGAAATCAAAGGTAATGATATGTAGCAGGCAACAGAAGATGAGGAGATGGGTTTTAAATGGCAGAAGAATAGAACAAGTTCAGTCATTTACATATTTAGGGCGAGTATTTCAGACAAATGGCAAATGGAATAAGCAGGTAAAAGCTGGAGCTCGGAAGGCTTGGCTCGGATGGCCCAACTAAACAAACTTATTTTAGAGAAAACTCCATCTTCATTAACCCCAGTGCTAAAGGTCTTTCAGGCGAAAATTGAACCAGTTCTAACCTATGGGCAGAAATATAGGGGTCGGTTAAGTTGCCTGGGCTGGAAACTCCTCAAAATAAGTTCTTGAGGAGAATTTTGGTACTGTGCCCCGGGAATCCCTTGTGTAGTAAGGGCAGAAACGGGAGTCCATGCGATTGGCACTAGGGCCATGCTGAAGACCGTTTATTATTGGTTAAGAATAATCAAGATGGAGGAAGGGAGGTTACCAAAGCTAGCGCTAATGGATCAGATTATCTCAAGTAATAAAAATAATTGGTTATCAAGAGTTCTGAAGCAGGTATCTAGCTCTGGTATTCCTTTAAATTGGCAGCAGTACGATCATAGGCAGATCCGAAATTGGATTGTAAAGAGATTTAAGGACATAAGTGCACAATTGGATATTGCACAGGCGAGAGCAGTAAAAGTTTGCCCCTGGTTATCGGCCAATAAACAAATTTTTAAAATAGAAAAATATTTAACTGTGCCTTTGTTTTCTGTCATAAAGAGATTTTTTACCAAACTGAGATTAGACCAACTTCAAACAAACATGCTTTGGGGTAGATATAAGGGTATCCCTGCAAGTGAAAGAGTCTGTTTATGTGGGAAGGGGGAAGTTGAAACAATGCCCCATGTAATTTTTGACTGCCCCCTGTACTCAGATTTGAGGGAACATCAGCTGGGCAGGATCTTTTATGCCAGCACCCCTAAGTCTAAAGAGCGCTTCTTGCAACATTGTTTGTTGGGTTCTAACTTGCAGCTGGTGAAATGGATTGCCAAATTTGCTATAAAATTAATGAAAAAAGGGACAAAGTTGGTGCAGGAGAATGGGGTAGATTGCAGGAAAGAGCATTTGATTTAATAATGTAATTTTAATAGTAGTTTTAAGACTGATTGGGTAGATGCAGGGGTGACATTGTAATATAATTTTAATCATATTTAATTTGTATCTCAAATTATTGTATTCTATTCTGATTTCATTCTAGATTGTATTTTAGTCTAATTTTAGACTAAACACATTTTAAACACATTTTAAATCGTGTTTTATTCCTATTCCAATTTCATTTTAAATTGTTTTTACCAAATTTTTGTAATAATTGTTTCTGGAGCTCTGCAATTTGATATGGCCCAAGGGCTAATCAATAAATAAAGATTAAGAGAAGAAACAATTAAAAAAACAAAACTAACTACGTAGCTAACTTCAAAAACTGCTACAAAAACATATGCCAACAAATAAAGACTGAATGCACCAATTATCACACCAAGCAAGAAGAAAACCTTCTACACACAAACTCCACCTGTGCCTTCTATAATTTTGTAAACAACAAACTTAAAGGCTCGAGATCCATCCCACCTCTAAAAGGACCAAACAATAAAGACTGTATTGACGAAACCATTAAAGCAATCTCTTTAACACGTTCTTTGGCTCAGATTTTGTAAACAGCAACAACACATACCCAATATTTCCCAGTCATACTACAGTCAATTACAACGATTATGGTGATCTTATACACATTGATTTTACAGAAGACAACGTTGAAAAGGCACTACGCAATCTAAAACCATCTCTATCTATTGGACCTGATGGACTATGTGCATACTTCTTAAAAAACCTTTCCACTACAATTGCAGGACCTCTATGCATAATTTTTGAAAAATCTTTCAGTACCAGCTCCTTGCCTACCAATGGTCACAAGCCAAGATCATCCCTATCTTCAAAAAGGGAGACCCTAGTCTAGTTGAAAATTATAGACCAATCTCTTTATGTTGCATTACCTGCAAAGTCATGGAATCAATCATTAACCAATCTATTACCCTCCACCTAGAGACAAACAACCTACTTTCTAACAAACAATTTGGTTTCAGAAAAAAATTATCCTGTAATCTACAACTACTACATTGCAAAAATATATGGACTACACATCTTGATCAGGGCAAAGCAATAGACACAGTTTACATAGACTTCTGTAAAGCTTTTGATTCAGTGGTACACAACAAATTATTTCTAAAACTAAAATCCTATGGCATCTCTGGACTCATAAATGAATAGCTGCCTTCCTATCAAACAGATGACAAGTGGTCAAAATAGGAAGCGTTCTATCAAATCCTGTACATGTTAATAGTGGTGTTCCCCAAGGCAGTGTTTTAGGTCCAACACTCTTCAAACTTTACATAAATGACCTTTGTGATCATATTAAAAGCAGCTATGTTCTCTTCGCTGATGATGTTAAACTATTTTTTTTTAGGAATTAATTTTATTAAATATACAATTTAAAAACATTAGACTTGGTGCAACTTGTCTGGCACATACTTTTCTAGCACTTTTTCTTTCGTGTATATTACAATATAATATCATCCATATTCCATATAGACTTTTTGTACATTCAATCACTTCAGTTACATACATATTCCCTTCATACCTATTCAAATCCAGTTTATTCCTATCTAATATTTCTTAGTTTTATTTTATTTATTTTTCTCCCCTTTACTGTTTCTAATTCTCTACCACTGCATTCTTCCTTTTTTCTAGCCGTTTATAAAATGTATTCCAGGTTACATAGAATTATGATTCATCTTTATCTTTGAGCTCCATTGTTAACCTGTCCATTTCTGCACACGTCAATATTTTGTTAATTATTTCTACCTCCTGTGGGTTCTCTCTGCATTTCCAATTTTGTGCGACTATCAACCTCGCTGCTGTTAGTATGTGTACCATAAAATATATTTCTTTTTTTTTTTGTAATTATACCTTTCTATACCCAGAAGGAAGAGTTCTGGCGTCATATCTATCGTCTTGTTTAACATCTCTTCTAGCCACTGTTTTATTTGGCACCAAAAGTTCTTGGCTTTTGGGCACCCCCACCACATATGATAATAGGTGCCTAATGTTGCTTTACATTTCCAACATTTCAGTGAGCAATTTTTGCACATCTTGGCCAGACTTGTGGGTGGGTAATGCAACCTGTAAAACATCTTGTATTGATTTTTTTTATATGCAGTGGCTAGGATAAGCTTTCTATTCCTCTCCCATAGTTTTTGCCACCTATCTAGATCTATGCCATACCCAAAATTCTTACTCCAGGTGAGCATAGTCTCTTTCACTTGCTCTTCTAGCATGTCGTAATCCAGTACATATTTATATAATTTCCTAATCATCTTCATATCTACCCCTTGTAAGATTTCATCCAATTCTATCGGTTCGGTTCTTATGCCCCATTCATTTTTATCTCTCACGTATCGGGATTGAATCTGAAGATATGCCCACCATTCTAGTTCTATCCCTTCTTCTTGTAAGTCCTGTCTAGACCTCAGTTCTCCCTTTTCATTCAATATGTCTTTATAAGTAATCACTCTTCCTAATTTCATGAAATTGGATGTACAAACATCTCCAGAATCGACAGCCAATTGGGAATTTCTATATAATTTTGTTGCTTAGTTTTAATCCAAATGTCCAATACAGCTCTTCTGATGAGGTGTTTCTGGAAGTATTGGTGTGTTTTATGTTTCCCATCCCAGAGGATTGCATGCCACCCAGTTTGCACATCATGTCCTTCCAGTGCTAGCAGCCTCCTGTTTTTTAAATTAATCCACTGCCTGATCCACGTGAGTGCTGCCTCCTGGTAGTATTTTTCCCAGTCAGGGAATCCAAATCCACCTCTTTCTTTCAAGTCTTGCAATAATTTCAATTTAATTCTGGGTTTTTTCCCCTTGCCAAATATATTTAGTTATTATTTTATTTAAATTTCTAAAAAAAAATCCTTTTCCAATCTTATTGGTATGGTTTGAAATAGAAGGAGTATCTTTGGCAATATAGTCATTTTGACTGTCGCGATTCTCCCCATAAAGGAAAGTTACAGGCTTTTCCACCTATCCTAATCTACCTTTATTTGATCCACTAATTTATTGTAATTATCCTCCTTTAGTGTAGCACATCTTGATGTCAAATAGATACCTAGGTATCTCACTTTCTTTACTGTCTGTATTTTAATTTTCTCAGCCAATTCTTTTTCTTGCATTTTACTCATATTCTTGACTAAAATTTTGTTTTTTTTTCCTTGTTCACCCTCAAACCTGCAACTTCCCCATATTTGCCCAATACTTCCATTAACCTCTCACCCGATTGTAAAGGGTCTTCTAGAATGAACACAAGGTCATCAGCGAATGCTTGCATCTTGAAGATTTCCTTTTTTATTTCTAGGCCTTTTATTTGTTCATCTTTTCGGATAATTCTGGTAAGTACTTCTAGGGATAGGACGAACAATAACGGTGATAATGGGCATCCCTGCCTAGTTCTTTTCTGAATTTTGAAACTCTGTGTCATTTCACCATTAACAACTACTTTGGTTTTTGGGCGGAGTAGATTGCGTTGAACATATTTATGAAATTCTCCCCAAATTCCATTAGTTTTAATTGATTTGCCATAAAGTCCCATTTGACGTTGTCGAAGGCTTTGACGTTGTCGAAGGCGAATTGGCATTAAGGCCAATTTCTTTTCATTATGGGACTCTTAGTATTCCAATACATTTAGTATGATTCTGATGTTATTTTTTATCTGCCTCCTCGGCAAGAAACCATTCTGGTCACTATGGATAAAGTCCTCTAACAATCTTTTTAACCTTTCGGCCATAATGGCCATGAATATCTTATACTCCGAATTTAACAAAGATATGTGTCAAATCTGAATTATCCTTTGGAATTAAGGTGATGACTGCTTCTTCCCATGAGGCCGGTATTTTTGTATCTCTGAGAACTACATTGAATACTTCTAATAAAATGGAATTTAGTGGATCTTGAAGATTTTTGTGTATCTCTGAAGGCAATCCATTCGGGCCTGCCATTTTGTTATTTTTCTGTCTTTTAATTGCTATTATTAATTCTAGAGGTGTTATGTCTTTGTTCAGCATGTGTCTTATTTCTTCTGACACTTTAGGTAAGTCGGCTTTTTGGAAACATCAAATGCTTTTTTCTTTGAGAGTTCCACCATCTTCTGCATATAATTCCTTGTAGAACTCATGAATTATGTCTCTTTTCCCTTCGTTATGATATATTATCTGCCCCTCTTTATTGAATAATCTACTAATGCACTATTTATCTTTTTGTTTCTTCAGTTTATAAGCTAGCCAGCATCCCGGTTTGTTTGCATTTTTGAAATAATTTTGTTTTAAGTATTTTAGTCGTTGTGCCAAATCCTCCTTCTCGATCATATTCAAATTATGTTTAATTATGTCTATTTGTTGCTTCAAATCCCTTCTTTTGGGTTCTTTTTGTAAATCTCTTTCTAGTCTACCAAGTTCTTCCTCCAAATATTTTTGATGCTGCCTTTTCTTTTTATTTTCTTTTGCCATGTAGGCGATCACAATCCCTCTCATGTAGGCTTTTGCCGTATCCCATAGATTTTGAATATTCATGTCCGCCTGTTTATTATCTTGGAAGAACAGATTCATCTGTTCTTCCATCTTTGATTTAAATTCTTTATGTTTTAAAATTGCTGCCTTTAATGTCCATCTTCTTGGTTTTTTTTTCCTTCTCTCCATCTAATTGTCACTGGATTATGATCTGCCCAAAGATTTTTTCCAATTTCGATTTCTTCTATTTCCAAGTTTAATTCCTTTGACATCCAAGCCATGTCAATCCTTGACCACGAGGCATGTCGACCCAAATAGAATGTAAATTCCTTCTTCCCTGCATTTCTTTCCCTCCAATTATCCAAAATATTCATTTCCTCTGCCATTTTGAAAAAAATTATTGGACAGTGTTTTCCTAGTTCCTTTTCTTATCTTATCGCTTCTATAGTCCAGATGTTTATCCACTATTGCATTAAAATCCCCTAAAATACAAATGTTATCGCAGGGGTGAAATGTAAAATTTGTTACTACCAGTTCTGTGGGCATGGCTTGGTGGTGGGGGTAATGTGACTGGATGGGCGTAGCCAACTTTTTTTTTTTAACTTTTCAAAGCATTTTTTCTAATGCTTTGAAAAGCCTCTGCCGATCAGGAAACTCAGCTGGGATCAACAGAGAGGCATTTTAAAAAATACATCTCTGCTGATCAGGAAACTCAGCTGGGATGTCAGAGAGGCATTTAAAAAAATACCTCTCTGCCGATCAGGAAACTCAGCTGGGATCGTCAGAGAGGCTTTTTTTAAAATACCTTTCTGCCAATCAGGAAACTCAGCTGAGATCGTCAGACACTTTTCAAAGCATTTTTTTTACCACTTCTTTAGCCAAGAGGTTGCAGAAAAAAATGCTTTGAAAAGCCTCTGACTATCCCAGCTGAGCCGCGTGATCA
>WNWU01013410.1:506290-529529 GCA_012654045.1 Ptyas mucosa | reverse complement strand
AATAACTTTAAAATTATACATTTCCAACAATAAAAAAGCTAAAATTAAAATCCATTTTTTAAACTTGTTAAAATTAAACATTTTTTACCAAAAAGGAGAAAAAAAAGAAACAAAAAACAAATCCTTTAAACCTTTTAAAAGAGTAAATTTAAAATTATACTTTTACTATTTTACATTTCCAACAATAATAAAGCTAAAATTATTAATCATCTCCTTAACTTATTAGAATTCAACATTTTTCCCAAAAAGAAAATGAAAAAAGGCAAACCCCTTACACCCTATATCTCATATTATTGTTATTATCTTTTTTCTTTTTCTTTTTTAAAAAAGAAAAAAATATCAATAAAACTTCTTAAATCATTATAAATATAAATCCCCAAGCTTCCGGAGGGTAGCCAACATTCTTTAATTTAACCATTATAATGATAAGGAAAAGAGAAGGAAAAAAACCCCCATTATCCTTTATACCTATGAAACATCCATAACCTTTAAAACCATCAAAAATAAAAATCTTGCAATTTTTTCTTTTTTTAAAAAATTTCTTTCAATCTCTTGTTAGCCACAGTTCTATCCCCCTTCCTTCTGACCCTCCTAACAATTTCTTAAAATTGTCCTGAGGTTGAGATATCATAAAAAATCCCTTCAGGTTTGTTGTCTTATCCTTTAGCTTAAATTTATAGTCCTGTTTCCACCATTTCTTGCTTGTATAATCCAGCAGACCTCTGTAACCCTGATTCCACCATTTCTTCCTTGTATAGTCCAGCAGATCCATCCTTTGTGTGGCAGACCTCAAATTAGCAAATAAATCCTCCTCTTGTAATAATTTATTCAATTGCTGTTCTTCCAAAGAGAAATGTAAAATATCCACCACAGCTTCCATTTGTACCAAATCTCCCAGCATACAGATCCCTGCAGCTCGTACTTCAATCTGTAAATTCTGCTGTATAGTGTCCTGTGGATTCCCCAGCAACACTTCATTATCAGACTTCTGTTCAGTTAAAACCAACAAATTAGAAATAATAGTGTCTGAAAGTTCTTTAAAAATCTTTGCAATTTCAATTCGAATATCTTCTATTTTTAAAAGTCCAGCTTCAACCATTATTTCCGCTTTTACTTCCATTCCAGCTCCAGTCTAAACATTTTCTGTAGGTCTTTGTCTGCTACAAATGTAACAGGCATTAACAATCACTTTCACTAGACGCCATTTTTTTTCTGACAGTTTACCCGGAGTTAAAGTTTAAACAGTCCCAATTTACACTCTCCTGCTCTGCTTAGCCAGCTTCAAATCCATTTCAAAAAATAGGAAATTTTTTTTTAATCCAGCATCTTAAAATGTTACCCCAAATGTTTTTAGTTGCTTGGTGTGGTTGCACCGTTTCGCTCTGCTTCAGCAGAGGCGTTCCAGGTCCGGAGCTGCTTGGCTGGCTTCTGGGGAGCTCCTCTTCTTCGCACCCCAGGATTTTTCCTGGGGGGCTTTGAGGAGCTCTACCCCCACCAGCCTGCTCTTCGGTTTTCCCCCTTGCCTGGGGGAAACCTTTTGGAACCTCCCGACAGCGCTGAACAGCTGTTCGGGGGTTCTTACATAACCAGGAAGCGGGCACCTAATCCTAGGTGTCTTCAACGAGCGCGGAGCCACCGGAAGTCTTCCTAATATGGGCTTCTTTAGGGAGGTTGTGGCATCTTGCGTAATTAGTATGAATTCTGTAAGTTTCGTCCATTTTGTTCAGCATTTCATCTTTCTCAATTCCTAGGGCTTTCGCTAATAGGTCTGCCATCATTTCTGGCAAGTCCTCACTTTTTTCTTCTTTGACATTTTGAAAGCGCAGGTAAAATGCTGCTCGTTCTGTCTCCAACTGGATAATGATGTTTTCCAGTTCTTTATTGGCCTCTATTAATTTCTTGTTCATTTTGTCAACTTTTTTCTCCTCCTTGCCCATCCTCTCTTCCATTTCTAATAATTTTTGTTCGTTCTTCATAATTTGTTGCTGAAAGGTCTCAAACCTCCCATCCATTAATTTCATTTTCTCCTTTAATTCTCCAGTATCGCTTCTAACTTCCCCAATTTCTTTTTTCAGGTCTTCATGGTTCCTTAACATCACGTCCTGCATCGATTGTAACATTGATTGCAGTTCTTTAAACGAATTGACTCTTTCTCTCTGCATCACTTCCTCTATTGATCTCTGGCCTAATGGACTTGATTCAAATGATGAGGCATCATCAACCAATCCTCCCACTTATTTACAAATCTTGAATTTTCCTCCACCACTCCTAAGTGCAAGTTGTCTCTTTCATACTTCGTTGTTTCACAGTTTGCTTCTTAACAATAACTACCACTCAAATCTCTTGCACTTTAACCTGAGATATAAGCTACGATAGATATAAATCAGTATTGAACAATCTTATCAAAGTGCGATGGCTATCTTATCGTACTTCAGTTTCTATGTCCTAACACCCCTCAGTCCAAATGCATTAATGATCAAGTATAATTACATAATCATATAAATGTTTTATGTGTAAATATATATAGATATATAGGTATATAAGTATATAAATTTTCTTGGATGATTTGATTCAAATATTAAGTATATTCTTTTAGACTTTTAGAATCACACAGTCTTATTATATTGAAGTTAGATCTTACAGTCAGGCAGGTTCTTATTTACAAGTTTCCCTTCTCATTGTATCACTTTCCTTTTGACCAGCCGATGTCTCCTTCAACTCTGACAAATTACTCAGCATTCAAAATGTCCACCTTTCCAGTTTCATCAGCGCTCTCCCCCTTCCATTGTATAACTTCCTTTGTCCAGATTCTTTAAATTCAAAGTTTTTTGCACAAAAGAGAACCTCTTCTACTCCTCTATTCCTTTTCCTTTTCCAACCAAATTGGTCCACAATTCTGCAGAGCGCCCTTTCTTTGCCTGGTATGTCTTCACCACTATTCCACCCAGAGAGAAATCTTCCCCTCCTTCCTCTTCAGGCTCCTTTTCTCTTCACTACTGCTCTGGAATCCAGAGAGATGTTTGCTCCCAAGCACTCAAACGGAGTTGTTGGGATTGCTTCTCCCAGTCTCAGCTGCACTGCTGTATCACTAAATCACCGCCAATCTTTGTCCACCGTCAGGTCTTCACAGTCACCTTCTTGGGCTGTCTCCCTCTCCGCCCAACTTCTCCAAAGCTTTCCCCACTGGATTCAGGTCTGACTGCCGTCAAAGCTCTTCAGCAGGCTGCCTCCATTTCCAGTTTCCCTCCAGGAAACTTTGGACCCTGAAAGGTCAGCCAAGCAGTTTGTAGCGACTGTAGAAACAGCCTCCATTGCTGGAGAAGCTGCTTCACACACCCACTCTCCCTGACAGCTGGCCCCGCCTCCCGATGTTAAACTATTCAACACCACCGACAATGCAACTACCCTTCAAAAAGACCTTGACTATGTGTCAGATTGGTCTAACAAGTGGCAACTTCAAATCTCAACCAACAAATATTCTGTTTTGCACATTGGCAAAAAAAATAATAATAATCAAAACACAAATTAGATGGATATGACTTTGTAGATGACCCTCACTCTGTCAAGGACCTTGGAGTACTCATTTCTAAAGATCTAAGTGCCAGAGCCCACTGTAACAACATTGTCAAAAAGGCATTAAGAGTTGTTAATCTAATCTTGCGTAGCTTCTTCTCTGGTAATATTGTACTACTAATTAGAGCATACAAAATATTTGCTAGACCAATTCTTGAATACAGCTCATCTGTCTGGAACCCGCATTGCATATTGGACATAAATACAATCAAAAGAGTCCAGAGATATTTTACGAGAAGAATCTTCCATTCTCTACCTGCAATAAAATACCTTATGCCACCAGACTCCAAATTTTGGGCTTAGACAACTTAGAACTACACTGACTTCAGTCTGACCTACATAAGTACTGCATAGTACATAAAATTATCTGCCACAATGTCCTACCTGTCAATGACTACTTCAGCTTCAACCACAACAATACACGAGCAAATAATAGATACAAACTTAAAGTAAACCGCTCCAAACTCGATTGCAGAGGCCGTGCGGGCCTGGATGGGGAGAAACAGGCTCCGACTCAACCCTTCCAAGACCGAGTGGCCATGGCTTCCGGTGTCCCAATATAGCCAGCTGCTGCCATCGCTGGCTATTGGGGGCGAATCACTGGCCCCCACAGAGAGGGCTCGCAACTTGGGCGTCCTCCTGGATGCACGGCTTTCTTTAGAAGAGCATATGACAGCTGTGGCCAGTGGGGCTTTCTATCAGGTTCACCTGATACGCCAGTTGCGTCCCTTTCTGAATCGGGACTCCCTACGCACAGTCACTCAGGCACTCATCACTTCCCACCTGGACTACTGCAACACTCTCTACATGGAGCTCCCCTTGCGGTGCATCCAGAGGCTTCAGCTGGTCCAGAACGTGGCCATGCGGGGGATTATGGGAGCAACAGGGTGCTCCCATGTGACACCTTTCCTGCGCAAGCTGCACTGGTTCCCAGTGGTCTTCTGAGTGTGCTTCAAGGTGTTGGTGACCACCTTTAAAGCGCTCCATGGCTTAGGGCCGGGTTATCTACGAGACCGCCTGCTGCTACCAATAGCCTCCCACCAGCCAATACGCTCGCACAGAGAGGGCCTCCTCAGGTGCCATCTGCCAAACAATGTCGGCTGGCGACCCCCAGCAGGAGAGCCTTCTCTGTGGTGGCACCCACCCTTTGGAATGACCTACCCCCAGAGATTCGCACGATATCAGACCTCCAGACTTTTCACCAAGCCCTGAAAACACATCTATTCCATCTAGCTAGGCTGGCCTGACCCCATCTGTTTTAGTTTTAATTGGAACTTAGTTTTAATGGATTTTAATTAGGCTGAAAATTATTTAATTATTTTAAATTGTTTTTTAAAATTTTGTAATGTTCTGTTTTATCCCGGCTGTTCACCACCCTGAGTCCTGCCAGGAGAAGGGTGGTATACAAATTTAATAAAATGAAAATGAAATGAAATGAATGCAGAAAATATGGCTTCAGTAACAGAATGATTAATGCCTGGAATGCACTACCTGACTCTGTAGTTTCTTCCCCAAACCCCCAAAACTTTAACCTTAAACTTTTAACTGTTGACCTCACCCCATTCCTAAGAGGTCTGTAAGGGGCATGCATAAGTGTACCAGTGGGCCTACCATCCCTGTCCTAATATTCCTTTTTACTTACTCTTTTCATGTATTCAAATTATGTTTATACTTTTACCTATATGTATGTACTTTTAACTTTTGTGTGTGTGTGTGTGTGTGTGTGTGTATGCAGTGTGTGTGTGTGTGTGTGTGTGTGTATAAAGAATTGTCCTAAAAATGCGAGTTTCAGGTATAGTTATAGAAGAGGCGATAGACATCACAATCTCCAGAACGTTTAAAAGTTTAACAATTTTTATTTTAAAACTTATGCTAAGCTTTTGTTGGCACTTACCGACTTCGTCAGAGTATAAAATCCCCATTGAGGAGCTGCTTGCTTTTATGTAATGCTAAACAATTTAGTCATTGCACGTGTAACAAGACCACACCCTTGCGTTCTCCCTACAATTAGCTTTTTTTCTGCCTTAGTTATGCTAACAGAGGCCATGCACTGGCATTGCATGCCCTGAAGACCCGTCGGACAGAGAGAACATTGGTGCACAACCTGTCTTCAAAAGTACTCACAGATATGCAGACCTGGGTTTTACAACGTGATGCTGGCTTTAACCTGACTGATGCCAAGGCGGTAGACTTTGCGGCAGCCCTGGAGTCAACCATCCATCAGCTTGAGACCACCGAGGAAGTAAAAAACTCCATCAGGCAGCATCTAGTAGGGCTCATCACCAGCCATAGGCAAACCAATATGCTGTCAAAATCAGAAACTTTGGCCCTCCAGGAATTGAGGAAAGACAATTCTATTGTAGTGTTGCCAGCAGATAAGGGCAGGGCAACGGTCGTCATGGACAAGATGGATTACAAGAACAAAGCCCATGACCTCCTTAGAGACAGGAGTGCCTACCAACTTCTGGATAAAGACCCTATGGTGACATTTAGAAACCAAATTAACAAGGCAGTTGCTAAACTCAAGAGTCAGGGAAAAGTGGATGAGGAGGGGCTAAGGATGATCAGTCCAAGAGACACAGCCATGGCACGATTCTATGGGTTACCAAAGATTCACAAGACGGAGGTACCCCTACGCCGCATCGTTTCCCTCCATGGCACCCCCACATTTGGCTTAGCTAAGTAGCTATATGGCCAACTGCAACACCTGGTTGAAGAGACCATCACCATCGTAAGATCTTCTAGGGACTTTTTACAATGGCTGAAAGGAGTGGTGGTGGTGGGGGATGAGATAATGGTATCTTTTGACGTCATTTCGCTATTCACATCTATCCCCCAGGGGTTAGCTATACAGACCATCCAGGATTTATTATTGACAACAGAACCAAGAAACCCCCAAACTCCCAGCATGGACGACCTCATCCACCTACTGAAATTCTGCCTCAAAACTTATTTTATGTTGAATGACCAAATATATGAACAAATCAAGGGCACACCGATGGGATCACCAATCTCGGGGTGATTGCGGAGGCAGTCCTCCAGCGGTTAGAGCAGGAAGTGATGAAAATATACAAACCCAAGTATTGGGCACGCTATGTCGATGACACATTCACCATCATCAAACAAAAAGATAGCACCAGGTTTATGGGAATCCTCAATTCTATATACCCGGATATCCAGTTCACGATGGAAGAGGAGGCCAATAACAAACTACCCTTCCTAGATGTGCAAATCAGCCGCAACCCAGATGGGAGCATCGACACAGAAGTATACCGAAAGACCACAAGCACGGATCGCATATTGCACAACGAAAGTAATCACCCTAATGCGCACAAAGTTAGCTGCATTCGGACATTATTTAGCAGGATAGATACCCACTGTAGCCCACGGGCAGCCAAAGCAAAAGAACGTGTGCACCTGTACTTGGTCTGCACCCTCAATGGTTATACAAGGGATTTTATCCATCGATGTATTACACCCAGGGCCCGGCAACCCATGGAGGGCGCAAGCGGAACATCAACGTGGAGGGTACTCCCATACATACAAGGGGTGTCCAAAACTGTGGCACGCATCCTTGCACCATTACTCGTTTGTCAATGAGGGCGGGTTTCCAAATGGCTGGTAGGCGGGAAGTATCATCTCGTTTATTCGTGCTACTTCCTGTTTATCCATGCTACTTCTATTCATGATACTTCCCGCCTACCAGCCATTTGGAAACCCGCCCTCATTGACAAACGAGTCCCTAACGCAAAGAATGACACCAGACCCACACTCACAAAAACCACACAGGATATCACCACCACACTTCCATGCAAAAAGCAAACCCAGACCCACACCGATGATGAGGCACGACCACAGACCAGAAGCCAGACCACAGCTGCATCATTGGCTACTTTAAACCCCTCCAATCCATACATGAAGCAAACTGACACCCACCATGAAGATGTGGCACGACCACAAACGCGAAGCCAAACAACAGCAATGCAGCTCACCAGCTCAAATCCCCCTGCAACTCAGACTAACCCGAGCACAGCCAAGCCCCCACCCAAACAGAGCACACCCCCAGCCAATCAGAGCACAGCCAACCCCCCCATCCAATCAGAGCACAGCCAGGCCTCCAACCAATCAAAGCACACCTCCACCCAATCAGAACACAGCCATGCTCCCACCCAATCAGCTCCCACCCCCACTGGCAGTTAAAAGGAAGAAACAGCTGCAATCACACATTGCTCCTGGAAACACGAAGCCAAGAACACCAGCCTGAAGATGACGAATGAGACTTTGTTGAAACGTTGTCAAGACAGTTCCAATTTTACGCGGGAGAAAACCCGAATAACCAAAGACCTACACACACACACACACACACACACATATAATTTTATTCACTTTTCGTAGGTCTTCGTGTATTTTTGTTTCATCCAGGTTTTTCCTATGTAAATCAAGATCTTTATACAGCCATGGTTCAGTGAAATCTCATTCACTAGATTTTTTGGCTTTATCAGACATCAAAGCAGCATTTTGCTGTTTGTTTTAAGATTTAAGGGAGACTAAGATAGCTATTTCTGGCTTGTTTGCCTTCTTCAGTTAGCCACACCCTCATCTCCTGACTCCTCCCTGTAAAGGTCAAATATTTATTTTATTTTATTTTATTCGCTTTTCGTAGGTCTTTGTGTATTTTTGTTTCATCCAGGTTTTTCCTACGTAAATCAAGATCTTTATGCAGCCATGGTTCAGTGAAATCTCATTTCCTAGATTTTTTGGCTTTATCAGACATCCAAACAGCATTTTGTTGTCTGTTTTAAGATTTAAGATTTATTTATATAAATAAATAAGATTTAAGATTTATTTATATAAATAAATAAAGAATGTATTTGGAAACCAGCTGGCATGATTCATCAGAGGCCTTTTAAAACTAAGACTGGAGAAGGGTTTAGAACTGAATGAATCCCAAGACAACAAATCAGACAATGTGGAATGGATGGGGAGAAGGAAGGGGCACTTGAGTATGTTACAGGAGATATACTGTAGGAAGCAAACATAGGATCAGCCATAAATGATTCAAATACACTAATGCTCAAAGTATGGGGAATAAACAAGGAGAGCCTTGTAGTACAGTGGTCTAAAGTACCCTGTTATTAACACCAGCTGCCTGCAATTATTGCAGGTTCGAATCTCACCAGGCTCAAGGTTGACTCAGCCTTCCATCCTTTCTAAGGTAGGTAAATTGAGGACCCCAGTTTGTGGGGGGAATAAATTGACTTTGTATAAATATACAAAAGTATGAAGGCTATTGCTTAGTGCATTGTAAGCTGCCCTGAGTCTCCGGAGAAGGGCGGCATATAAATCAAAATTTTTTTAAAAAAAATTGAGGTCCTAATACATGAAAGTAGGTATGATATTGTAGCTATTATTGAAACTTAATGAGGTGAACCCCATGACTGGAACATACAACTTCTGCCCTTTGGAACATCTCCCACCCTCCTCCAGACTGTTGGTACTACCTTTGCTTTATTTTGCCATTGTCACTCTTTCTATTTTCAGGTCTTTGTATTTTGTGATCTTCTCCATTTCTTTCTCTTCTAATTCAGGTTGGAGCAGGAGTTATAACAGAAAAAGCTCTTCTCCTGGACCCCACCAACCAGAATTCATTGACTGCTGGGCTGGGTCTGTTCCATAGGGATGAAGCAACTCCTCAAGTAACCTGAACCCATGCCATATAGGACTTTCCTGGTTGATGACCATCAATGACCATCTGGTTGAAATTACAGCTACCTAGTTTGAGATGCAAAAGTCGAATAGAGCATTATATGGCTGCAAAAAGATGGGTCCTTGTTGCCACCTAGAAGGTGTCCGATTTTTGAACCTCATATTTGTTAGGTCTTGTTAAAATGATTCTCCATTCCATACTACACTTTTGTTGAATTAAAAACTAGTAGTGAATGATATATCTGTACATTTTTAGTTTCCAGTCCTAACCCTTGCATTTTTGTGATGGGTTAGGGTTGATAGTTTGAATTCTATTTCATATCCACTTTAGGGATAAAGTCTAGTATATCCAAAATAATGTTTCCTGAAGACTTTGGCCTGACCTTTGGCACTCTTTTAAAACTGGGTTCTTCGGATGACTGTTTCATGTGTTAACAAGCCCAATTTATCCAATCTTTTAACTGAAGATGTACCAGTGGTGTTTACTAATAGCTGAATCTGATCCGCATCTATTGAATTTCCAGCCCAATTCACATTCATCCTTCCTAGGAAGGGATCATGTTAAAGCCACACTGCTGAGATTTACTTTGCAAAATCTGTTTAAGGCAGAGATTCAGACATAGACTGAGGATATGTAGTGGAAGTTAACTTTAATAGTCAAAAAGCCAGGAAAAGCTATGAAACCTGAGGGTAGAGCTAAACCTTTGCTGTATATTTTAGAAGTATAGCTGCTTTGGATTATGCTTTATAGAAAGAGAGCTTACATAGTGTTTGGTTTCCTGTTGATGTAATATAGCCATAGGACAATAGATTGTATTCCATAGAAAACCATTGACTCTGCCATTGAAATGTGCACCAATGAATGTAGCTGAAAGGATTAAGTTGTAAAACATGTGGTTTGAAATATTTGAGCTGTTTATTCTGCAGTAATCTCAATCTGACTGCTCAGAAATAAGAGGATCACTAAAAATAGGTGAAGCTTTCTGATTGTTTCAATGAGGTCACAAGTGTCACAAACTACATTTTTCTTAGAATCTCTTTGTCACCTTTTTGTATCTTTTATCTGAGCTACAGGTTCCCAATTTATCTTTGCATTCTACTTTAATTCAGATCTGTATTGAAATAGATTTGTCTGTCTGTTTCTTGTTCTTTCTTGTTCACCTGAAGCCTTGCTTCTTTATCCACTACATGTATAGTTCTACGAACAGAGAAAATATCACTACGAACACATATCTTCTTCCTTGGAAGGAGGCTCCATCATATCTGACGAATTTTCTTCAAAGAAAATTAAACTAGGTGTATAAGCCATTTTCCATAGTGCTTTACTATTTACTATTTCATAACTATTTGAGAAATTATACACTTTACATTCTGTGCCTTATGAGTCAAAATTCCATCAAATTTAGTAAAGGTTAAATTAGTGTTACCATCTATATGAATATATAAGAGAGATAAGGTGCTTGTAAGAGGGGTTGATCTTTCCTAGGGAGGTGTTTGGCCTTCTCATTGTTTATTTTTGGTTGTGGAGGAAATATGTTCTTCCACAGTATAATCCTTTGGGAAAAGAAAATGTAATCCAAATAATATCAATACATCTTCTCTACACATCCAAAAATAAACAATAAACAAAGATCTCAAAATATGTTCATAGCGTCATAGTAAGTAATACAGGGAGCTTAATCCTTGGATACACACAACAAAAGGATTAGGAAGAATAGGCCCAATAGTAACAAGAGAAAATACTGTAGTTGTGGGGTTTGTCATTTACCAATAGCTGTTTGAGAGTCACCTCATATGGACTTCAAAAAAATCACCTAAAAGAAGGGTCACATATTGCACTGTCCTCACCCCAAATTGTTCCTTGGTAATGAACAATATGTCCTCATTTGAAACCATTATTTTATACTTTTCAACTTGAAGGCATTTAGAGCAGTCTGTGCCAAATGGCTACCTTCAGATGTGTTGAGAAAACAACTTCTGGAGTTCCTGGGCTCCTGCTTCCCTGGGAAATCTTTTAATTTTAGTGTGAACACATCTGAAGACCATGAAGTGGATTCAAAAGATTATGGCTCAACTATATTACTCCTTTTATGGACCCTCTTATCGTATTAGTTCTATCAAAATAGCTTGCAGCTGTTTCTTGCTGCCACTGTATCTGCTTAAGGAACTATATATAATGTTACATAGAGTGCAGACTACAAATAATGATACTATTAAATACTATATTTGTGGTAGGTTAGCTATTGCGGCAGTTTTAACACTAAATTACAGGTGCAAATGTTCTTTTACAACTCAACTAAATTTCTTCCCTTTCCCTTTCTCGAATAAAACTAACAGTAAAACAGAGAGAACATAGAAGACAAAAGCAGCTTTTTTCTGATTGTTTATATACAGATGGTTTCTGTTTTGATAGATTAATTGGCAAAATAGGTGCCAGCTGCGGTTTTTTAAAAAAATGACAGCTGTCATAACCATTCATTTCCTTTTAATTTCCTTTCATAATGACAACATTCCAGATCCAGATGTGAGCTCCTACTAAAATGGCAACTAAAGGGAGAACAAACACTTTAAATTAATAAAGGCCCCCGTAGTTTTCCATTGTAAATTCTGAAGCAATTCTATGTCTGCCACATGTTTCTGGAGACAACTCAAATATAAAGCATTTGTGGAAAGTCATCTTTCAAAATTCAGTTGACACTTGACTTATCTGTCTGTAGCAGTATATTCATATTTATTTATATTCTAGATTCCGTGATTGACCTGATTATTTTGAAAGAAGATGGACTGAGTATCATGATTGGTATCGTGATTGGTATTGATATACAGTAGATCCGATTGCTACTAGATGAACAAATGTCTATTTAATTATTGGAAAGAAAACATTTGTGTGTGCATATAAGCATTCTTCAGAGCAGAAAACTGCCTTGAATAGATTTTTTTAACCATAGCAGAATAAATATATATTTAAGAAAACACATTATGGTGGTTATATATAACTATATTCTGCCAGACAGATAATCAGAAAGCAGGTGTTCCATGGATATGTTCCCAGTAACGAAAATAGAAGAAGGCATCAGAGTCTACAGATAAGGGTAATAATAAACAAACAAACAAACAAACAACAATAATGGCCAGGTTGCCAAAAATCATGAAATATCAAAACTACTCAATTATGGATGAAGCATGTAACAGTGATGCCCATTGTCATCGGGGCATTTGGTACCATGTCCAAGAATTTTATAAAATACATCAAGAAATTGCAGCTTCCTGCAATAACACCAGCGGAACTGCAAAAACTGTGCTACTCGGAACATCGTACATTTTAAGAAGATACTTGGTTGATACCTAGGTTGCTGGCAGCAACCCATATCAACCATCAGCGCCAGTCAATGATATTTGTGATACATTTTTAAATGTTCAGTTGACTGAGTTTCATGTTTAATGAATAAAAGATAATAATAATAAAATAAAATATACTCCATTGAAGCCAAGTAATATAGAAAGGGAAGAAAAGGTAGAGGAAGATAAGCTATCAATATTCATAATTTAGTGGTTTCTGTTCTGACCCAGCCTTTGCAGAAGAAAGAAACAGACTCCTCACAAAGAAAAACGCCTCTTTATTTACACCTGTTGAATTAATTACATTCACCCACAAAGTCCAGGCAAGAGTCTTGCAAGGAGTTAACTGAAGCAATAGGCCTTATCAGCTTGTTATGATCATTGCAAGGCCATGAGTTCTCAGCCGAAAGGCTGCAAATTAAGTCAGTTCAAATAAACAAACCTCAGGGCTTCCACTCTGTCGCCAGAGCGTGACAGCTGTGACTTGCAGAGCTCCATGAAGTTCAGCTGATTTCTGCCTGCCTGGAGGCTCCTGGGAGCCAAACGTCACCTTGAAGGAGTGGCAAGAAAGGAAAGGCTCCCATATATCGCAAGTAGACTGTGGTCCACTTTGCTGGATCTGGGAAAATCTTCCTGACAGGCGGACAAGAAAACAGCCATTAATGGCCCAATCAAAGCTCTGACTGCTGGAACAAGCAAGCACGAAGAAATGCAGAAAAGTAACAGTGTATTGGATCGGGGTAAGGATTGTCTAATTTCTATCCAGAATTAAAATTAAGCTCTAGTGAAGAAGGAAGACTCCAGAGAGAAGGAGGGAGGGAATTACTACTCTTTCCCCCTCCGGAAGCAGCAAGTGAAAGTTCGGAGTGGATTACACACCTGTTGAAATGAAAGTGAAGCAAGGAAATAATTATCTATAACTTGAAGCGAAAGGCTGGACTGAGTATATTTTTGAAGGCACGGATAGGATATATTATTTTTGAGTTATTGTTCCCAAACTTCTTTTTGGCCACAGACTCTTTGTTTGCCTCCCCCCCCCTTTACTATTCTTTTTCTGGATTCCCATTTCAGAGTTGAAAGGAAAAAGAAGCAAGGCTGCAATCTACTGGCTAAAACTGGAACATACCAGAAGGAACACTTGAACTGAAGAGGTTCAATAAAAAGGTGGATAATACATTACTTTGAGAACTACATCATCTGATGCTACTGAAGAAACTAAAGATTGTGTCTGGTTTTGGACACTATGGTGGGAAAAGCAAGAGTGGAACTGCTATAGAGAATAATCCTTTTGGATTTTGGTGGATTACAAATAGCGTGGGTTGATTGACAAAAAAGTAAAAAGGCAAACACTTATTTTGCTGATGACTGGGGAAACAGCAGGCTCTATGGATTACAAATACTAATGTAGAGAACACAAAAGATATAAAAAGTAGATACCTATTTAGCAGAGGAAAAAGTCAGTACTGGAGTTTCTGTGGGCCTTTTGGATTACAAACTCAATTGTTCTGGACTTTGTTTGGAAATATTGGGTTTTTGAGATATTAAGATATTAATATCTGACTGAACCTAAATTGAAGAAGAGTTGGAGTTGTTATATGAGTTTCCCCCTTTGACAGGTGGGTAATCTGTATTGAATTGTATTGAATTTGTGGGATATTGAATGTGTTGGAAGACTATAGGTTGCTAACTTTTGGTTGGTTTATTTTCTTGGTGGATAGTAGGATTAGTGGAAATATCCATTGTTAGCTACATAACAGGAAAAAAGGAAAGAAGAAATCTATATCAGCCGCTGAGATGTCAACTTCAAACATAACCAGAATAAGGAAGAAGGCATCTTCCACACCGTCATCAATGTCCTCATGTCCTTCTAATCAGAGGTTGATTGAAAGCATGTTACAGTTGGAAAAATCCAACACATCCCAAAAAGAAGTATTAACATTGTTCCAGGCGCTACAGGAATCCATAACCAAAAGTCACAATGAAATATACAGGAGAGATGAAAGGGAAAATTCAAAATACAGATGAAAAACTTGAGAACTTTCAACAAATGATAATAAAAAATGAGCAAAGAATTCAGAAAGTGGAAGAAAAAACAGAACAAGTAGAGAAAAAAGTGGATGACATAAACAATAAACTGATACAAGCAAATAAAAAGTTAGAAAATACCATGATAACTTTGGAAACAGAAAAAGCTACCAACTACTTAAGATTTCAAAATATAGAAGAGAAGAAAGGAAAGGGACCTACCAGAGATAATGGAAGAATTGTTGGCGAAGGCACTAGGAATAGACAAGCAGGAAATGGAAATAGAAATTCATAAAACATTTTGGATCTACACAAACTATGCAGGAAGATATAATCTTCCTACAGAAGTGCATGTAAGGTTTGTGAAAAAATCAATAAGAGACAAGATACTCAATAAGGCAAGAGACGAACCACTAGAATATAAAGGGAAACAACTGGTAGTCTTAAAACAGATCCCTAGGAGAGTAAGGGAACTTAGAAAACAATACCATTTTTTGACTACAGTGTTGATTAAATATAACATAAACTTTAGATGGTTGATACCCAAAGGGATATTAGTTACCTCCATTAGTATTTGTAATCCATAGAGCCTGCTGTTTCCCCAGTCATCAGCAAAATAAGTGTTTGCCTTTTTACTTTTTTGTCAATCAACCCACGCTATTTGTAATCCACCAAAATCCAAAAGGATTATTCTCTATAGCAGTTCCACTCTTGCTTTTCCCACCATAGTGTCCAAAACCAGACACAATCTTTAGTTTCTTCAGTAGCATCAGATGATGTAGTTCTCAAAGTAATGTATTATCCACCTTTTTATTGAACCTCTTCAGTTCAAGTGTTCCTTCTGGTATGTTCCAGTTTTAGCCAGTAGATTGCAGCCTTGCTTCTTTTTCCTTTCAACTCTGAAATGGGAGTCCAGAAAAAGAATAGTAAAGGAGGGAGGAGGAGGCAAACAAAGAGTCTGTGGCCAAAAAGAAGTTTGGGAACAATAACTCAAAAATAATATATCCTATCTGTGCCTTCAAAAATATACTCAGTCCAGCCTTTCTCTTCAAGTTATAGATAATTACTTCCTTGCTTCACTTTCATTTCAACAGGTGTGTAATTCACTCCGAACGTTCACTTGCTGCTTCCGGAGTGGTAATTCCCTCCCTCCTTCTCTCTGGAGTCTTTCTTCTTCACTAGAGCTTAATTTTAATTCTGGATAGAAATTAGACAATCCTTACCCCAATCCAATACACTATTACTTTTCCGCGTTTCTTTGTGCTTGCTTGTTCCAGCAGTCAGAGCTTTGATTGGGCCATTAATGGCTGTTTTCTTCTCCGCCTGTCAGGAAGATTTTCCCAGATCCAGCAAACAATAGAAAACAACTTAGAAAACAATGCCATTTTTTTACTACAGTGTTGATTAAATATAACATAAACTTTAGATGGTTGATACCCAAAGGGATATTAGTTATCTGGCAGGAAAAATGATATAGATTAGATTCATTTGACAAAGCAATGGACTTTTATGATACTTACTTAGTAAGTAAGAAGACGAACAGGAAATAAGAGGAGAAATAGTACATAAGGGTCAAGAAGCACCAACAGCAGAAGGAAAATATTTACAGCAAGATGAGAATGAAAAGGAAAAAAGAACAGCTTTCAGAATGAGAAGGAGCAATAGCAAAAGAACCCAGAGAAACAAGAGCAACCAGGAGTACAAGATATAGATATAACTAAAACAATGCATGAAGAAGTAAAGTTGTTATTAGTCAATATAAATGGGCTGAATTCCCCTACAAAAAGAAACAAAAATCAAAATTACAAAGACTAAAATTGGACATAATCTCACTTCAAGAAGTACACATCAAGAAACATCATTAGAAACTATTGGAATATCCCAAACTTGGGAAATTATTTTATTCATTATCACAAAGAAGAAAAGAGAGGTAGTACTATACGTTAAAGAGACAATAAATGCCAAAAAAAATTAATGTTGAAGAAGGGAAAATGTTGATGTTGGAGGTGACTTTAAATAAAAAACGGACATTCTTGGTTACTATATATGCACCAACAAAGGACAAGAGGAATTTTATTTAAAAAAAAACTCCACAAAAAGATACTAGAAACAGAATATGAAAACATTTGTATAATAGGAGATTTTAATACAATAATTGATACAAAACTAGATTACAAAAGTAGTAAAATAAATAAAAAAACAAGAAGGACCTTACCTAGAACCTTTACTAAAATGATAGAAGAACTATCAATACAAGACACTTGGAGAGAAATTAACCCAGGAAAAAAGCAGTATACATTCTATTCTAATGTGCATCAATCTTGGCCCAGAATAGACATGATTTGGATGACTTCAGAATTGAGTGGGAACGTGCAAGAAATAGAAATAGAAACAAGTTTATGGGCTGATCACAATCCAGTCAAAATTAGTTGGAAGGGGCAAAAGAGGAAAGTAAGATGGACTTTAAATCAATCCATAACAAAAGACAAAGAATTTATACGGATGAGGGAAAGAGAAATGGAGTTCTTCTTTAAAGACAATAGAAAAGAGGAGACTTTGTTACAGAATGTGTGGGATACAGCAAAAGCATTTATTAGAGGACTATAACTTATATAGTGAAGAAAATTAAGAAAAAGAAACAGTATCAAAAGACTTTGGAAGAAGAATATAAAAGACTTGTAATAGAGTTACAAAAGGAACAACAGGAGATAGGCTTAGGAAACGAAATGGAGCTGATCAAACATAAGCTAAATATTATGGGAAAAGATGAACTGGCACAAGAAATAAAAAGAACAAAGCAAAACTTTTTTGAAAATGCTAATAAATCTGGAAGATGATTAGCCTACAGACTAAAGAAAGAAAAAGAGAAGAAATGAAGAAATAAATTGCTGGATGCAGAAGGTACATTAGATTGTCAAATGGAAAAGAAAAAAGATATAATACATGATTTCTATAAGAAGCTATATGATTATGAAAAAATACCAGAGGAAAAAATAACACAATACTTGGAAAAAGCTAATTTACCAAAAATTCCAGAAAGGGTGAAAAAACATGTTGAATGAAAGAATATCAATGGCAGAACTAACAGAAACAATTAAAAGACAAAAAAATAATAAAACTCCAGGACCAGGTGGCTTACCAGTAGAAATTTATAAAGAACTGCAAGACACCTTGAGCTTGACAATGTTAGAGATGTATAATGAAATCCTATTAGAAGCTAAAATTCCACACATGTGGATAGAGGCATACATCACCCTGATCCCAAAAGAAGATTCAGATACAACACAAATAAAAAACTACAGATCAATTTCGCTATTAAACTTTGTCTGTATTAGACTACAGAGCCTGTAGTACAGTGGTTTAAAGCACCCTGTTATTAACATCTATTAACATCTGCTGCTTGCAATTACTGCAAGTTCGAATCCCACCAGGCTCAAGGTTGACTCAGCCTTCCATCCTTTCTAAGGTGGGTAAAATGAGGACCCAGTTTGTGGGGGCAATAAGCTGACTTTGTATAAATATACAAAAGTATGAAGGCTATTGCTTAACGCACTGTAAGCTGCCCTGAGTCTCCGGAGAAGGGCGGCATATAAATCAAATTTAAAAAAAAAAATTAAAAAACCCAGATTACAAAATATTTGTCTCAATAATTGCTGAAAGATTAAAAAGATTCCTAAGTGAGTTTATACATTCTGATCAGAATGGGTTTTTACCAAGAGGCAAATTAGAAATAATGTTAGAATAATTCTGGACACATTAGAGTATTATGAAGCACACAATAAAAAACAATTAGTACTAATATTTTTGGATGCTCAGAAAGCATTTGATAATATAAATTGGCAATTTATGCTGCAACAATTTAAAATGTATGAAATTTGGTGAAAAATTTATGAATATGATAAAGGCAATTTATCATACTACCCATTGTGAACTGGTAGTAAAGGTAAATAGAACCCATCCCTGGTGCACAGATACTTTCAAAGGCACTATGTGAGGAATATGTTGCTTCATATATGGGAAAAAATTAAACTACAACATTACATGAAAATACCAGTCTGGCTCTCCATAATGGAAGCATTAATATATCCAAGCCTTATTAATCTGAAAAAAATTGTATTCTATAAAGATATTCTGAATGAGATAGATGAGCTTAAATCTAGACAACTACAGAACCAAGGGGTGAATTTAGCTTGGTGACTGTATCTCCAGATACAATCAAGATATGAGAAAAACATTAAAACATGGGGTTTAAATAAAGAATCAACAGCATTTGATAAGATTCTAATGGGGATGGATGAAAAATTGATTAAAAATATATAATTACTCATTGACCTTTAAAGTGAAAGAGGAGTAAGTCAAAGAACAATGATTGTATGGGCAAAAAAATTTGGTTATAATATAGAATTAGAGAAATGGCAAAAACTTTGGGACAGGAACTATAAATTGACTATGGCTTTGGCATATAAAGAAAATCTTTACAAAATGTTTTACAGGGGGCATTTACCACTGGCAAGACTGGCAAAAATGTTTGGCAATCTGTCTGCCAAATGCTGGAAATGCAATCAAACCCCAGGTACTTACTATCATATGTGGTGGACTTGTACCAAAGCAAGAAAATATTGGGAGAAAATACATAGCTGGCTGGAAAAGATAACTAAACAGAATATAGATCCAAAACCAGAAATAAATTTGTTGGGCATAATACCGGAGGGTTTAGATAAAGGGACCGCATATTTAATTTTATATATATTAACAGCAGCTAGGATTATATTTGCTAAATACTGGAAAAATGAGAACACCCTGTCAGGTGAGGAAGTAATTCGAAAAATTTTAAACTGTGCTGAAATGGACAGGCTAACTTTTAAAATAAAAGATAAAGAAGACACAGAATATTATTTGATATGGAATAGATTTTATAAGTGGTTAGAGACAAGAGATAGAAATTAGAGGAAGAAAGACTACAAATGTTTGTATTAACAATAGAGAAGGTTTATAACTACAATCAATTATAGGCTATGAACCGAATATACCCAGAAAGAAGGGTAAGCCAAAGAGACAATGGTTTTAAACAACCCTGTTGCCCGGAGTGCATGGGTTTCCACACTAGATCAATTTGCCGGTTTAAAGATGCCATATGCTTTTGATGCCAGCAAAAAGACCATATAGCCAAGGCCTGCAGGGCCACCCAGCCTATGCCATACCAGCCCAGACCCCAGGCTGGTCCAGGGAGGCAAGGACATGCAAGACCGAGGCCCCAAAGAAACAAGTGCAGGGAAGAACCATACCAGAAGCAAGAGGAATAAATCAAACAAATGCATGTGTTCACTAATAAATACGAAGTTACCATCCCTATAGAGGGAACCCCTTGCCACATGGAATTAGACACGGGATCCTTCTTCACCATTGTGTCGTGGCAGACTCTGAAGAGCGTCATCCCGACTATGAAGAAAAAACAACTCAAACCGCAAAACATCACTTCAAATGATTTCCAGGGAAATAACATCCCTGTGCTAGGAAGAGCATCAGTGCAAGTCAAGTTCAACGACTTCAGTGGACAGCTTCCCCTGACTGTCATTGACAGACCAACTCTACTCAGCCTGGAGTGGTTCAAACCCCTAGGATTAGGGGTCACTGGCATCAACAAAATCAGTGGGAGTGAACTAGATCAACTGCTGGCAAAGCTTTCGGACATTTTTGATTGGCGGCTAGGCAAGTATACAGGAAAACCTGTATCTTTTAATCTAGACCTTAGTGTTACCCCAATCAGGCTAAAATCCTGCAGGGTTCCATTTGCTCTTCGGCCCAAGGTAGATGAGCAATTAGATAAGCTAATTGCCCAGGGGATTCTGAAGCCAATCGACCATGCCACTGGGAGACTCCAATAGTCACCCCGATTAAATCAGATGGGTCGGTGCACCATCTGCGCGGACAATAAATGCACATTAAATAAAGCATTACAACAGAGCATGTACAACATGTACAGTAATGCCAGTAGTGCAACATCTGCTACATTCGCTAGGAAACAGAAAAATATTTGATCATGGTGGAGGGCCTTCTACAGGCATCCCAGGAATAGTCCACTATTTTAATGATGTCCTCATGTTAGGGGAAAACAAAGAACAATTGATCAACCGATTGGAAGAGATGTTGGGCAGATTCCAAAAAAAGGGACTTAAAATCAGAATGGAAAAATGCCAAATTGGGGTGAAGAAAGTCAAATTCCTGGGATACTTAATTGATGGTTCAGGGATCCACCCCATAGATAGTAAAATCAAGGCAATTAAAGAAGCCCCAACCCCAAAGAACAAAACTGAACTCCAGGCATTTCTTGGGCTGCTAAACTTTTTATAGTTTTTAAAACAGAAAGCCACCATTGCTGAGCCATTACACAGACTACTAGAGAAGACGGCCACATGGACCTGGGGAAGGAAGGAAGCCCACACATTTCAAGATTTGTTATCTTCATATAATGTTCTTATTCAATACAATGAAACTCTTCCTCTCTTAGTAATTTGCTATGCTTTTCCTTTTCGGGTGGGAGCAGTCCTCAGCCAAAGGCTACCAGATGGCACAGAAGCCCCAATTGTGTTTTATTCAAAAACATTATCATCCGCCAATTAGACAGGGAAGCCCTGGCTGTAGTGGTGGGTATTAATCAGTTCCACAAATATGTGTATGGGAGGAAATTCAAACTCATAACCAATCTCCGCTATTGGGTCTCCTTGCTGGGGACTAACAAACAGCGAACTACATCTCCCCCAGGATGGCCAGGTGGGCAATTTTCCTGATGGGGTATGACTACAAGCTGGTGCACAGACCAGGAAAGAATATTACCAAGCTGATGCTCTCAGTAGGTGCCCCCGGCCGGAGCTTGTCAAGGACCTGGCTCCAGCTACACAAGTACTACTTATAGACATTGGACTTAATAGCCCAGTCACCTCCAACAGAATAGCAGAGTATACAAGGAAGGATAAATTGTTGTCCAAAGTTTTAAATTGGGTTTTGAGGGGGTGGCTGCAAGAGAAACTTGGGGAAGAGCTTAGAACATTCCAAACTAAACAATTAGAATAGTCAACATTAAAGGGGTGCCTGTTATGGGGGGGAGAGAGTGATTGTGCCACAGGGGCTAAGGAAACAAATCCTGGAAACATTACATGTGGGTCACCCAGGGATTGTACGAATGAAGGTGCTGGCCCGGACCTATATATGATAGCCAAACTTGGACAGAGACATTACAGAATGGGTAGCAAATGCATGCCATGCCAGGAAACCCGGCCAGCTCCACCCCAGGCACCCATCAGGGAGTGGGAAATCCCTAAGAGTCCATGGTCACAGATACATATTGACTTTGCTAGGCCAATGGAGGGGGGGACACTAACATTTCTAATTGTCATTGACACATATTCAAAATGGCTAGAGGTAGTAATAATGCCCAACCTGACCACAGAAGCAAAGGTAAGGGCATTAAGAAAATTGTTTGTAACCCATGGATTATCGGATGTCCTTGTCTCTGACAATAGGCCACAGTTAACCCAAAAACAATCGAGTCATTCCTAGCAGAGGAAGGAATCAGACATGCCCTGGTTGCCCCATTTAATCCAGGTAGTAATGGTCAGGCAGAACATTCACAAGAATGGGACCTGGTAACTGGCAGGAAGAGATTGACAAATTCCTCTTAGCCCAACATATCACCCCCAGCACAACTGGCCTATTAATGGCCGGAGACTAAGGTCACTGTTGGACTGGTTGCACCCCCATTACCACCCTTGGAGATACCCCTGGACTCAACCTGACAACTCAAGGAGTTCAAAGAATGGGATTTGGTGTCTGCCCATAATTACACGGGCTACCCCACTTGGGTACAAGCAAGGGTAGTAGCCATAATGGGGCCCAAAGTCATACCAGATGGAACTGGGGGATGGCAGGGTATGGAGGAGACATATTGACCAACTCCAAAATAGACTAGGGGAGACCTGATTAAGGCAACCCAAAAAATCCACCATCCAACAAGATCAGAATCCCAGAAGGCCACTAAGTGAGCCTCCGCTCCAAGGAGCATACAAAACAGCAAGTGGAAACCGGTACAATAAAAAAACTGTCCCCTGCTGCAAACGACACAGAGACCCTAGACTCAAAACTGAGAAAGGACCGCAAACACTTATCTGAGGAACCAGGAGTCCAGCAACGAGATCCAGGAACTGAAGAAGGAGAGGCCAGGGCAGAGTCCTCCATGCCCATGGGAGTGTTCCAGAAGACTCCTTCTGAGGATTCCAGAGCGGCAGCAGGCCTGACTGCACAGGCCGCTAACACTGAAACAAGCAAACTGTGCAGGTTGGTTGTGCCCTGAAGCGCCCCGCCTACCTGCGTGACTACATTGCCTAATTACAAATGTGATTGGTTGTGTTCTATCTAGGAGGGCAGGGGTGTTACATACGGACATATGGAACACCCATTTGCATGCCTTCTGTTGATTGGCTAATCTAGCAGCAGGAAAAATAAACTGCTGTCAGTGGCCAACAGGACTGCCGGACCTCTTTAAAAAGAGAGCTCTGCCAGCCTGCCAGCCTGCCAGCCTGCCAGCCTGCCAGCCTGCCAG
>WNWU01013410.1:472141-506280 GCA_012654045.1 Ptyas mucosa | reverse complement strand
CCAGCCTGCCAGCCTGCCAGCCTGCCAGCCTGCCAGCCTGCCAGCCTAGTGCTCGTGATCGCAGCTGGAAATAAAGTGCTGAAATGGACTACAATGTCCTGCCTCTTCTATTCATGCCCCATATTTAACAATTTGGTTATATTATTACTATTATTCTCAGTACATGTGTTATTATATTATTATTGCTGTTATTAGTTCATGTGTTCATTTATTACTATTTTCTATTTGGCCTTTTTTCCCCTTTTTTTCTTGTAAATAATATACCCTGACAATACATTGTATTCAAAAATGTTTATGAATAAAATTATAAAAAACAGCAACAACAAAACAAATTCACAAATAAACAAATCTCAGTTCTCAGTCTTTGTTGCACAAAGCACAATGAGCAAAATCTCCCGGAATGCAAGTGGTTGTCTGCTACGACCACCACTCCCCTTTCCTCCTATTTATTCCCCAGCCAGGGAGGGGCCATTCAGAATCCACATTTGTTTTTCTTCCCAAGTTGATTCCTTGTCCTCCATTGTTCACTTCTCCTATATGATCTACGCATGCGTGCATCTGGAACAGGCCCCAGCTGTTCTTCCTCCTCACTCATCTCTGACTCCAAAGGCTGACTCTCCGGTGGCTGGGAAATGCCGAATGGCCCTGGCTCTATCTCTGTGTCCGATGCGAACATCCATCAGAGCCTTCCCCAGGCTCCAGAACTGTCCCAAGTTCTTCCCCATCTTCCTCATCATGAGTCTGCCATCAGCTCTGCTGGCGGCTGGCGGACCACAACAGTTTCTTTGGAAACTTCTTTTGCAAAATCATAATCAGCATTTTTAAATGACTCTGAAAAGGGATGGAATATCCTTATTATTAGACTAGATAAACTAGAGCCAGTTTTCTCTAGTGGTCGAGGCATCAGGGTAGAAACCAGGAGACCAGGAGTTCTAGTTCTGCCTTAAGAACAAAGTTAACTGGGTGATCTTGAACCAGTCACTTTCTCTCACTGGTAGAAAGAAAGCAATGGAGGAGGACCATTTTTGGAAAATCTTATCAAGAAAATTGCAGAGACTTGTCCAGACACTCTCCTAGAATCAGATATGTTTGAACAGAGTCAAAATCTGTTATTATAAACTGAAACTAGGCAGTCAATCAAGCCAATCAAGAAAAGCATCTCTTATTGTTAATCCTCAAGTTTAGTTCATATGTCAACACTTAGGTTGTGTAACTCTATACTATGGAACCAGATTATTTCTAAATGTACACACCTGTCCAGAAGGGGGTGGGGAAATGAGCAGAATAGAAGGGAGCAGTAGTGGGCAGCATACTGGAAAATTAAGCTTTGTAAATGTTTAGATCACCATCACTGCAAGATTTCCACCTCATCTGCCAGCCATTTTCCAAAAGCATTTACAACACAGTTTCATAATTTTTGATATACTCATCCATTCCACTGGGGACTTCTATTCAAATATATTAGATTTCATGTCAAGAAATCCTATCATTACAAAAATCATTTTAATCACTTTACACTAACTGCTCAAGTCTACATCTAATAGTTTTAAAAATCTGTTCTTTCATAATTTTAAAAAATTACAGAACAATTTCAGTTTTTTAGTAGATTTCTTATCATGATTTATTCACCACTGTTTAAACCATTACTTTTCAAATAAAAGGGACTGAACTGTGTAATGAAGAAAGCAAAGTATTTACAGCAATAGGTTGAAATATCTCCCATCAAAATCGAAGTTTCCTTTGATTTATCAACCTCTCATTTCATATTAAGTGAAATGGACAGTGAAGTGTCAGTTTCCTTCATTTCCTTTCTAATTATGACTCCACAACTTGCTAATTGGCTGTTATTTTTTCTTTTTTTCCCCTAAGTCATTTTTAGATTATTCAGCAAAAGACTAATACAAGGAAGACTAATATAAGGAAATAATTATAGCACAAAGGTATTAGAAATTAGTACTTTCTTTTGTTTGTAAAAGAATCCTGGGATGTGCATAATAGACAGAATTTTGAGTGTCCTGCTCTGACTTGTTTAACATGATTTTATTATTTTATTATTTAACATGATGGAGGGTAAGAGAGCTTTGACTGTGTCCCCAAAACAAAAATATACATATACATATAAATATACATAAAATATAAATATACATATACAAGCAAGGCCCTTTTTAACATTTTAGGGGGTTGTCAGTTTAGTTCCTTCTGAGTTAGAAAAGTTAACAGGAACTTGTTTAAGGATCTCAGCTCCCAAGTTATTTTAACTAAGCAGAATTATTCTGTTTCCTTATCCGTTTACAATGAAGACAGCATATGGCGAGTCATTTGACTATCATTGGGCCATTCTGAGTTATACAGTATAGAGGTGATCAGGAACCAACAACCACTTCATCCTTTCTCCTCACTTAACATTCACTAATACAAAATTTGTGACATTGGATGCACTATAGGTTTTCTAAGTTTATTTTATTTCATTGGTTGTTATTTTAGAAACAGGTTAACTTCCACTGAGCTGGTATCATATAATCATTCCTTGTAGAAGTGAATATTACAAGCATGAGGAAAAAAGGAAAGCTAGAATCACTGGGTACATATCTTCTATACTATATATATACTGTAAAGGTTGGTTTACCTTGGAAATTTAAAAAATGAAAGAATATGCGGCCAAAATGCATAATAATTTTGACATTAATAAAGGAAATGTTTAGGTGGACATTTTTAATTTTAACTTCCAATTTTGTTGCTTTGTTAAAAGTCCCAGTCCTTTAATTTGGTTGTATTAATTGCCCACTTTGAAATTGCTCATATAACCGATCTTCATTAGTATGCTAAATGAGTTTGGAAATTCTTATGACAAGGTTTTCTTTCTTTTTAAAAATTGTATGTACTTTATTGATGTGTTTACCCAACATTACTTGCCTCTGAAAGAATATTCACTCTATTGAACCATCAGTGGGTAATTAGAATGGCCTAACCAAACAGGGAAAGTCCATCTTATAAAGTCTAGCCACTGCCAAGGCTGCTAAGAAGATATTATTTTTCAAGGGTTTTAAAAATATAATTATTAGAAGAAGAAAAAAAGGGAAAATGTATTTCCAAATGAAGTCGATGCTATAACATACACAGCTGTGGAAGACAATTTCTGTACTTTCATCTCTGGTGCCAGCAACACTCTTTTGTGTTCAAATAATGTAACTAACCAAGGAAGGTTAGTTTAATCCAAACAAGCCTGAGGATGTTGTAGATGAAATGTATTTTTATTACTACTGCTTTAGATATCCTACGGAGTTCTCTTGACGTACTGAATCCACCTTAACTCAATCAGGTTATGTGAATATAGTTAATGTGTCTGAGCTGATGTACCTGACTAATGCTAATTTTCATGAAATCAGACCTGAACAACCTAGAGTTACTCAGTGGTGGGATTCAAGTAATTTAACAACCGGTTCTCTGCCCTAAGATTTCTTCCAACAACAGTTTGCCAAACTGCTCAGAAAGTTAAGAACCAGTTCTCCAGAAGTGGTGCGAACTGGCTGAATCCCACCACTGGACTTACTCATGCAGGAATGGTTTCCATATTCATTTTACTAACTTCTAACTGGTAAGTCTGATTTTATGGCATGTATTATAATAGGACAGGTATAAAGTTGCTCAGGAAAGTTCTCAATTTTTAATTAACCAAAATGAATGGATCTTTTTGGAGAGCCAGGGAAGGTCAAGAAAGAAATCTGAGGTGATATCTGGCAGGTCTGGGAGAGAAGTCTGGTTAAAGGGAGCCCATCAATAGTCTCAGTAACACAACAATAAACAGCATGAAATGTATGATTTCTTCAGATCCCATTGCTGATTACCTGTCCTGACAGTATGCAGATATCCATCTTCAACTAATAAGATCATGGTTTTTTTAGCAACTGCATAATGCAGATAACTTTTGTAATTCTCAGATACATCTATGATTGGCAAGGATGTAAGGTAAATAGCCAATGAAGATATGTCAATTTTGCAAAAATCTATTTATATTAGGAGTGTTTACTATGCAATTCTCAAACATTCAAATTATAACATCAAGAATATTAAGTTAGTTTTTAATCAAGGCATTATTAACATAGAAATATGTTTTCAGATCTTGAAAAAAATCACTCTAGAAAATATAGATATTATTTTTGTATCCTACTTCTGTACCTTAGTTTACATATTTATGTAACATTGCATTAAAGACATAAAATGAGGCATATCTTAATGAACAATATTAGGCTTCAATACTGCAGAGATGCGACACACTTTCTATGTATGTGGCTATCAATTAGGTACATCATTTGTTGGCCATATGAAAATGTTTGATGGGTGGATAAGCATTTGAGATTCTGAAGAGAAAATAAGAATTAAGTTTGAAACAAAACTGCTGTAGGAATTCTAAAATTAAGTTTTGATCACTGAAATGCTGTTTATGCCTCCCAGAGGCACCCTGGAGGAAACATGGGTGGCATAAAAATTTAACGAATCAACTAAATAAATATATTTAAAAAGGTTTAAATGCAACATAAAGCTATGCTAATTCCAGAAAATTGTTATCCATTGCCAAGTTTCCTAAGTGGCATTCCCACTTTCCAGACTCAATAAAACAGATATTTTATATAGTGCAGCATTGAAGGGACAAATCCAGTGTATATTTTCTTTAAAGCAGCCTATATTTCTATAAATTATCTTCCAGATTGGCTGCTTCAGTGACACTGATAATGTGTTTGGGCAATAGAAATGAAAATGCCCAGCATGGAAAATATATCAAAGATGTTTGGTTTTAATCTGAGATACAAAATCCAACTGTAGATTGCAATAAAAAAACTAATTTAAATACATGTGTATTCCTTATACTAAGAGATCCTTATAATTATGCATTTACAGACAAAGCTGAGAATGTCAGTAACGAATGCCCTCTTTGCTAAATGTAAATACCCAGGTGGAGTGGGGATAAAAGATGAGAGTGTAGAAAAAGTCACAATTGTGGTAACAGCAGCGGTTATATAACTCCTTTAGGAGTAGTAATCTTTTCTTTAAAAAAGCTGGATGCTGACCAAGAATCTAGTGTTCTCCTGTAGGAAATTTTGAAATAAGGAGTAGACATAAATTATTGTCACAAAGTTAAATTATTTCAAGTCAGAGCCATAACTGCACTGTATGATTTGCTTCAGATTAAATGTATTGGTGCTCAGTGTTTTGTTAATCACTTCTCCTGTCTGACCCAGGCAGATCTATTTGTTAAGGGTAGCAGTTCCTATAGTCATTGTTAAGGGTAGCAGTTCCTGTAGGGCCATGTATCCTACATTAGGGTTAAAGGAAAGCAGATTAAATAATTTCTTTGAATTTGATATTCAAATTGATTTGAGATATGAGTTGTCAGTAGAGGGGGCGTGCATAAGTGGACTAACGTGCTTATCATCCCTGTCATTGTATTTTTATTCTCTTATTCTTGTTCTTGTTTTTGTTTGACAAATTCAAATAAATAAATAAACAAACAAACAAATAAACAAGTAAATACTTGAAAATCCTAAATTCTGTCTGAACACAATGCAGCCGTTTTATTCAAATCTTTAGATGGGTGGATTATAGGAAGTGTGCTTAGGAACCTCTTATCTGTGCCAACAAATGCTGGCAAACTTGCATTACACCAGCAACTGGATCATGACATTTTTAAAATAGTGCTGGAATTGAAGCATGGGCAGAAATTACTCCTTCTATAGATAGTCATTGAGTTATGAATGTAATGGAACCTGTCCATTCCATTCGTACCTCGAGGATTCATAGAAATGAATCTCGTACCTTGAGCAAGATCACTTCCTGCTTTCCGCTCATGCATTTGCTAATCAAATGTGTGGTTTGTTAAGTGCACATGAAGTATCTCAGGGTGGGGAAGACCATGGGAGGCCTAGTGATGGAACAGGCCCCCAAGGCCTTCCCAACCCTGTAAGATACCTCATGCTTCCCCCTCTCTTCCTGCCACACTGGACTTACTTACCTTACAAGATCTGTCTCTTCTGTGCCTTTGAAGGAGAGGAAAGTCAATGGAAGCTCCTGGGTGCCATAATATCATGTGAGCATCTATCCTCTTTTGCAAAGACTGGGTGTCTGAACTCACACGAGATCACTGACCCCAGAAACTTTCATTCTGGATGTGAAAAATGTTTATGGTGCCTCTCTTCTGCTCCTCCCCCCCCCCCAACTTCTTTCTGCCACCACTGGTACACTTTTCACCAGGAAAAGTGAGAAGCCATCCATTCTGTTTTTCAGCCCCCCTTTTGCAAGGAAACTTCCAGTCCAAGTCAATTCTCTGTTCAGGTGAAAAGTGTTTGGGCGCCTATGGGACACTTAGAAATGAAGCCATCCACTTTAAGCACCCAAGCACGTTTCACCCAAACAGAAAACTGACATAGATTGGAAGCTTCATTTCCTTGCAAAAGGAGCACTTAAAAATGGAGCAGATGGCTTTTTCCAGGTGAAAAGTGTACAGGTGGTGGCAGAAAGAAGTTAGGGGAGGGGGAAGGAGCAGGAGAAAGGCACCACAAACACTTTTCATGCCCAGAATGAATGCTTCTGGGGACGGTGATCTCGTGCGAGTTCAGGCACCCAGTCTCTGTAAAAGAGGATAGGTGCCTGAACTCATCAATATTATGGCACTCAGAAGCTTCTATTGACTCTCCTCTCCCTCATAGGCAAAGAAACCATGGCAGAAGACCAGATCTTTGCAAGGCATGGCAGGATGGGTTGGGGAGGGAATTGTGGGGAGTGGGGAAATAGGGTGAATGTTGCAGACCTCTGCGATCATTTGTAAGGGCAAACAACTGCCATGGTGTTTCAACATTTGTAATTTTGGGACTTGGTCATAAACATTGGTGGCATTTACCTCATCACTTCAAATTGGCGCTAAATGAATACTTGTAACCCGGAGATTACCTGTATATACAATGCTTAAGATTTAAAGTATGTTTTATTCTGTTTTATTTTATTCTATCTTAAAACTTTATAGGATTTAACATTGTTGTATTTGATACCAACTTTGCACCTTTGTCCTATATTGTTTTCATAGCAGATGTCCTGATTGCTTCATGCATAGCTTTGTTTGTTAGTTCTTTGAAATTCTTTCTATATCATGGTTGTTAAATGAATCTGGCTTCCTCATTGATTTTGCTTGACAGAAGGTCACAAAAAATGATCACGTGATCCTGGGACACTGCAACCATCATAAATATATGACAATTGCTAAGCATGCAAATTTTGATCATATTACCATGGAGATGCTGCAATGGTTGTAAGTGTTGTAAGTCAGTGCCATTATAACTTTGAAAGTCAGTAAACAAATGGTAGTAAATCGAGGACTACCTGTACTTTGTAATCTTCTCCAATTGTTTATCTTCTATTCTACTGTCCCCTGGTAATGCCAGATCAACTACCCAAACTTTCTTCTTTGCAATCATTGTTAAATCTGATGTGTCATGCACCAAGATATTTATTGTTTGTTTTTGAAAATCCCCCATTATTTTAACCTGCTAATTTTTTACTATTTTTTCAACTCTATGTTCCCATCATTTTTTTCATTATTGGCACATAGTAATACTCATTCAAGCCATGCTTTACTTCCTCCATAATTTATTTTACTTGTAGGAGTCCTCACCAACTTCAGCTCTGGACAAATACATCTGATCAATATAACCTTTTCTGTGCAAAGCATGGTACATTGTCATCAGTTTTCTTATTTTCCAATCTAAATTACTACTTCTATCTAGGTCCAGCCAACTATTTCTGCTGCGTAACAACAATGGCTCAGGTATTTATTTCTTTAATGATGTTTCTATCATTTGCTATGAGAGCAAGCACATCTCCTGGACACATCCCCAGACACCTCTCCAAAGTCTAGTTCAGAGGAGAATGAACTGGTAGTCAAGGGCTAGGACCCAAGAATAGAGTTACAGTTATGCCATTTGGATTGATTCATATCCTGCTGTAGTGATGCATTTTATGCATGATGTTTTCCATGATCTTTTAGATAAGTACATGTCTATTTAGATGACATTCCTTTTACTCTTCATCCCTAGCAGAACATTGAAGTCATGTGCAAAGAGTACTGCAGCATTTGAGGGATCACCACTCTTCGTCAAACAAGAAAAGTGCCAGTTCACGAAGAGCACCATAGATTTTTTAGAACATCGAATCTCTCCCGAAGGGATTACCATGAACTTGAATAAGACAGAGACCTTGTAGTCCTGACAATCCCCCATGCTGGGTGGTTCGGGTTGATGCGTGGGGCTCAGGACCCCGGACAGCACCCTGAAGTTCGGGGAAGCTGCTTTAGTTAAAAAGGAGATTCAGGTTAATGTCAGGGTTCCAAGTAACACCCTCAACGAAAGAATACTCCAAGGCTTGAGTTTCCTCAAAGTTTCTTTTTATTGAAGATGTCATATTGTCACATCTGGGAAAACCCGAATAAGAAAGTTTCCAGGTTTTCCCACCCAAGTGAAAGTTCAAGACCCTGCCCATCACCCACATGTCCATCACATGGTCCAACTGGAGACACCTCCCAGTCATCCGACTCCAGGTGCCAGGGCAATGTGTCCTTGACTCTCTGAGAAAGGAATTTTATTTTGACTACACATCACCCATACTCTATGCAATTCTCCCTCTCATTTTCCCACAGAAGAAAATGTGGCAGGCCTGAGGGCCCAAAAGTAAAAGATGGCTTCCAAGTTTGACATCAGGGCCCCACCAGTCTATTGCTGACCTGATTTTTGGCACCTTTCCTGGTAGAGGTGGTCATCAATCCTGTCATGTCTCCATCGGAGCCTGAATCTGCGGAGGAAGATGAGCCAGAGCTGGAGCCGAGGGAGATCAAGGGGGCGGCTTCGTTGGCTTCAGAGGAATGTGGAGAGGAAGCAGACCAGGGCTCCACAGGAATAGAACAGCTTGCTAGCAGGGAGGAACAGGAACAGGACGACCAGGGGGGCAGCAATGGAAATGAGGAGCAAAGTAGCTCAGGCAATGAGTAAGAACTGCCTCCTCTTGATTCCTGAGCACAGAGTGGAGTGGAGGCAGAAACAGCACAAGCCAACCAGACGACTTGGGAGGAGAGTGCCCCACCTCTCTTCACAAGGCACACCTGGAGATTGAGACTTAAGGAGACATTGTGGGCAGGGGTATTTGTTGGGAACAACACTGAATTTCATGGATTTTTGTGTGTTATTACCGACATTTGGAGTTTCCTGGACTTCTTGCTTTATTTCTTGCTTCCTGGATTAATTGCCTTGTTCCTTTGCTTCCTGAAACGATTGCCATGTTCCTTTGCTTCCTGGACTCATTGATTTATTCTCTTGCCCTGTTGGATTTCTTACTTTGCAGCTGTTATGCTCATAGAGGCTGCTGGAAGTGTGTGTATGTGTGTGTGTCTGGAATTTTTCATAACAGGAGAGTATTTGGGGGAAAGTTAGAGCAATAAAGGGGCAAATTGAACTATCAGCTGACTGTGTTGCCTCTGTGCCTTGCCCAGGGTCATCATAAATCCTATGGCCTACCAGTTAAATTTTCCTGCCCACTTTTGGATGCATCCAGTCTTTCATTTGTCTTTCCTCAGTCCTGCAGTGCCTGCCAGTCCTCACCAGTCTGTAAGAAACTGCTGCCTTACCAATATTAGTCCAGGGACAGATAGAATACAAGCGGAATACATTGTGGACCCTCGTTTCCAAAGAGGGCACTTCCAGTACCTTGTAAACTGGAAGACAGGGGTGAAATGCTCCCGGTTCGGACCGGATCACCCAATCTGGTAGCAATGGAGGCGGGTGGTTTGGAGAACCAGTAGCAAAAATCCCTGCCCCCCCATACCCAGCTGAGCCACACAATCATCAGAGGCTTTTTTTTAACTTTTAAAAGCATTTTTTCTTTGGCCGAAAAAAACCTTTTAAAAGTAAAAAAAAAGCCTCTGATGATTGCGCAGGTCAGCTGGGATCATCAGAGGCTTTTAAAAACGTTTTTTCTACAACTTCTTCAGAGAAAAAATGCTTTTAAAAGGCTCTGACAATCCCAGCTGAGTTGCCTGATCAGCAGAGGCTTTTTTTCTTTTAAATGCCTCTGACGATCCAAGCTGAGTTGCCTGATCGTCAGAGGCATTTAAAAGAAAAAAAGCCTCTGACGATCAGGCAACTCAGCTGGGATCGTCAGAGCCTTTTGAAAGCATTTTTACAACCTCTTTGCTGAAGAGGTTGTAGAAAAAGTGGTTTTAAAAGTTTTTTTAAAATTGGCCACACCCACCCAATTACATTACATCCCCCCACCAAGCCATGCCCCACAAGAACCAGTAGTAACAAATTTTAGATTTCACCACTGCTGGAAGGGCTATGGTCCTGATGACATGTCCTGGGAGGAGGCTGATAATGTGCACACCCCTTGGTTGATCTGTCAGTTCCATCATTGACTGATACCCACAAAAAACCTGGTCCACAGAACTCCAGGAGGATGAGCCATGTTTTTTGGGGGGGGGGGTTAGTATGATGACTCTTCCAAATGTGTTCCCAATTGCCTCTCCAGATGTTTGTTCAGAGGAGTATGAGCTTGCAGCTGAGGGCTATGAGCCAAGACTGGAGGGGTTGAGCACAGGGGAACAACCAGATGAGCATCTGGTTGAGTTAGACAGGAGAGGCTCAGCTGCAGCTGAGAAGCTCAGAGGCCTCAAGTGAAGAAGGCACATAGTTGCAACTGGTCAGTGGAGAACTACCTCCTCCTCCAGATCTGAGAGCACATAGGCCTGAAAAGAGGCAGGCACAAAGAAAGTCAATCAGCTACTCACAATGAGGTAGCGTCACCCTCTTGATTAGCTGTACCAGGAAGTAGTTATTTACCTCAAGGGAAGTGAAATTATGCTGGGAACAACATGTTCATTTCCTTGCTGTGTGTTTTTGCCTTTAAACTTCAGATTGTGTCTCTTTAACTGTGGCCTTTCCCTTCCTTGTATTGTGACCTTGCCTTTGCCCTATGGATTTGCCTTTGCCTTTGCCTTTGCCTTTGCCTTTGCCTTTGCCTTTGCCTTTGCCTTTGCCTTTGCCTTTGCCTTTGCCTTTGCCTTTGCCTTTGCCTGTGGACCTGCCTTGTTTTGTGGACTTTCCTCTACTTTGGAACTTGCCTTTATTTGGGAACTTGCTTTTGTCTGGTGGATTGGACTCATATTTGCCTGAGGACTAGTGTTGGCTTTTTTTGAGTTTTGTGGAACTCATTGGAGGTGAGCTGGTGCTGGCATAGGGAATTGCTGGGGAATACCAATTCAGGCTCAGAAGCCTTAATAAAGACTCCTTACACCCATGGTGTGTGTGTGAGCAGGACAGCACATTGATTTTAATTTCAAAATTTTCCAAACTCATTTGATATATTTGGTAGTAATATTTTCTTTCACTTGATTCAGTAATAAATCTGAAGCTTCCAAACTTCTTCTACTCTGCAGGGGCATAATGGCTCATCAGTTAAAGGCACTGGCTTGGCAGCTGGAAAGGGATAGATAGATAGATAGATAGATAGATAGATAGATAGATAGATAGATAGATATAGATATAGATATAGATATAGATATAGATATAGATATATAGATATAGATATAGATATCCCTAACCCTAAACTCTTCAATGCTTTTCAGCAAATGAGTCCAATTCAACTTTTGTTTTTCTAAGCAATTTTAAATCATCCATGTAGAGCAAATGGGAAATTTTAAACCTTTTTTAAGCCAATTTTTTTAAAACCTTTTTTTAGCCACAGTTTGTTTTGTTCAGAATGCTTGTTATTGGTGCCATCGGAAGTATAAATAACAAAGGTGACCATTTAATACAGTTACTATGGAAGATTCCTCCAATGAGTCACCTTGGAAATTTGTTGTCAACTTCGTCAAGTTCTTCTCCACAGGCTTAGTTTGTCATTGCTTCATGGAACTCTCCAGGAATTTCTGGATGTTGCTACTAATTTTAAAAATGTGTAAGCATTTCTCAATCCAGCTGTGTGGAACAGAATCAAATACTTTCTTATAATCAATCCAGGCCATGAACAAATTTGATCATCTTTTCTTTGGATTCTTCAAAACCAGTTTATTAATCATTAGTTCCTCTTTGGTTCCTCTTGAAATTTTCTAGTACCCTTTCTGTTCTATAGGCAGCAATTCTTGTTTTCTAGATATCAATAAATTAGATTTGCAATAATGCCTGTAAATAATTTGTATGTTGTCAGCAGCCAAGTGATTGGCCTGTAATTTTCAGGTTTATTTCCCTTTCCTACATCCTTTTGAATCAAAAAAGTTCTAGTTGTTAGCCATTTTCACTTTCTGGTGTTTCCAGAACCTGATTCATCTAGTTTGCTAATCTCGCATGCAAACATGTTAGTGATTTCAACCAGAATCCATGCAGGGGCCACTCAACCAGAATCTAAACCAGAATCTAAGCCACTCCAGTTTTTGATCTTCTTTGCTTTTTTTGGAACTATTTCTTATGTTATAGAAACATTTTCCATTCTAGACACTTTTATAGTGCTTTCAACATGCTTGATCCACTTTGCATTTTCATTGTGCTTCCTGTTGTTTTCCCACAAATTCTTCCAAAATTTCAGGATATTTCTTTGTTAGAGTTTTCACTTGTGGTAGCACCATATCCGCTTTATTTTATTTATTATTTATTTGATTTGATTTGTATGCCGCCTTATCTCCATAGGACTCAGGGCGGCTCACAACAATTAAAATCAAACCAGATAAAACATGTTAAAATACATAACAAACACATATTAAACACATTAAAATAATCCAAACCCCATCAGTCCAGGCTGGGCAATTTGAACAGCCATGTTTTTAATTTGCGGCAGAAGGTGCAAAGATCAGGGGCCAACTGGAGCCCCAAGGGGAGTTGATTCCAAAGGGTGGGAGCACCCACAGAGAAAGCTCTACTTCTGGGGGGTCGCTAGCCGACATTGTCTAGCCAATGGCACCCTGAGTAGGCCCTCCCTGTGAGAACGCACCGGGTGATGGGGAGCTGGTGCTGGTTCATTCAAAATTGTGTTTTTTTTCTGAAACAAATGATTTGGTTATCATACTCCTTTATTTTCTCTGCAATAGCTAAAATTCTTTGTTTCAGCTCTTCAACCACAACTGCAATTTCCTTGTTTTCCAGGTCATATCTTGTTGTCTGGCTAATTCTGATTTGTTTATTCTTTAGGTTTCCTTGCCTCACATTCTTCAAATTACTTAAATCCAATCAAATTTTCTTTACTTTTTAATTCCAGGCAGATTTTACTATTTGGCTTTCCTTTCTTCATTGCTTTATTCTTTCCAAATTTCAAGCCCAATTCTTCAGTAGTAACATAAGCTGCTGCATACATTAGCTGGTTTGTTTGAGCTAATGTTTCTGTTGGAATAGTCTGGACAGCTTCATTCACATTCATCAATAATTTAGCCAAACTTCTCTTACTAACTTAATTCAGTTTTGGCAATCAAATTCTTTCCATGTTTTCTATCTGAGTCTTAATCTTCTCAGTTAATTCATCTCTAGTTGTTGGTTCTTCAAGATCTTATCCAGCTCTTGCTTCTTGTTCCTCATCTGCTTCTCTGATTTCCTTCCTTTTCTTCACTACAGTACTTGTTGCTCCACTTCTAAAATATCTCCATTATCAGTTACACTTGAGCCTTGATGTTGCACTGTTCTGCTTGCAATCTCTTGTAATTTTGCTTTAGTGAAGAGCTTGTGCTTCAAAATAACATGCCTCTGGTCCGTAAGTCTTGGTTCATTGATTTCCATATTCAGGTGATTCTCTTTCAAAATCTTGAACATGTGCCTTTGAAATCCATATTTTGTTGGCTCAGATCAATAATAAGCTTCTATAGTTGAGTAATTTTCTCCTTTTGTTCAGATATTTTTACATTCATCTTCTAGTTGCCTGTCAACTCCATGCCCTGGTTGCCTAGAGGGGGAACTGAGCCATGTGGTATATTTTTTGCTGAACACCCAGGAGCCATAGTATTCAATGTGAGTCTTTTTGATCTGGTCAATACTCGATCTGGCATAGAATTCACTTGATGTGTTTTCACCATAGTTAAATGGGTTTGGAGCAGATGGCTGGCTCTTCAACTGGAGCAGTCTGGCTCTTCAACTGAGCACACAAGCCCCACCACCACAGGGTAAAGCTTGGGGGGGGGGAGAGAACTAGATTGTTATTGTTGTTGATGATGATTTAATCTTCAGTTTGATCCAGTCTGGGATTGGTAAAAACTTAACGGTTCAAGTCCTAATCAGAAGAACTTAAGAGCTGTTAAGGTAACATCTGAGTATATAGGCAGTTCCAAGTAAGGTGGTTTTTTCAAAATCAGAATATTCAGATCTGATAAATTCAAAATTTCCATGTATTTAGGCAATCCTTTGGTTATTGCTCCAAGGGCTCCTTTTACTATTGATACAAGCATTTATTTCTTCCTCCACAATTGCTCAACTTCAATTTGCAGATTGTGGTATTTCATTGTTTTTTCTAATTGTTTCTCCTCAATTCGTGCATCACCTGATATGCAGGTGATCCAGAAAAAAGACTTTTTTCTTTTCCATAATATTATTTTACATTTTATATCTTACATCCCTAATGTTTGTTAATAAAGCAATTAATAGAATGGGATTTCAATTAGCATAGCAATCAATTAATGGAATACAATTAGAATACAGAATATAGAATAATAGAGTTGGGAGGGATCTTGGAGGTCTTTTACTCTAATCCCCTGCTAAAGCAGGAGGCCCTGTACCATTTCAGTTAATGGTTGTCCAGTCTTCTTAAAAGCCTCCAGTGATGAAGCACCCACAACTTCTGAAGGCAAGCAGTTCCACTGGTTAATTGATATCACTGGGAAATTTCACTTTAATTCTATTTTTATGGAATTCTAAATTCATGGAAGATTATGGAGTATTTAAAATATGGCAACTTCATTCATACCTAAATTTCATACCTCAAAAATACTGAAAAGTGATCAATACTACTTAATTGAATATTTTATTATTACATATTATTACGATCATTCCTTTTACAACCATTTACATTTATGATGGCCTTAGAATTGGTGTTTTATGTCCTGTAAAGCACCTCCGGCCATCATATATGGTCAGGCCATTCCCCTGTGTTTATGACCAGTTGCTAAGTGCCCTATAATCATGTGAACCTCATTTGCAATCTTCTTCCAGCTTCCCCAGAAAATCAGTAGAGAAGCCTGCAGGGAAGGTGGCAAGCAGAAGGATGGAGGATTTGAGATCTGTTTCTTCAGTGCGCTAAGGGATTTCCCTTCCCTCTGTGCAGAGAGAGGAAATTCTTCCGCGTGTTGGAGGAACAGATCTAACATTCACTATGTTTTATCCAAACACTGGTGAAAACTCTGAAAGACTCAGTAGGATAGCTTTCATTAGTATTTGTGAAAGGAAAAATGCCCGTGTACATTCAGCCATTCATCACGTTAGTTTCTCACAGTTCATTTATTGTATGTGGGCCTGTCTGGAGACTACTGAGAAACTGCAACTAGTCCAAAATGCAATGGCTTAACCACTAAATCACAGCCATAATGGGAATGGTTCTGGATTTCAGAAGGCTTCTGGATACAATTCAGAGTGTTGGTCATTACTTATAAAGACTTTTAATGCCCTATTTCTTGATTTTTATGGGGCCAGTTCCTCAGAATAGAATCTTATGGTCGCATGTGCTATACTTGGAAGGAATGCATATCATTTCTTCTTCCCACAAGGTTCAGGGACATTAGTACAAAGACAGACTTTCTGGAGACTATTTCCTGTACGTGAAGACTACAAGAGATGGTGCCTTCAGAGGATGTGTCAATAGGAAAGATGATATCTGTACCATTCAGAGTGTCATAATTGGACACTTGGAAACTTATTCCATTTTTTATAGTTTTATGGCTAATGATGTTTTTACGTTGTTTATAATTACATTTTACTATTAGAAAAGTAGTAATAGTACTATTTACTATTTGTAGTATTTGTTTCAGTAGGTAACAAGTCTGTATTAAGACTTGTTACCTACCTGAGTAAATCAGCACTAGCAACCATTCTTCCCAGTGTCCCTTAAGAAGATTTTTTCGTACACAAACTCAAGATAGATTTTTAACTTTGAAATGCATTATTAGGTTTATTAATACATCAAATACTGTAAAAGACATTTCATCACAAATCAGTGTAAAATGTGACCCAATAATACTATTTGTGTGGGATCTTTTTCCAGTTCTAAACCTAACAACAAAGAAATTCATTTACTCCTTTGAAAAAGACAGTCCACTCTTTTTTAGTCATGGGAGGAAAAATAAATGGACAGGCTAATCAGCATTTGGTGATTATCATAAAGATGTTCCCTTGAGACAATGGAATAAACCAGCATGGTGGTGGACAGTATATGGAAGAAAATATAACTTATTGATAAAAAACAGTGGTTCACTAAACTTTCTCCTTGAGCATTTTTCATACAGGAAAATGCATTATTAAATTAGATCTTTGCTGCTTACTAGTCACTGCCAAAACTCTAGCTCAAATTAGTGAGGGACTAAGAAAGCTATCAGCCAACCAAGGAACAATCTAGGAGTGTGCAAGAGGCAGCAGTGAGAAATTATTTTGGGAGTAGGGAGACTTGATAGGACAAATGCTGGAAACCTGCTAAGGAAGGGTCTTTTTTAGAGTAGGAATATGCATGTATATAGGCTTAGGAAAAAGTGATCCTGGGAGAGGGAAAAAAGAAGGAATGGATATATATTCTGGATGTGTGGAAAGAAGAAAGGGTGGGAGGCAGAGAGGGAGGGAGGGAGGAAGGGAGGAAGGGAGGGAGGGAGGGAGGAGGGAGGGAGGGAGGGAGGAAGGATGGATGGATGGATTTTAGTTCATTATAGATCTTGGACTAGTTATTTGTCTTTTAGACTTAACCATTTTTCTTTTTTAAATAGGGTGTCATGTAATTATCATTCACAACACATCAGTTACTTTGTGGATAGACAATTTGAAGATTTTTTGAAAGTACACATTCCATTTTCTCAAAACTTCTAGAGTGCTTATTGGTTCAAAATACTTGAAGAACTTGAAAAAAATCAGTGATGGAAAGATGGAATTGTGAGGATGGGATAGCATTAGCTCCAATTGTCAGAGACTACATTGTTTATTAGTGCAGAGGTGGATAGTAACAAAAAATACCTGACATGCAACAAATGAGCAGTGGACAAATCTAAGTAGGAAAGAATTCTGAAGTTCAAAGACACAATGAAAGAAAATGTGAAACAAATGATGAAAGAAAATTAGATTATAGAAGAAAATGATTGCATTTTAGATTCTGAATTCAAGTAATCTCAATTTACAACCATTCATTTCATTACCATTTGAAGTTATGATAAGTTGCTACGAATCCTTGCACTTACATTTGTTGCAGTGTTCCTGTGGTTAGAATTTGGGCACTTGGCAACAGGCATATATTTATGAAGGTTGTAGCATCCTGGGGTCATGTGATCTCTATTTGCAATTTTTCCAGACAGCCTCCATCAAACAAAGTCAATGGAGAACGCTGGATTCAATTAATGGCCATGTGATTGTAAAACTGAGCATAGCAATAGCATCTCTTAGTGATGGTCCCAATTGTGGTCATAAATCAAGGACTACCTGTAGCTCATTGCAAAAGTGAAAAGGTTGAATGAAAGGTCAACTGATTTCCTTTTCCTGGCTAATAATCTGAAACTCAGAATCACACCTCCATGAAACTCTTTAGTAGATGCTTTAAGCCAGATGTATCAAGCTGCCGGCCCACAGGCCGTATGCATCACATGCAGACCACTCCCACCCCAGCTCCGCAAATGGGAAAAACATCACGAAACATCACATGACGGCAAGTGACATGGTGAGTTTGACACATGTGCTTTTTGACATAATGGAACTAGAATTGTTTGCTCAGTGATCTAAGCCATTACATCTTACTTTTCTCTCATGATTCTCAAGCTAGAATTAAACACCTTTCCATTTTAACAATCCCACCCTTTCATGCCAATGTGACCAGTAGCAATTCATTGGTTTTCTTTACATTTCTTCCCAGAATGAAAAGTACAAACTATCAAGCACAAACTCTCAGTGCTGAGTTTAAACTGCATTCTCTTTTGTTTATCACAACAACAATCCTTGAAGTATGTGATCATCTTCCCTTTCTAGAAAGCAGCCCCATTATATTCCATCAGCTCTGCTTTACCAAATGTTTTCCTATCTGAGTCTTAAAGTAATTTCAAAGCATTCACTCACTACTCTTGGATGGAAAGTATTAGTTTTTCCCTGTGAATCAAATCAAATCAAATAACAGAGTTGGAAGGGACCTTGGAGGTCTTCTAGTCCAATCCACTGCTTGAACAGGAGTGGCTGTCCAAATGGCTATCCAGTCAGCTTCCAGTTATAGAGCACCCACAAATTCCGAAGGCAAGCCATTCCACTGGTTGATCTTCTCACTGTCAAGAAATTTCTCCTTAATTCTAGATTGTATCTCCTTGGTTAGTTTACATCAATTGTTTCCTGCCTTGCCTTCTGGTGCTTTGGAGAAAAAAAAAATCAGTGGTGAGATTCAGCCGGTTCGACCAGGTTCAAGCAAAAAGGTTGTTAAAATTCTGTGCTGGCCCTGCCTCGCCCACCCTGCCCCACCCTGTCCAGTCACTCCTCATCTTACCCACTTGCTGGCATAGCTGCTGCTGATCTCTGTCTGCCTCCCTTGCTTGCCTCAACCACATGGTCTCTGCAGGCCAGTCAGCTTGCCTGCCTTCGCTGCATCCCACACAGCACTTTCCCCGCAGCCCAGATGAGCAGCCCTGATCTGCCTGGGTAAGCCTGCAAGCAAGCCCCAAATCCAGGCCTAGCTACCTCCCATGTGGTCCAGCCAGCTTGCCTGCCTTCTGCCACAGCCTACCATGTGGTGGCCATGGTCCAGCTTTCTGCCTTCCTTTGCTGAGCTCCACTCCTCCTTGTTCACCTAGACTAAACTCGCCCAGCTGCCTTGGCCTCCTCCCACCTGCTCCAACAGCAGAAGCCTTGAAGCAGAGGTAAGTGTGGCCAGTCACACCTCAGGGAAGTGGGGCTGGGAAAAGTGCTCGTCTACAAAGCCTCCCATTTCTCTCACCTCTACCTCCTACCGCTTATCTCCATCCCAATCTGCTCCTCTTCCTCAGCCTCCTACTGCTTCACAAGGCCCAAGAGGCCTTGAGAAAAGCCCTCGATTACAGAGCCCTTCCTGGGGAGCAAAGCCGTGGACAGTTTGATCTGTCCCAAAGACATCAAGAAGCTGCAGACTTTCCATGCACCTCTGCTGGCCCAAGTGCCCCGCCCTTCAGATCCCAATGGGGTCAGTGCCCAGGGGCAGGGGTGCTCTGGGGGGGCGGGCAGATGTCCTGGGGCTGTACGTGCACACCGCAGTGTAGCAGCAATCTTGGCCCCAAGATGGCATCTCCCCTGAGGGCTGCCTGTCTTACCTTCATGGACAGCTGCTCACTGGCCCCATTGGAATCTGAAGAGCATAGTATTCAGGCTGGCAGAGGTGCATGGAAGATCTAGAAGGTAGATGGGTGGCGGGGGAGGGAGTCCCGCTTCGCTTGGCTGAAGAGCCACCTTGGGGAGACATGGCAAGGCTCACTCGCCTATTGGGCCTGGTGCACTCAGCTTCCTTGGGGCCTCTGGGCAACTGCACCCACTTGCCTTCCCCTCTGCCTCAGGTCCCACATCCAGCCCATGACAGGAGACATTCCACTTCTGGGCTGGCCTGGCCAGCAGGTGGGTGGGTGGCCCTTGGGGGAGATGCTGCGCTGGGGCCAAGACTACTGTTCCACTGCAGTGTGCATGTGCAGCTCTGGGATATCTGCCCACACTCCTGGAGCGCCACCACTGCCGCCACTCTGGAGCTTGCCTTCTGCCTTCCACCACTGCTGCCACCTCTCTGGAGCTCGCCTTTCACTGCCACTGCCACCCTGGAACTCACTTTCTTCTTTCTGCCACTACTGCTGCTGCTCTGGAGCTCGCCTTCAGGATGGATCAGTTTGGCCAAGCCATGCTTTGCTCCCCAGGAAGGGTTCCATTGTGAAGGGTTGTGTGCCCAGACCAGGTGCTTTCTCTTGGGCCTCCCACCTCGCATGGGGCGGTGGGATGAAGAAGTGTGTGGCTGAAGGCTGCCTGCAGTTCTTGCAGCCAAAGCCGGGATGTCTGCGAACCCCCAAGTATATATGAGTTCATATACTTACATGAACTATAAGACCTCCAAGGTACCTTCTTCTAGCCTATGATTCTAAAGTTTTCAAGACAAGGAGTGTGTGTGTGTGCGTGTGTGTGTGTGTGTGTGTGTGTGTGTGTGTGTGAGAGAGAGAGAGAGAGAGAGAGATGTGGCTTCTTGGGGGTGCATTTTGGAAAAGTATCAAGAAAAATGCCAAAAGGGCAATCAGTTTGGGATTAAATTCCAAATGAAATTGGGTCTTCAGTGTAAGGAGACATGAAAAACTTTCATCTGTGGGTTTCTAAAAATCTTATTAAAAGAATGTCTAGAGGCAGCTCGTTAGCTCATTAGTCCAGAGGGAGCAAAAGAGATAGGGTCCCAATGAGGTCTTAGCTATTTAGCATAGGAATAACAGAATAACAAAGGGACTTTGGAGGTCTTCTAGTCCAACCCCCCTGTTCAGGAAGGAAAACTGAAGATGCCAAAATCTGAGTGGAGGGCCTGGGAAAGGTGTCAGAATAACAGAATAACACTTAGAAGGGATCTGGTAAGTGGCGGGCCCTATACCATTACAGAAAAATGGCTGTCTAGTCTTTTCTTAAAAGCGTCCAGTGATCGAGCACCCAGAACTTTTGGAGACAAGCAGTTCCACTATCAGGAAGTTTCTCCTTAGTTTTAGGTTAGTTCTCTCTTTGTTCAGTTTCCATCCATTGCTTCTTGTTTTGCCTTCTGCTTCTTTGGAAAATACATTCCCCCCACACCGTTTTTTTGTGGCAGCCCTTTAAAAAAGCCTGTTGCCTATCACACTGTTGGGCAAAGCATGTGAGCCATTTCCTCCTTTCAGTGGTCCGTGAAAGTATATATATAGTATATAGATGCAGATAATAAAGTCGAAAAAAGGTGAGCAACATTTTTACAGAACTATAGATACATTGAGGCTTGGTGTGAAAAGGAGTAGCTGGGAGGGGAGGGGCCAGGTGAGGCACCCCTTGACGTGTGTGACATTGAGTTGGCCATGCCCACCCAGTCACATGGCCACCCAGCCATGGCCACCCAGTCACATGATCACCTGGCACAGCCCACCCAGTCACATGACCACCTAGCCACACCTACCCAGTCACATGACCACTTAGCCACGCCCACTAGCTATGCCCACAGAACCTGTTGTTAAATTATTTGAATCCCACCACTGAAAATAATTTGACGCCCTCTTCTTTGTGGCAGCCACTCAAATATTGGAACACTGCTATCATGTCTCCGCTCCAGTCCTTCTTTTGACTTAAAAATGCACATTTAATAATATTTTTGATATGCATTTTGATCATATCATTTTCCACTGCCAACCATAGTATCATTCACTGCATAATAATTTTTTGATTTTTTTTTAAGTGAACATGTTTTTATTACAGCAACTGGCAAATACAGGGTAGCAAGCTTTTTTATATTAATGTGTAGTGTATTATCAAGGGATAAATTCGATGTATTCCTTTTGGTTTATAGAATGAAAAAATAAATAAAATTTAAAATGGCATGGGTGATGGCAAAATGATCAATAGTTTTTCATTATTTTTTGTGAATGTTTCTAATTTTATTTATAACCACAAAATAGCGGAGCTTCTTTGCTGCCTTGGGGAATGTTAGCAGTAGCAGTGACACCATGAGGATAAATGGTTTGTGTCAGTAATATGGATCCAAATCCTAACTTAACCATTCCATCAAAATGGCTCTCCTTTCAGTGAAATACAGCAGTTGATTTAATTCCAGAGAAACAAATGGCAATGATCAGATCAATCTCTACTTTAGGTGGAGCGTACTTTCAGACGATCACCTTGATGGTATTACTACCACATTGGAACCGAATGAGTGAGGCTGCTTCTCCAAATAGCTTCTCTACCAATTTTGATGACGGGGAAAAAAATGAAATGGAAACTTGTCTCATCCTCCCAGGACACTGTTTACTCAAAGCCAAAACAATGCTACAATTTTGCTAGAATTTTTTTATCTTATTAAACAGGCTCAGAAAATTGTTTCATTAAAAAAAAATTAAACTCCTTCCCAAGTGGGGGAACGGGGCTAAAACATAATGCATTTTCAGAGAATTTCCTCTGTCGAGCTATTCTAGGTATTTCCTCTCATCTTTTATCCAAAGTGAAAGAAGCGGTCAGAGGTACCTGGCACACAGATATTATTATGGTAAGACGTGGCTAGAATTTCTTAGAAGCATTAGAAAAACATAGTAAAACCTGTTTGTGCAGAAGAAAAGGAGGGGCAGGAAAAAGGACTGTCTTTAATTATGGCTTTTCTTTGCTTCTTAAAAAAAGTTCTAATTGTCTGCAGTAGTCACCCAGACTTGGTTTCTAATCACACTCCATCTGATAAAATGATACCATCTTCACTTCAGACTCCCTAATTGCTAGCATAAAATCATATTTTTTAAAAAAAATCTGAGTTTGCATACTTCCTTTTCTAATTGCTTTTGGAAATTGCTTGTTAGCTGTTTTTCAAATATTAGGAACCTTTGGATCAACAGCACTAAAATGCTTTTGAATTGTCTTTAAAACAATGATAGGATGAAACTTTGAAGGTTGAACACTAGAGGGAACTGGAGGGAACTAAAGATTATAATTAAAGAAGCACACCAGTAGATTTGACTTACTAATACAGAATCCTTGAAAATGGATACAAAAATTTGGTTTGGTGGTTAAAAAAAACCAGGCTAGCAAGCAAGAAACTATGAGTTCAAGTCCTATCTTAGCCATGAAAGCCAACTGCATAACTTTAGGCCAGTCTCTCAACTCACCTCACCTCACAGGGTTGTTGTTGTGGGAAAAATAGGAGGAAGAAGGTGTGCTTGGATATCTTTGCTGTCTAATTTATAAAACAATAAAGGCAGAATATAAATAAATATAAATAAAATATTTTAACTTTGAATATTAAGGATATTTTCAGCAATGGACCAAACTTCCAGCAAAGTTAATTTTATGAGTATCTGCCTCAATGCATAGATTGTATTATGCGACGGGTTTTATCAGTTTATCAGACTGAGACTGATCTGAAAGTAAATTTAAATTAACAGATTACAAGAAAGATATGAAAAAAGAATGCTAACTACAAGTGAAACTGGCCGGTGTTTTAACAAATAAAAGGAATATACAAATAACAAAACAAAAGAGTGATGTGAATCAGTTTCCTGTGTTGGATTTACAAAACAGAATTGTTAAAGCTTTGAAAATTTAGTGGGAGAGGACAAATAAAAATGAGAATTAAAACAACTTCTAGGACATTATTAGAATGGATTAAGATCAAGATTGTTAAAAATAAAAGGAAGAAATATAAATCTGGTTTATCTGATCAAAGTTAAAATAGATACATAATTATCTAGAGTAACCCTTATTGAACTTTTGCTAAATTATGAGGTTTTGGAGATTTGTTTATAGATAAAAGATGGAACATGGGAAAATAGATCATTTGTTGTATTTTAAGAGAAAGTTATGTTACTAAAATCATTTATACTTTTGATACAGAAATCATTTCTATATATATCTCTTTTCTTTTTTTATTATATTTTTCTGTATGTCTATTTTTTCTGAACTATTTCTTTTTATTCTTTTTTTAGTTTGTATTAGTTTTTATTTTTATCTAGTTTTATTTTTTTCATTATATGTCAATAGTTATAAAATTACTATTGTAATTTCAATATTATTTCAAAAAATAATAATTACTATTACTAAATTAAAATTTCTAAACATTTTACTAAAAAAATAAAAAACCATAAACATGCAAAAATAACATTTTAAAAGGGAAGATTGCAATTATACCTTAGGAATACATACGATTCTGGTTATGGGATCTTTAAAAAAATTGTCATTTGGATTTGCACTGTGATTTATACATTGTTGCTTTCTTTTATTGAGATTTATACTGATTTTATGCTACTTGTAAATCTTAACTAGTTTCTCAAAAAACTCTGAAAACTCTATGATGTTCAGACCACCATTCCTTATATTGTGTGGATAGCCAGTTTATGGGGAAAGTAGTAATACGTTACAGTGTTTTAGAAATGAGACACAAGCAGTTGATATTAAAAAGAGCAAAAGGCTTTGCTCACTGCTATCATTCTTCTATACTGAATATCTTCCTATATAAGCCAATAATTTGTTTGTTTGTGCTACATTATACATTTGGAGATAATTCTGAACAGCATTCATCAGGTTACATGACTGAATTTTAATTTTTCCTGGACTATAAGTCTGAGATGAATATAAAGCATTTTGAAATGGAGAAAAGCACAATTTGGAACAGTGTGGCATAGACAAAAGGATGGGAGCATTTTAGGATCTGGTCTACATTTTGCAAATTACCTCTGTTAAAGATTGAAAATATGGGTATAACAGCCAGCTGCAAGACTACTTGACTGTCAATATTTTTGCATTTTAAAAAAATATGGACATTAAATGCAGCAATGCAATTAATGACACATTTATTCTAAATGAAGAGTTAATTGAAATAACAACTGTGTATATTTGGTACTGTAGCAAAGTACAATAGTGCATATACTTTGGTTGGTTCTCTATTAATGTCAGGGAAAATGTTTAAAAATGATGGGATTGCAAGAAATTTATATCATAATCTGGTATGTGCAAATTTTCTTATACATCTTTCTAATAACGCCTAGTTATTTACTATTCTAACTCTTATTTACATTCTTCTAAATTCATCATCTTTGGAAAATTAGAAATGGAGGAATTTACATACTAACATATCTAAGCTTGTTTATTTACATCCAGTATAAATTTAGGTTCTTGGAAAATAATTCTCAGACCTTTTATGTCCTACCAATTGTTCTGTCGAAGAATCACATCTTTGATCTCATCCTGTGAGAATGAAAAAGTTATCTTTTTCCAGTAAGAGTATTTATATATTTATACTCAAATAAGAGCATTGTGTTAGACTTATTAGCTAGTGTTTATATGTGACTGAAACTGCAATAAGGTGTCAATATTTTTCCTGACATAATTATGCAACATAAACAGAAGTAATTTGATTAGCAAAAAAAATGGGATAATGTGTTGAAATGACCACACACACAAAGGTTGAGGATAAATGTGGTGTTTTTATTGCCTTACAGAGAGACATTATATAGTTTGTTACTTCCAGCTATAGAGTACTTGTCAGCATCTCATTGGCTCACAAAAGTCTTCCAGCAACTATAAGATCTTTGGTTAACCATTACTACTGCTTGCTTAAGCACTTATAATGTTTAGCTATAGTTAAAGTATAACATATATCCCACTTCCTCTTCTCTTGCTCCTTTTATTTACAGATTTAGGGTCTTATTTTCTAATGCCATTTCCTGGCACCTATGTGCATGTAACTTCCTTATCTGAGGTTTGCCATCCAAGATAGGAAAATTCCTGCACGTATGCAGACTCCTACATGTCCTCTCTTTTTATTTAATTTTGAGGGAACAAAGATTTTTGAATATAATGCATTTGAAGAGGAGGGAGAGAAAGAGGGGCAGGACAAAACATAGAGGCTGAGTGTCATTCAAAGCAGTAACAGAACCAAGAGAAGACAAGAGAATACAAAAGAGAATTGTGACAGAATTAGCTGTAATAATAGCAAAAACAGCAGCAACTAGATTTTCAGGAATCTGAGGTAGGTCAGCTTGAACCAATTGCTGTTGGGCTTGGTATGTTGTGGTCTTCACTTGCCCCCATGTGATTGGTGGGGGTTGTTGATGTTTCGGAAGACGGACCTCCGTTTTGAGATTCAGATTGAAGTTGGGAATTGGGTTGTGCAGACTCTGATGCCAAGCCATGATAGGGTCAAATGTGCCGAGCAGGGATCCACAAAGGTTGGCGAGTCTAGGGGAGTTCAACCGCCGTGTAACCACGTCCCCAAGTAATTAGATGAGCAGGTCCCTGCCACTCAGGATTAGGAGCAAGGCAATACTTTACTAGCGGTCTTGTCAGTGGTTCTATTGCACAAAAATGAATATTAACAGGAACATCTGAAAAAGATTCTACAAGAGTCAAATAATTCCAAGTAAATAAGGCAACAGATAATAAATGTTGAATTTTCCGCAAAAGGTAAGGACCAGACTCATGCTGTAGCTGTCGCTGCAAGAAGGACTTAAAGATGCGATGAGTATGCTCTACAATAACTTATCCTTGAGAATTGTAGGGAATGCCATGGACTAAGTTTATGTCCCATTGCTGACAGAAAAGACTAAAGTCTTTACTGATATATGCAGGACCATTGTCAGTTTTCTGAATTTTGTCATCTGCAATAAACAACCCCTTCTGTGCAACAATAGTTTTAATTCCTGCAGAAGGGCTATAGAATCAAACTGAGAAGCAGCTATTAAGATATCAACCATGTAATGATAAACTAAATAAGATGGGAATTTCTCACAAACTGGCTGAAGTGCATTGTCCACAAAATACTGGCATAAAGTAGGAGAATTAACTATGCCCTGTGGTAAAACATGCCAATGATATTGTTTGGTTGGCATGCTATTATTACATACAGGAACAGTAAAAGCAAATTTTTCTTTATCCTGTGGTTGAAGCAGAATAGTAAAGAAACAATCCTTTAATTCAACAACCAACAATTGATAAAAAATAGGAATTAAATTAGGATTAGGAAGACCACATTGCAAAGGACCCATTGGCTGAATACATGTATTTATTTTCTGCAAATCATGCAATAATCTCCATTTTCCACTTTTCTTTTTAATAACAAAAACAGGAGTATTCTAGGGGCTAGTAGAGGGTTCAATATGACCAGCTAATTATTTAGCTAATTGTTCCTGAACAAGTTGCTGTAAAGCAGATATTTTTTCTACCAAAAGGGGTCACTGCTCCACCCACACAGGGGCGGTAGAGAGCCACTTAAGGGGAAGAGCCATCATCCAAAATCAATTGAGCATTTAAAAAAGAAAGAAGACCCCGACCCCAAATATTAGTATGAATATCCAAAATATAAGGTTGCAGGGCAAAGGACTAACCAGCCACGGTGGAGAATTGAATGTCTTGTATGCTTTGCCAAGCAGTGATAGAACCACCTATACCCCAGAGCGAAGAAACTGCTTTCTTAGGCCATTGCACAGGCCACTGTAAAGATGAAATAACAGTAACATCGGCTCCAGTATCAAGCAACCCTTGAAAAGGGTGCTTATTCAAATAGAGAGTTAACAAAGGGTGAAAGGAAGTAACGGACTGAAGTAAAGCCACAGAAGGAGAGGTAGAACCAAAACCAGCATCCCCACGTACCCCTGTGCCAGAACACAGGACTTGATAGGGAAGCAAAAGTAATTGAGCAATAGAGGATTGAGCAGGAAGAGTTTGAGGAAGGTTCACCCAAGCCTGAATAAACAGAATTCCAGTGTAATCAGAATCAATAACACCAGGGACTACAAAGCACCCCTTTTTATGAGCTAAAGATTGAGGCAAGATAAGGCCCACTAAACCAGAGGGAAGAGAGCCCTTAAATTGAGAAGGAATCAATTTAACCTCCAAAGGAAATTTAAATTCATGCTGCACCGGTTGGAAGGGTTGGGGGTGGGAGGCACTGTGTTACAGTGGTTCTCCTCCTTTCTCTCCAACCGGTCGCAGTCGGTGTTGGCAGGGGGGCAGAGATCGACTCCTAGGCCCCTTATATGCGGGGTGCCACAGGGATCGGTTCTCTCACCCCTCCTGTTCAACATTTATGTGAAGCCGCTGGGTGAGATCATCCGTGGTTTTGGGGTGAGATATCATCAGTACGCTGACGACACCCAGCTGTACATCTCCACCCCAGACCACCCCAACGATGCCCTTGAAGTGATGTCCCAGTGCCTGGAGGCCGTGCGGATCTGGATGGGGAAGAACAGGCTCAGACTCAGTCCATCCAAGACTGAGTGGCTGTGGTTACCGACGTCCCGATATAGTCAGCTGGTACCATCACTGACTATTGGGGGCGAATCATTGGCCCCTACAGAGAGGGTGCGCAATTTAGGCGTCCTCCTGGACTCACGGCTGTCCTTAGAAGACCATCTGACGGCTGTGTCCGGGCGGATTTTTCATCAGGTTCGCCTGATCCGCCAGTTGCGCCCCTTTCTGGATCGGGACTCCTTACTCACGGTCACTCATGCCCTTGTCACCTCCCGCCTGGACTACTGTAATGCTCTCTACATGGGGCTCCCCTTGAGGAGCACCCGGAGGCTCCAGCTGGCGCAGAGTGCGGCCGCGCGGGTGGTGATGGGAGCGACGTGGCGCTCTCATGTGACACCGCTCTTGCGCGAGCTGCACTGGCTTCCGGTGGTCTTCCGGGTGCGCTTCAAGGTGTTGGTTACCACCTTTAAAGCGCTCCATGGCTTAGGACCCGGGTACTTACAGGACCGCCTACTACCTCCAATAGCCTCCCACCGACCGGTACGCTTCCATAGAGAAGGACTCCTCCGGGTGCCGTCGGCCAAACAATGTCGACTGGCGGCCCCCAGGGGGAGAGCCTTCTCTGTGGGAGCACCCACTATCTGGAACGATCTCCCCCCAGAGATTCGGCGGATCCCGGACCTTCGTGCTTTCCGCCGTGAGTTAAAAACTTTTTTATTTCATCAAGCGGGCCTGACATAGTATCTCCCCTTTTTATAAGAAAATTTTAAATTGTATAATCCAAATTTTTAGATCTGGGATTTATATATTTTTAAAAAAATGGGTTTGAATGGTTGGGCAATTGTTTAATTTGGTTTTAATTTGGTTTTAAATTCTGTATTTATGTTTTTTATCTCTGCCTGTTCACCGCCCTGAGTCCCCTCGGGGAGAAGGGCGGTATATAAATCAAATAAACCATAAACCATAAACCATAAACCAAATTCCACTGATTCCTGAGTTATTAAATCGAGCCCAGCGCTGCCGGCTGTGGCTGTGGCTGCGGAAGAGAGGCTGGAGGAGGAGACATGACTACAAAAAAAGGCACTCTTTTGGCTCTGGGTGGGTGCCGCACCCCTCGGCAACTTTCCCGACCAAAAACGGCACTGGTTAGCCCAATGAAATCCTTTTTTACAAATTGGGCATTTTTAGAAGGGCGATTTTGAGGAGGAGTAGGGGTGGAACAGCAATCCTTTTGAAAATGACCAGGTTTACCACATTTAAAGCAATTGCCAGCAGGACATTGCCCTTTTTGTATAGCAGCAGCTAAAAGGTGCATCTTATAAGTTTGAGAACCAATATCGTGGCAAGCCCACAACATATCAGCTAGAGTGTAGCGATCCATAGCCTTTAATGGCTGCAAGGCTCATTTACAATCAGCATTGGCATTTTCAATGGCCAACTGCCGAAGAAGTTCTCCTGCCGCTTCCTGATGATCAAATTGTTGACGAATAGCTTTAGACACTCTCTCCACAAAATCAGCATAGGGCTCACTAGCCCCCTGTTTAATATTGGAAAAATTTGCTCGTGGCTCCCCAGCCTGCGGAATCTTTTATTTTTTTTTATTTTTTTTTTAATTTAACGTTAAAACATACAAAACAGAAAAAACAAACAAACAGTAACATATAGACATAAACAACAAAAATACAACCATTCCCTCCACCTACACCACTCGTACTATATATACATATACATATTTGTTGTCAGTCATCTACAGATCATTTTTTTTTTCAAATTACATGGTCAATTGTCATGTATTTCACCTTAAAATTTCACCTGCGGAATCTTTTAAAAGGCATGAAAAGCACATTCAGAAACAATAGTTAAGGTGGCCAGGGGAAGCCCAGTTTGGGCAGGAATTGTAGCAAATTGACCTGAGCCAAAGTGTTATTCCACCAGGTATGCTCCCCCACCTCCCAGAGCAGCAGTTTGAGCATGTCTCATAAATTCACTTTTCCAAACAACATATTGTATTGAAGTCAAAATCATTCGGAAAACTTGCTTCCAATCCTCAGGAATCATAGTATATCCATTTTTTATCCCTTCTATCAAGCTCTAGTAAAATTACCGCTGATGCCATACTCTGTAATAGCCTTTTTTAGTTCTCTTAAAATTTGATAGGGCAATCCTTCCCATTCCGCAATCTGATGTCCTGCCAATTGGCCCTGGCCCTGATGATATTGTACAGGACATATAGACAACAATTCAGCAAGTTCTGTCCCAGGCATGGAGGAATCCCGTTTGCAGGATTCCACTATTTTTTGAAAAGAAGATTGGACAACAGATTCAGTATTTTTGGAACTCTGACCTGTATCATTAGGAGCTGAAGGGAGCCAAGTCACATAATCTGGAGAGGAACGAGGGCAGACAACAGCATTGGAGTAATGTGGAGGTGGAGGAGTTAAAAGAGACAGTTCAGTAGTTCCAAATTTTTCCACTGCATATCGACATACATGCCATACATGCAAAATCTCTATCTTAGCTCGTGGTTCAGTATGTAAAACTTTCCCAATTTTTTCCCAATCAGATAATTTCAAAGACCCCTTTTCAGGATACTATAAACACTGATTTGCAATCTCCTGGACCAGCTATAAGAGACTGCGTTGTGACACATCAGTGTGATTTTTCTTAAGTAAATAGCTTAATTCTTCAGCATGCTTTCTTTGTTCCTCAGAAAGCAAGGATCCCATACTTACAGAAACCTTTAAAAGGTTGAGAAAACTGTGGTCGGTGCACCAAGTCCTTGCCGGACGAAGTAGGGATCCCTTTTCAGGCTCCACTTGTTGAAATGACCACACACACAAAGGTTGAGGATAAATGTGGTGTTTTTATTGCCTTACAGAGAGACATTATATAGTTTGTTACTTCCAGCTATAGAGTACTTGTCAGCATCTCATTGGCTCACAAAAGTCTTCCAGCAACTATAAGATCTTTGGTTAACCATTACTACTGCTTGCTTAAGCACTTATAATGTTTAGCTATAGTTAAAGTATAACATATATCCCCTTCCTCTTCTCTTGCTCCTTTTATTTACAGATTTAGGGTCTTATTTTCTAATGCCATTTCCTGGCACCTATGTGCATGTAACTTCCTTATCTGAGGTTTGCCATCCAAGATAGGAAAATTCCTGCACGTATGCAGACTCCTACATGTCCTCTCTTTTTATTTAATTTTGAGGGAACAAAGATTTTTGAATATAATGCATTTGAAGAGGAGGGAGAGAAAATTCCTGCATGTATGCAGACTCCTGCAATAATGTCAAACTTTTTATTAAGAAGACACTTCACTGCCAGCATCTCAGTCACAATTTTCCTCATAATAGAATGCTCTCATGTTTAACTAAAACCTCTATGCATATAGGAGCAAATAATATGGCCAAGTAAGTCTTTGTGCCAGTCAAAATATAATCCTTATATATCCCAGTCTTAACAATTACTCAGATTTCTTCAGTAGTCAGCAACACCTCTTCACATAGTCACCATTCAGTCTCATATCTCACCTTGTGTCCAAAATTTGTTCTTTACCTTCAAAGACCAAAGTGAGGCAATAGAAAAGAACCATTTTTCAAAAGCAATTAAGGAGGGGAAACTCCATCAGATTATAACTATAATAAACAAATCATTGGTTTCAATGCACTTACAGTAAGTGTATTGAAACCAATATAGTTGTAGTTGTAGTTGGAAACTGGTAGCACTGCTGTGACATTCTCTCACTTCTGTAAACAAATTAGGGAAGGTGAGTCACTTCCCATATTCTTATATGATCACTGGTAGTAAATTGTAGTAGCTGTGGTGACACAATAGTTAGCATGCAGTATTGCAGGCTAACTCTGCATTGCCACTGCCAGGAGTTTAATCCTGGCCAGCTCAAGATTGACTCAGCCTTTGATCCTTCCAAGGTCAGTATAATGAAGATCTGGGCCCCCACAGAGAAGGCTTGCAACTTGGGTGTCCTCCTGGACACATGGCTGTCTTTAGAAGAGCATATGATGGCCATGGCCAGGGGAGCTTTCTATCAGGTTCCCCTGATTCGCCAGTTGTGCCCCTTTCTAGATCGGAACTCCTTACGCACAGTCACTCATGCCCTTGTCACTTCCCGACTGGACTACTGTAATGCTCTCTACATGGGGCTACCCTTGAGGTACACCTGGAGGCTCCAACTGGTCCAGAATGCAGCTGTGGGGGTGATTATGGGAATGACATGGTGCTCACATGTAACACCTCTCCTATGCGAGCTGCACTGGCTCCCAGTGGTCTTCCGAGTGTGCTTCAAGGTTCTTACCTTTAAAGTGCTCCATGGCTTAGGACCTGGGTACCTACGAGACCACCTTCTACAACCGATAACTTCCCACCAACCAGTAGGCTCCCACAGAGTGGGCCTCCTCAGGGTGCTGTCAGTAAAGCAATGTCGGCTGGTGGTTCCCAGGAGGAGAGCCTTCTCTGTGGGGGCACATGCCCTATAGAACAGGATATCCCCAGGGATACGAATGATCCCAGATTTCCGTACTTTCCATCGTGCTTTGAAGACCTTTCTATTTCACCAAGCTGGACTGGCATAAATTTTCAGTTTATCTAAATTCTACGCTGAGGATCTTAATTGATGAGCCAAATTAATTAATTTGGATGAGCCAAATTGGTTTAATTATTTTAAATTATTTTTATTTCACATTATGTGTATGTTATTCTGACTGTTCATCACCCTGAGTCCTTCGTGAGAAGGGCGGTATAAAAATAAATAAATAAATAAATAAATAAATAAATAAATAAATAAATAAATAAATAAATTGTTGGATGCAATATGTTCACATTGTAAACTATCCAAAGCTTGCTGTAAAGCACTATGGACAGTATATCAGTCTAAGTGCTGAATCAGCTATAGCTGATTCTAAATATATAATTGATTGAAAATTACCATATTGGAACATAACAAACATAACGAATATCTCTGCCTGAACAGTATGTTCAGTAATAGAAGACAAAGCAGCAAAACTTGCCCATCATTATTCAACCTTTTTGTTACAGAACTCCTGATAAAACTCCAAAATATCCCACGACTTCCTGGACTATTGTTAAAAAACTTATATACCTATATACTCGAGTATAAGCCGACCCGAATATAAGCCGAGGCCCCCAATTTTACCACAAAAACTGGGAAAACTCATTGACTCGAGTATAAGCCGGGGGTGGGAAATGCAGCGGCTACTGGTAAATTTCAAAATAAAAAAAGACTGGTCAAAAGTGTGAGGACCAGTCAAAAATTACTTTTCCAGCCCTCTGAGTAGTCCATATGCACAAAAGGACTACCCAGAGGGCTGAAAAAAGTTATTTCTGACAGGTCCTCGCACTTTTGACCGGTCCTTGAACTTACGACTGTCCTCACATTTTACGTTTTTGCCCTATCTTGTCACCATTTCTCTCTCTCCCTCTCTCTTTCTCATTCTTTCTCTCTCCCCCTCTTTCTCTCTCTCTCCCCCACTCTCTTTCTCATTCTCTTTCTCCCCCCTTTCTCTCTCTCGCCCATTCTCTCTCATTCTCTCTCCCCCTCTTTCTCTGTCTCTCTCCCACTCTCTCTCTCTTATTCTCTTTCATTCTTTGTCTCTTTCTGTATCTCAGCCATCGCCACCCCTGATTTCAAGCCCCATAATGCTCAGCCTGCCTAAAGAATGATGCCCTCTGTAGATTCACCCGCCCAACTCCAGTGCCCCTATTCCCCAGCCAACTTGACATCACTCACTGTTAGAGCCAGGAGCTGCACATTTTGAAACTCATTCTGCCCTTCTGAAGCCCCCAATGCTTTGAGTTTCCCTCCACCACCCAAGCAAACATCTGCAGAAGCAGAATCCAGCAGAGAAATGGAATAATGAGGGGGGGAATGGGAAGGAGAAGGGGTAATTAGCAGAATCCAGGACAGAAATGGAAAAACCAGGGGGGGGGATGGGAATGGGGAGGAGAGGATGTAATTAGCAGAATCCAGGCACAGAAATGGAAA